>CM045763.1:58100443-58700443 GCA_025200525.1 Camellia lanceoleosa
TTTCTTTTTTAAAGTTTGAACTAAGAAGGCTGGCTAATTTCATCGTAGGTGCTAATTTCAACGGGTGTGTGTACGTGATCACCTGTTAGAATAAATAGGCCCTTATTTGTCTGGTTAAAAGAAAAAATTTTGAAAAAAATTTTTCAATAAATAAATTTTCAAGAGTAATCAAAGTAAATAAATTTTTTTTTTAAAAAAATTTCAAATTTTACGGTTATTTACTTCCAAAATCACTCTCTCACACTCTCTCATACACATCAAATCAATCACTTTTTTAAACTCACTCCCTAAAATAATTTTTTCAAAACCATTTTAAAAAAAGACAAACCAAACAAATTGCGATTTCTTTTATTCAAAAATTACCTTACAAACACAAACCAACACACCCATAGTGTCCTATTTAAGGTGAATTTTTTTTATATTGTAAATATCGTTGTCTGATATTACAAATGAATTTAGTATTTTGCATTTATCTTATCTGATGCAAATCTATATAAATAAATAAATAGGTTTAGATTAGATATGTTTATATCGTTGTTAGAGATTGCATTGAATAATTGCTCGGAATGATTACATGAACAAGATCAACCAAAAATGTTTTTGATGGAGAGAGATTGCTAGAAATTATGTATGATATTCAGGTACTAAAAAGAGGGACATCAACCAATAATCTTAAAGGTAACAATGATTTGCACTCTTTTAGAGACTCTATAACTCTCATAGATCTTAACTATTGATGGTATGAGTCCTACATATATATACTAAATTTCATATAAATTCAACAGATTGAAATCTCAAAAAAATTGTGAGGGTCTCAAAAAGAAAAAAAAGAAAAGAAATCTCACATTTTTTTCAAACTCTATAGTGTAGTAAAAGTCTACTGATTTGTCCCCGTAGGAGCCACTTAGTGGATGTCACTTTGATGCTATATTGGTCAAGTGTCTGGTCCCTATAGGTCACTCATCAATACTCTTATTTTGACATAATAATGACAGTTGAGATTATACCAACTGTAACAATTTCATTATTCCATTAGCTTTCACTTGATGCTAGGTGACCTTGGCCCCTGAATTGTACATTTATTCTCTTTTATAAAGCTTTGCTTTTCCAAAACAAAAATAAAATGAAAAGTTGTTTGATTGAGTTTTATTTTATTTTATTATTTTATTTTATTTTATTTTTGTGAAAGAAAATTACTAAAAAGTTTGAAACACTAATTGATTTTTATTTTTGTGTATTTTTTTTAAGGCTGTACTACATCTCCTATTTTGGCTCCCTAATCCTAAATTTCAAACCAAGGCAAGAAGCCCAAACGACACATGTAAAGATTAAGTATTGAAAGGAGTGCTTTTTAGTGATAAATCATTTTTTTTAATCTAAAAACATTTGTTTAGTATTTTTCAGAAGGTGAATTGTTTTTAGAATATTTTCATGTAAAAATAATTTTCAAAATGATTTTGTGTTTCTAAAAATTTGAAACACATTGTAAAAAAATATAAATAATAATAATTCTAAAAACATAGATGTTTTACATAATATAATAAATATGTGAGACAAAGATATATTTCCATATATGTGTTCGTACACTACACAAACATAAACCTTGTCTCAAGGGCAAGATATCAAATTTTGGGATCATTAACTAATTGAGTAGCTTATTTTACTATGAAAATTAGCCTAAAAATAAGGGGCATTAATGCATTTGCGTAGTGTGAACACTTATTCTAATTCCACATTATTTTACTTTCATGATAATCTTGGGTCATTTTATAAAATGCTTTTTTTTTAGGGTGTGTATCAAGGAAAGTTATGTCATATATAGGATTGATATTACAAATGTTACTATTAATTATAACTAAAAATTATACTGTTATAACTAACACCATAATAAATCAATATAACGTAGTTAGTAATAAAAATCACAAAAGTTATAGTAATTGAACATATGATATATATCTTTTTTGAGGTATGTATTATAGAATTCTCCATTATATTATTGTCACGCCATACACGATAACAAGATTTCGATACTCAATTATGCTAGTGTTCACTATGACAATAACGTCCACATTTTTTTTTTTTTTTTTTATGTGACATCTTAACTAGAAGCTGTGACTCTCTACTCACTTATGGCTTTTACCAGCAAAAAACTTTATATAAATGGTTAAATTGTCGAATCCTCTAAAACCGTCAAGTTGAGATGGGCATGGAGTTGGTCTAAGGCGCCAGATTAAGGTTCTGGGTCCGAAAGGGCGATTCTTTATTTTATTTTTTATATTTTTACTTGCATCGACGGATGTGGTCCCTTGTCTTCCTTTCTTTTTTTTTTTTTTTTAATTTTAAGTTATACATTTATTGAATGATGATGTGATTTATTTTCTTTTAACAAAGAAAGGTACGCAAATCTTCACCTCAACATTGACGACGAATATGATGCGATCTTACATTTTCCAGATGCAACGACTTCTTATTTTTAACAAAGAGTACGCATCAAACGGTTGAAACGTTCGATTGGATCTCGTCTTTTTATTGTATAAATTATATAAATTTGACCGCCAAAAATCATTGCAATCTAACATCAAATTTTGTTGAAATTAGCGATGAAAGCATGCAAATTCATAAGGCTTGTTATCCAAAAAGTAATTCCAAGGGTGTGAATTATGTTCTTACAAAATAATAATTGACAATTTCAATAAAATTAACTAGTAAACAAATATAGTATGGGTAGATGAATCTTAACAATAAATAATGAATAACAGAATATGTTCTAGATAAATTTAGTAAAAGAATTCTAGCAAAACATAATCAATGGAACCAAATATATTAGTTATTTAGAAATACAAGAGATAAAGAGATTAGGAAGAAAATGCAACAACAAGATTTATAGCAAAGATTTGGTTTCAAAAACAAGCCTACATCTAGAATTTCTCACGCTTTACTTGAAATTTTCACTATCTTCAGTTTCATTGTAAGTAGCAATAACCTCATAAGCTATGAGCAATCCTCAACAGATTTCTAGTTTCACAAAAGATGATAGTAACCTCATACACATGGAAACAATCCTCCACACCTTTCTAACTTTTACAAAGCTTGTTAGTGACCTTCTTACAAGATTGAAATCGATATGTTTTTGCTTTCAAAGAAAGCTACAAAATTATCTTTCACGTGACAGATACAAAAACACGTAAACCTCTTTATTGATTGTAAAAACCTTCAAAAGTGCGTATGCTTAAGGTTTAGGGCTACCGCTTGTTTCTTTTGAAGGATGAATAAAACAAAGAATGAAGAATATTTTGTATAACTCTAAGGATGAGCTCAGAATTTGAGACCGATGATAGAATCACAAAAATTTTCTTGGTTCAAATCTCGATTTTCCGATAAACCTCTCATAGAAAAAAAAAAAATAGGCTTAAGGTTGATAGCTCGCTGATTGATTTACTAAAGATACTGATGATAAACCTCAGATGAAGACTTCTTCAAATACTTTCTAGAGAAGACCTAAATATGCTGGAGTGATGAAAGATAGGAAATTTTCATAGTTCGTTGTTCCCTCTCTCGTCCCCTCAGATTCATTTCACGAAGCTCAGAGTATATAGCGTGAGCTCGCTGCCGCTCGGCTGGACAATCCCATCATTTTCTTCCCGTTGAGGTGATAGGGATGGTGATAGTCAAGATGATAAATAATTCAATGCTCGACATTCTCGACAACCATGTGTGTTTTGTTCGTTGAACATTGGATGTCTAATGCAAATCCATTTCTTTTGCTCTCGTTGATCTCGTTATCGGAGCATATGTTGTTGCATAACGCTGGACGCCTCCGCCTAAATGTCCCAAATGAAGTTTTGTGTCCTGTGGGTCGCTTTTATGGATGTTACCGTCCTGATGTCCCATGAAGTCACTCGGTCATCAAGGCTGTCGCTTATGGTCGCTACAAACCGCTGGTTTGACATCCAAAGCGAAACATAACTCTATCTAGAACTAAAATTATGCTGTAAATTACTTGGGTCTATTGCCGCTTACTTAGACGCCCACCCAAATGTCCTCCGGTGCATCTCACCGCAGAGAGCAAAATCAAAAGATTGGGATCGACGGGTCACGATTGCCCCTTTGTGGGTTCAACCTTCTTTTTATCGCCGCTCAGGTCATTGTGGTTACCGGGTCGATTCAAGCACTGCTTAAGCTTTATTTGGCCTTAAAAACATAGTTAAACACAAGGAGAATATAGATTATAATGATTTAATCAAACAATAAGTTTTCAAATCATAATTCATTTCAAAATATATCAAAAGCAAACTTTAAACAAAATCATCAAAATCATGTTATTCATGCTATGACTAACAATCTCCCCATTTTGATGATGACATATAATGATATTTGATTTGATTAGCATGAAGAACAACTCCCCTCAAAGCATGCTCTCATTTAAATTTTCTTTCTTGACAAAAGTCACATTCATATTAAAAAACATCCATTCTCTCTCCCTATGACATTATCAAAACTAAATAAAGAGCTAATGTTCAAATCACTCTCCCATCGGGAGGAAAACATCTTATTCTTACATTATCAACAACTAATAAGCCTCAAAGATCATGTTTGTAAGAATTAAGATACCAAAAACAATTAATCCTTTTTTCTTCCCGATGGCTCGCCATTCACATATCAAATATAAACACTAAAACTATACCAAATTCCTTAGAATAGTGGTAAGTCTAGGTATCGCATCCATTGTGGACAAATGCGTAAATTAAACTAATTTAATTGTTAGATTCCTAAATTAATTTTGATAAAAAGATTGAGGATTTATAAACTAGTAATAAATTCCAAAAAAACAAACTAAGAGATTAAAAGTAGCACTTATAAATAAAATTGAATTATTGATTTTGGAAAAAAACCAAGGGTAATAAAGTCCAACTAGTTACATAAATAAGGTTTCAATTTGGAGATTCAATTATGTTATATTTTCAACTAAATAATACTTCAAGAACCCAGAAGTTCAAGCATTTATCCAAAAATTAACATATTCAACATATAGGAGAATGAACCATTCCTCAAAGGACGAGTTGTTCGGGCTATCTAAATTAGGATAGCAACATGACCTGCCTTCGTAGTATGGCTCGCCTCATATCTTAAACATGAAAAGCACATAAAACCATTGTATAGAAAGTATTCAAACAATCACGTAAAAAGAAGGAAATACTTGAAGAGAACACCTAAAAATATATTAGAAACTTCTTAAATAATGCTACAATTTGTTCAAACCTTTACATAATCAAAAGCAAGAAAACCCTATTGCATTTGGCTAGGGATTCTCATCAAAACTCCTAGAAATAGTAGCCTAGCTGATCATGATAGAGTGAGAAAGAGATGGAAGAGGAAGAAGCAATACCATAGATACCTTATTCAAGCTTAAGTTCTTTCCTTCTAAACCCTAGCCTCTCTCCTTTTCTCTCAAATATTTTCGAACCCTATTCCAAATTCTCTTTCCTTTATCTCTCCAAATAAAAGCTCAAAAATTTTTACGCACGACGAACTCCTAGGTGAGCCGCTCGAAGCGGTGGAGCTACACATATTACCGGTGAGGGTGGCAAGTCGATTTTTGGCCTTAGCTCAAGCAGTAATCTGCTTTTTGCTTGAATTTACATATTGCCTGCCAAATCAGACAAGTGCACAAAAACACATCATCTCCACCAAATAAACAATATTGAAAGACTAAAATGTAACTTAAGGGTCCCCTAATGTGGGTACCTTTTGGCTGCATTACATATCCTCAAATCAACTTACATTTTGCTAGTCCTCGAAAGCAAAAAACAAAAGAAATAAGAAAAATAAAATAACTCTAAGTTTCACTTTCATAGAATCACGATTGCACTTAACATATGCAACAAGCCTTTCAACCAATAAGGCAGTTACCCCAAGTGGACGAAAGCATAGTCTCATGAGGGCTTCCAGAATGATACCTACAAACATCACACATATTCATATTCGCCAACAACAATTAACCGTGCATCTTACTCCACCTAACAATCAACTTATGTGCCACTCAAGCAGATATTAAGACACGATGAGTCATTGAAAGCACAAGGACAAAGCCATGAAGGAATCTATTGAGCAAAGACTGCAATTCAATTAATACAAAAGTTAAGTCCCTCAAGACTTGTGAAATGCTAGTAAACACATCATCGCGTGCCTTGGTGTAAAAGGTCATTCCCCATAACTAGTTAATTGTCTACTATAATACGTAAACTCACAATAACACCCAACATATACAGTAAAAACTAAACTTTTGTAACCAAGATTCTCATCAATTTTTTTTTTGGAAAGACTGCAATGCCCCGCGATCCATTGCTTAATTAACCCATGTAATGTTAGCATTGGGCCAATGACCTCTTAAACCAGATCGCTTTTAGCACTAGGTGTGAATACACTTACGTTTAATAACTTTGACCGAAAAGCTAACGAACCCCAACAAGTCTTTATTTTTTTTCTTAACTGTGCAATGTCTAGGTCCCTTAAGCTTTCTAATTAACCTATGTAGCAAGTATTGGGGCCAATGACTCCCCCAAACCGCAAGATAGCCAGGCACTAGGTGTAAAGACATCCGTACGAGCTTAATAACTCGAAAGTTAAAGAGGCTACGAACCCAAATAAGCCAAGTTTGTTTGTTTTATTTTTATTTTTGTTGTTGTGAGAATCAAGGCTACTCATTTATTCTTTTCTCCAGAACACTAGCAATTATCAATGATGTACACCGTGGATTAGAATAGATGTCATCACTGAAAGTGTGCTCATATGAATTAAGGCATACTTATGACAAGTGTACTAATACCACAAACACAAACAACTCTCCTAATGCAAACATCATAAGCGCAGTATTTACCCAATAAACCCTTTTCATACAAGTCCACTATGTTCTAATTAACATATGCTTATATCACTACCATACCGTGATGTGGGTGTAATGAAGTACAACAAGTAACAAAACATGAATTGTTTTTATAAATACCCTCACTCCCCCAATCGAATACAACATTGTCCCTAATAAGTAATCAGAAGTAAATAGTAAACAAGAGAGAGAGGGAGAGAGAGAAAGAGAGAGAGAGAGAGAGGATCTTACCAGATGATGAGGGTACACATCCAAAAGAAAGCGTTGATGAACCAAACACGTATTACTGCATATTACATTTATTTATTTATTTAGTTTTTAACGTATAATATAAAAGGAAAAGAAAAACAAAACAAAACAAAACAAAAGAAGCAAAGAAATGAAACAAAGAAAATATAAAGGATATCATCAATGATTTGGATCCGACAAGCAGTGGAAAATATCGCTTCAAATAAGGCATGCATCGGGCCATCACGTTCTCCGAGTCTCAATGCCTTATCATGAACCCTAACGCTAAGTCGATCAAACCGCTAGCTCGATTTCTCGATATATATGAGAAGTCGCTTTGCAGAGATGAAACCGACTATTGATACCATCAAGCTGCCGCTCATGAGTAATCTTGATATATGCGTGATAGTTCCACCCGAGATCAAATCTCACAGACATTACCGATAGCGATTTGATTATCCAAAGTTCGATATTGTTTCGCCGTAAGGCTATACTTATAATGGCGCAAAGCGCAAGCGGTACTACCAAACATCATTAGGATTGGCCAGGCATCGAGGAGGAGTGGATGCGGCATGCGAGTAGTGGTTTACGCCCATTGGGTTTTACCATAAATGCTGGCGCAGGTTAAACCCTCATTGGGTTCGAGTGGGTACGCCCCTTGGCCTTTATGAGTGCAAGGCAATGATGAGGTTATGACTAAAGTGAGGGCCCGTGGTAGGAATTGTTGTGTGTTATTGCGCAACTTGACTTTATTAAGGCTATGGGCTATTTGGTCAAGATCAAAATAGAGATGTCGCACTCCAAACCTCGAAGTCAAATTGGTGCAAGGCACGGAGGAAGTCTCCTTGCCGCCTTCCTTGTGGCCTAGATGTCATAACTCCAAACTTGCCCCTATGGATTAGAGTTATAACGTGCAACAAGAATCATGAGACTACCCGCCAAGTACTAAATGAAATCAAATCATATTTAATAATAGTAGGCCAAAATGCGTATAAAATTTACTAAGATTGTCCAATGAGTCAGCATACATGGCTCAACCAAAATATTCTCATATATGTAATAACTCACACTATACAAAACATCCATATTGTGTATGTATTACATAAGTCCGTGGATTATTCAAAAGTCAAGAATAAATAAAACCAAGGTTATATGTCATTACTGTGGTTGGTCACACGTGACCACAAAAAGAACAAAATGAAAAGCTAAAACAAAAGTAGGGGCTTCATGGAGGTGACCTTTTGGTTGACTCTCAAAACTTGGTTTCTCATTGCTCACTAGGGCTCGGGTCGACATCCCACTGCTCACCCATGTACATATATAATAAGGAGTGAGCTAACGCCAAAGGAATAATACCAAAGTAAAGCCGAGTTCTTGAATGAGATTTGTTTAATCATAAGTTATAAATTAAACTTGTTGATCGACATCAACGATAATGACCTTAGGTCCAACACATCATATGTGATATCCTTATTCATATACCAAACAACCTCGGGTCCAATGGTATTTACAAAATGACCTTCGTCCAATATATGTAACGACCTTAGGTCTATCATATGTAAGAGTACCTTGGATCCAATTTATGTACAAAATGACCTTAGGTCCAACCAATCCATATTCACGCTGAAGACTCATGATCCATGATCATGTTCACATTCGCCTTTGCATTCAAAAACGACCTTAGGTCCAATCATTTCTTTATTCGAACGGCCTTTTCGCCTATTTCACGCTTATACAAAACGGCCTTAGCCTATTTTATATCCTCTTCAAGTAAACCAATGGCCTTGGGCCCATTTGATAATCATCATTTATCAATACTTCACATATTTCATTGTGAACCAAGTGGATAGAATACTCATTCATAGTATCAAATCAGAAGTTTAGAAACTTACCACACAGGAAACATTTAGAAAATAATATATGCACAAATTATCTTTACTAAGATATTACTCACAGTGTTCTGGTGCTTGATTCGTCTTACACTTGACCCTACGAAATCACAAACACATTGGGTCATAATACAATTTAATCCGCTTCTTTAGTTTGCTTACTATTCTTAGGCTTTTTTCATGTCCTTAATTCATTTAGGATGCTCAATGTGCCTAAGAATAATCGAAATGGAAGAGAACGGAAATTAGAACATTTTTACAATTTTTCAAAAATTTCAAACAGACACCTCGCTCAAGCGGTCTCAGAAAACTCTATAAAAGTACTAGTTGCATGAATTTTATGCTCGAAGCGAGACTCGCCTGCTGACGAGCCATAAGAAATAAGGTTCGCCGAAATACAGTGGTTTGCCTTCGAGCTACTATGAAATTCTTCTAGAAACTTCGAGCTTGATTTTTAAGCTTCGAGCAATGCTTTTTTCTGCGCCCAGGTAGACAAGTTGAATTCTCAAATTTCCAGAATTGTGTTTGAAGTTCAAATACACATTCAAAAGTCCAAATTTCATGCTAACATCCACCCAAACATGCAAGAACACTCCTAAGTACATATATTTGAAGGTGACTTCAACCATAGTTCAAAAATTCTATGAATTCTTTGGAAACTTTGAACCCCAAAACTTTAGAATTATATAGAATCCATGTTCTTTATCATGCATTTACATGCTTCAAGGCTTTCTTAAAACTCCACAATTCATGCATGGTATGTATTAAAACACCCTTAATTTAATATGTGTTATCCCGGATAGGCAACTCCAAGAGGGGGGGTGAATTGGGTTATTAAAAATTCCGCAGTATTAATATTAAACACAATATTCAAATTTGAATAAATAAAACAAAATGGGTAATAATAATTATCAATATATAAATGTAAGAGAGATAGAGAGAGAAAATCCAAACACCGCAATTTATAGTGGTTTCCTAAGACGGCCACGTCCACTCCCCAAGCGAGAACCTCCTTGAGAATTTCATTTTACTATCAATTGATAATTACACCACCAAGCTTGTGGATTTGGCATGGGTGACTTACTCTTATCTAATATTGAGCCTCATCAAACAATAAAAGCCTTACTTCTCTTACGTAATCTCTCTAAAAATTAGGAATAAGAATAAGGGTAATTTAAACCCCTCTTTTACAACAATTCTCTCACAAAGAGTAGAGTATGAAAGTGTAAGAACAAATGCTAGATTTAGATCCGAAAGTGAAAGAGCGTAATACTTTCGAATTTTGGAGCTACGAGAGAAAAATTTTTTCTTCAAGTTCTTGGTTCTTCTCCACATCCAACACTTCTATTTATACACAAAGAAATATACTCGTTAGACGCCCGCTAGCAGCGTCGGACGCCATGGCTTACATCAGCTGGCAGCCTCGACGTCATCGCTTACATAAGCACGCCTCGATGTCATGGCTTACATAAAAGCGAGGCCTCGATGTCATAAACGTATACATAAGGTGCTTCTTGATGTCATCGCCTTGTAAGCACACTCCTTAATTTTAAATAGTCGCTGAAATGATAAAAATAAAAATAAAACTGATTTTTTTCTTTTTGTTTTGTCAAACATGGAGCCACCGTTTGCGCCTTGTAGACAATTTAATACAAAAGTTCACAACTTTCAAAAACTTAAATGATTTGCTTCATCTTGTTTATTAGATATATATATATATATACATATATATAACTCCATCTTTTCTTTTTGTTTGATTATAATATGATGTAATCAATGTAGTGTAGTGTGATATGATATAATCAATGTAATGTAAAAAATTTAATACCAAGACGCACGTGATGTATTCCTGCATATAACATTATATATGTTCCGATCAAATATTTGCACAATACAGTAAAAAATCTCTTTAAATAATATTTATGATGGATCTGAAAGAAAATATACTTGCCTCTTTAAAATATTGTACAAGTTGTAGAGATTTTAAACTAAAATATATTTTACCACTCTATATAACAATTTTTGTCAAAAACAAAGGACAACCCATAAATATCAAATTTGTCAAAATAATACAACCAATCAATCATTTTATCAAAAATTATATAACTAATTGATTTGTCAAAAGATGAATAGTAATTAACCCTATTTTTCAAAAAGTGAATAGTAAATCTTTTGAAAATATTTTTATTTAAATAATATTTAACAAATATATATTTTGAACTAATCAAGTTATGTCAAAAGATGAATAGTAATTAACCCTATTTTTCAAAAAGTGAATAGTAAAGCTTTTGAAAATATTTTATTTAAATAATATTTAACAAATATATATATTTTTAAAAGATAATATTTTGTGTCAAATAATATGTATATTAAATAATATATTTTAGACATCATCAAAATTAAATAATATGATTAACAACATGATTATTAAGGTTATGCTCAAACATGAGAAATCATTATAAATCCAAGCACGCATGTCTATATTGATATGAAATTCATCCATTTAAGCTTAATTCATGTAACTATCTTCATATATGCCTTGAATTCACTTTTAATAACAAACTTTTTACTAAAAATTAAGAGTTTATTACTCACCTAAAAGCTTCAATCTTCCAAATTCTAGCTAGTTCTCCTGAGAGTTAGTCTTCTCAATCTTCAAGCTTTTTAGCTCAATTCTTCAAATTTGCATCTTCACTCTCTCTAGAACCAATCTCTCTCTCTCTTTCTCTATATTCTTCTCTATTAGATTTTGAGCTCATGTAATGAGCTTAAGGCCACAATTAGCCCACATTAGCAATTATACAACTTCCTCAATCAAACTTACTTAGAACTAATCAATTGTGTTTAATTTAATCAATTTAATCTAATTAATTCAATCCGAATCAACTTTTAATTAAATTTCACCATAAGGCTCTAAAATTATGCTAATCACAATGGTACATTTTGATCAATTTTGGTTTTTGATGCCTCTACTTGACCTCAATTTTCAATTTTACAACAAAAAAATCAAGCAGTATTTTCCTACTTTGGGTGAATGATAAAAATTTAAAAACACATATAATCATATAATTAGCTCTCAAAATCATATCAATCTATAGAATTATATGCATAATTAAGATTAATTAGCATAACACATAGTAGAGTTGTCACATTCTTTTTCCCTCGCTTAGGAAGTTTGGTCCTCCAAACTTATGTTATCTTTCCGTTGGAAACAAATGTGGGTAGTATTGTCACATTTCTTTCTTCTTTCTCCCACGGCGTAATCGCATAAAATTGCACCATAATGTTCTTTCCATTCCACTTTACCATTGTGGAATGGATTTGTTTCTCTCAGTTGCTTTGGCTTAAGTCGGGTCAATGATTCTTTTGGCCATTTCTTATACTCCATATTTTTTGTCAAGTGTTATTGATGATAGTCAATCACATGGAGCGGATCTCGAGATAGCCCTTTAACATTGATCGTGAAATACGTTGTGCATTTGTTCCATTCCCCGATGTTAAAACAACTTTATAAACAATGGACCAGCCTTTCTAGAATTTGAAGCGGTCAATGTAACGCGAATTTACCCTTCTTGGGAACCTTAATTGGCCTTTCATTGGATTTCGTGGATGAACACATAATCATCGACTTCATATTTAAGAGGCTTTCTCCTAACATCTCGCATAACTCTTTTATCGGCTCCGTGCTATCTTAAGTCTTTGTTGGATGACTTTAATTTTTATCGGTGGTTGTCCGCATAAGCTCGAGGTCCAAGCAAGACCCTTTCCCAACTTGATCGAACATATCGAGATCTACATTTTTGGCCATACAAAGCTTCATATGGTGCCATGCCAATGTTGCGATGGAAACGTTATTATCGCTAAATTCACCAATGGTAGGTAAGTCTCCCAACTCCTTAAAATCAAAATACACATTACGAGCATATCGTCTAGAGTCTCATATAATCCGTTCCGATTGTCCATCGGTTTATGGATGGAATGTACTAAACCTTAGCTTTGTTCCCATTGCCGGCGAAGACTTTTCCGAATGCGGATACAATTTTAGGATCTCTATCCCACACAATAAACACTGAACTCTATGTAAATAAACAATTTCATCAACATAAATAGTGGCTAATCTATATGCATCATGCGTGGTTTTCTCTGTGAAAGTGTCCAGATTTAGTCAATCTATCAACTATAACCCAAATAGAATCTATACCTCTTGGTGTCCGAGGTAGGCCAACAACAAAGTCCATGGTTATGTGCTCTTATTTCTATTACGGAATAGGGAGAGGTTGAAGTAGACCCTGCCGATTTTTATATTTAGCCTTAACTTGCTGACACTGAAGACATCTAGACACATATTCTGCAATCTCACGTTTCATATTTGGCCACCAATAACTTTACTTTAAGTCCTGATACACCTTGTTATTACCTAGATGCATAGCAAACATCGATTTATAGGCTTCATCGAGAATTCTCCTCTTTAACTCGGGAACATTCGGAATACACAATCTGTCTTGGAATTTTAATACTTCATTTACAACACTATATCCCTGTTTTGGATTTGCTGCAAATTCATCAATTATCTTTTTGAGGAATTCATCCTCCTTTTGTCTCTATTTAATCTCATCGATGATTGCTGGTTTAGCTGAAATAACGGTTATCAATCCGTTTTGCTCATTTAATACTACTTCAATCTCGAATTTCTCAAAATCTTGCAAGATTTCCTTTTATTTAGTAAGTAGGCAAGCTAAATGCCTTATTGATTTTCTCGCTCAAGGCATCAAGAATCAGATTAGCTTTCTCGGGGTGATACTGAATCTGGAGATCATAATCTTTTATTAGTTCAAGCCATCTTCTCTGTCGCATATTCAACTCTTTCTGAATAAAGAAGTACTTTAAACTTTTGTGATCCGTGTATACTTCGCATTTCACCCCATACAAGTAATGCTGTCAAAATTTCAAAGCAAATACAACTGTTGCCAATTCTAGGTCATGTGTTAGGTAGTTTTTCTCATATGGCCTTAATTGTCGGGAAGCATAAGCAATTACCCATCCTTCTTACATTAATACACAACCCAAACCCTTATAAGATGTATCACTATAAATCACAAAGTTTTTCGTTCCTATGGGCAATGTTAACACTTGTGCAGTAGTCAATCTTGTTTTCAGTTCATGGAAGGAAGATTCTCTTTCATCATTCCATTCAAATGGTTGTTCTTTGCATGCCAGTTGGGTAAGACATATAGCTATTTTTGAAAAACCCTTCATAAACCTTCTGTAGTACCTAGCTAAGCTCATGAAACTGCGGACTTCTGTTACATTTGTTGGTGTAGGCCAATTTACAATTGCCTCTATTTTCTGTGGGTCTACCGAAATCCCATCTCTATTGATGACATGCCCTAAGAAAACAACCTAATCCAACCAGAATTCACATTTCATAAGTTTAGCAAATAATTTCTTTTCTCTAAGTGTTTGCAAGACAATTCTTAGATGTTGTTCATGTTCAAGTCTACTCCTTGAATATATTAGAATATCATCAATAAAAACTACAACAAATTCATCAAGATAAGTTTTGAAAATTCGGTTTATAAGGTCCATAAATGTTGCAGGTGCATTAGTCACTCCAAACGGTATAACAAGAAATTCATAGTGTTCACACCTCGTTCTAAATGTCGTTTCTCAACATCTTCTTCCTTCACCTTCAACTGGTGATATCCGGATCTCAAATCAATTTTTGAGAAGACTTATGAATCTTGTAATTGATCAAATAAATCGTCAATTCGGGGCAATGGATATTTGTTTTTGATCGTTACCTTGTTTAGTTCCTGGTAGTCAATGCACAAACGTAAGGTTCCATCTTTCTTCTTTACAAACAACATGGGAGCGCCCCATGATGAAGTGCTTGGTCGAATAAACCCCTTGTCTAGTGAGTCTTGCAATTGTTCTTTCAGTTTTTTTATTTCAGCAGTAGACATTCTGTAGGGGGTTTTTGGGATAGGCTGGGTGCTTGAGATAACATCAATGGTAAACTCTATTTCTCTGTCAACCAATCCCCCTGGTAGTTCATCAGGAAATACATCCGAAAATTTTCTAACGACAAAATACTATCCATTTGAACATTCACTGATTGTTTAGTTACGATACTACATAAATAACCTTGACACCCTTTCCTAGGCGGTTTACATGCTTTCATTGCTAAATCGAGATAAGGTGGAACCTTTGCCCATTACCCACAAATTCAAATTCAAGATGCCTGGTGGTTTAAACCTGACCCATTTTGTTACACAATTGATTGTGGCACAATATTTTAACAACAAATCCATACCCAAAATTATATCAAAGTGTCGAATGTCCAAGGGTAACAAATCCACATATAAGATAGCATCGCCAATTCGCATATTACAAACACGATACACAAATGTACATAATAGAGATTCCCCAGATGGAGTAGATACACATAACAAATATGACAATGACTCTAGGGGTCTAGTCAATCTAGATACAAATATAGTAGACACAAAGGAATGTGTTAAGCTAGAATCAATTAACACAAAAGCGTCTTGATTGCATACAGAAATAGTACCTGAGACAACAGCTTCAGTATTTTGTGTGTCTCCTAGGACAAGTGCAAAGACTCTCCCTTGTCACATTGTGTCCCTGATAGCAATAGGCCTTGTGGTGTTCCCCAGTTTTGGAATGGATTTGGTCGAGCTAGCAGCCGGTTTCCCACTTCTTTGTTGTTCAGTTTGGGTGCAATCCCTTGCCATATGCCCCATTTTATCACATTTATAACAAGCCCCAAAAATACGGTAACAAACCCCACGATGCTTCTTACCACATTGAGTACATGTTGGTGCTGTATTTCTAGTGGAGCCTGAAGTGCTTAAGGACCCCGTGTGTTGTTTCTTTGATGATTTCTTCCCTGAGAAAAAGCCTTGCCTCTTAGCCTTCCAATCAGCTGGTGGTTTACCTTGGTTGGCCATGTTAATTTCCAACATTAAGGCTCGATCTAGCACATCAACATAAGTGGGCAATTTTAACACATTCACCCTCTCCAGGATGTCATTACGAAGACCATTTTCAAACTTTCTCGCCTTTTTATAATCGGTGTTAACCATATGTGGAGCGAATCTAGCTAATTCAGTGAACTTGGCTTCATACTCAGTGTAAGCACCCCATTTTTGACTGTCCTCAAGACTTGGACATCATCGTTTGTGCACACGATGATTGTGATTGCATGTGTTCGTTTCGAGTGCTCGAAGTCCTCGGGGGAGTGCCCCGCTTTTGAGCCCCGAAACTGTGTTCGTTTTGTGCCTTGTTTTGGACTAAAACTTTAGTTTTTCACACCCAAAACTCCAGTTCTTCAAACCTGAACATCTTGGGACCAGCAGGCTACCTCTGGTGCCTTGCTGGCCCCCTTGTGTGCCTTGCTGACCACCACTGTGCCTTGTCGGCCAGTGGTGTGGCCTGTCGGCCATCATTGGTGGCCTGCCGGCCATTGATGCCTTTTTTTCAGATATTTTCTTGACAACTGTTCTAGCTGTTGGCACAATGGGTTTGATCACCATACACGTGTATGGACTGATATAACTCAGCTAAAAGCTTGTTTTTCTATAAATATGGGACTTTCTCCCCCTTTGTAAAAGGCTAGAAAATTTTGGAGCAAAATTCTCTCACGGTCTCTACAAAATTCTTTCTCTCTTGAAATTTTGTGCTTAGTTGCGTAGTGTCTCTACACTTTTGTCTAGCAACCCTTGACCAAAGTTGCTTCTCTTTGGGCTGAGGTTACTTGAGACCCTCTTTGAGCTTTGGAAAGTGGTTGTGGCTTGCTTTGTTGCCTAATTTGTGCCTTGGCTTCAAGAGGTATAACGCTTGCTTTGTTAGCTTGTTTTACATACTTGCTTTGCAATCTTCTTCTACTGTTTTGGGGCTGATTTTGAACTGTAAAAAACTTTATTTTTGTGGCCTAAAGGTGGTGGTTTGAGGTCATTTTCAGTTAGGGGGTGGTTCACCCTTCTTACTTCTTTGTTTGTAAAGGCTTTGTACCTTTGTTCACCACTTTCAAACCAACTTTTTTTGCCCTTTTAACCATTGAATTTCAAAGGTTTTTCAGTGGCAAAAAACTCTTTTTGAAGTTCAAATTTGGAGGGGTTGGCCTTCCCTCATTGTGTCTTATTCGCATTCTTAGTTAGCTTTATATGTTAGCATGTTTTTCTAATTCAACTTACCTCAAGTCCAGCATGTTTTAGCCTCTGAAATAGCCTGTTTTAGCTATATTTTAGGCTATTTAGTTCATTTGAGTCTTGTTTTGCATGGTTGTAGTGTAATAATCTTCACAAGTTGATGTTTTAGGGTCTTAGACACCTCTTGTTTGAGTTGATAGCATCTTTGGTGTTATTGTCCACTCCATTTCAGTACTATAAACTCTGTAACCTCTCTCTTTGCTTCATTCTTTCATTTGCTTTTGAGGGTTGTTTCAAGCTTGGGATCCTTAAGCTTGAGATTGAGGTCATGCTTAATAGTTTAATCCTCTTTGAGGGTTCATTATCAACGGCATGATCTCTCTCTTGTCTTACATTATCCCTTGGTTGACACTTCTTTCATCTTAGAAGACACTCACCAATGGACAAATTGATTAAAGAATGATTTGGTAACTAAAATGTGTAAACAAAATTGGCAAGTAAAAGTGGCAAGATAAGCATCTCTTTGTGTTGCATTGCATGTGTTCAAATTGGACGTGAAGTTGAACACAAGGAAAATGAGACATTTCATACTCAAAAGTGATGAAATGTGCCACTTTTCTAGGTCTCCGTTGCCCTTGATCATGCATGATAGATTGATGGCATTTGAGTCTTGTTTTGCATTCATTGAACTTGTACAAATTGGTCCCTTAGCCGTCATGCATGGAAATTGCTTGATTGATGGTTTGAGGGCAAAATATATCACTCATTTGTGCTTGTATTGATGATAAAGGGTGACACATGGTACAACCAACCTGTGAGACCACCCCTTTCTTGCTCTGTTTTGTCCTCTATTGCAGCAAGGAAAGACTTGGCTTCAGTGGCCAGCAAACCCTCTTTAGTGGCCGGCAAGCCACCTTCAATGGCCAACAACTCCTTAGTGTTGGCCGGCAAACCCTCATCACCAGTGAAAAAATTCAGTATTGTGCTTCTGAAGCAGAGCAGTGTTGATCTGGAGGAGGAAAAACAGTGTAAATGTTGTGCAACAGAGGCAATTAGTGGCAGATAGTGGATGTTCTTTGGGTGAAAAATTGAGCATGCATGCATTCCTTGTTTCCCGAGGCCATTTAGTTAATTTGCTTAGTTAATTAGTTCACGTTGTGTAATTAATTAATTAAATAGCTTAGTCTAATTAATTAATTAGTTAAGTGTGTTGTAATAATTAGTTAAGTAGTGTAGCTTACCTAGTTTCATTCGAACCCTCCATCGTGAGGACGTAATGTTGTAATAAGTGTGCGTGCGTATGTGTATATCTTCCAACCCCACGTGTTTCTCCTTTTTATTTACCCGCTTTTGATGGTTAGATTAGGGACATGTTTCAATTAGCATACTGTAGATATCTCATTTTTGACCGCCCCTAAGATTTGGGCGCTTTCTTTTGATTACTCGATGATGACAATTAAAATGTGTCTCTCGCAGAATTCTCATTAAAATTTGAACTTTAATCCCAACCTTCATCATTATGGCCAAATTATTTTAAAATATTGAATATTTCATTAATTTAGTATTTTTGTAATTTTTCATAATTTTATGTGTCTATTCATATTTTTGGTGTATTTTATACAAAAGTAAATAATAAAACAAATTATATTATATATTTAAAATTATTATATTATATATTTAGTATTTTATATAATATTATATTAGTATATTATATGTTTAGTATTTAGGTATTAATTATATTTTTTAGATATTTTATATATTATAATATATATATATATATATTTATATTATAATATAAAATAAAAATATATAATAATAAATAACAGTGGAGGTCGGCACCGCCGCCTCCACCGAACTCTTATATATATATTATATTATATTATTATTATTATATTATTATTATATTATATTATTTTGCCTATATAAGGCAATCAAAGGAGCAATTCTGAGGAGGGGGATTCTAGGGGAGGGGGGGGGGGGGGACGGAGCAAGTTTTAAGGGGAATTGGGAGGAGGGAATTCTGAAGGAGTTTTTGGAGGAGCATTCAAAGGAGGAATTCTGGGAGGAATTTTTGAGGGGATTTTTGGGAGCGGAAAGACTCAGTAAGTTTGAGAGGAAATTTTTTAGGGAGAGAGGGAAAATAAAATGTTTTCTTTAATATTTTTATTTTAATTTCATCAATACACCATCCAAAACACAACCACTAAAGCTGTACTTTCAAAATTTGAACTGAGAATTGAGAACATATTCCACAGACTTGAGAGTAGTCAAAAGAAAGTTTGTGAATCAGAAAATTCATCATTTCCCTATAAGGTGAGTTTTTGCAAATTGTCATTTAATTTACAAATGTGATATAATTTGTTTAAATACTTTATTTATTTCGTTTTATAATTTTTTTTATCACTTTAATGGGATGGTTGCACTACTGCACCACCTACATATCTGCTGTAATTTCAATATTGTATATAAATTGTTGTCATTTATTAATTTAAATAAATATCCCGGCGGTGAATAGTAACCTCCGGCGGTGAATAGCACCTCCGGCGGTGAATAGTAACCCCGACGGTGAATAGTACCTAATTTGTTTAAATACTTTATTTACCTCGTTTTATAACTTTTTTTTATCGCTTTAATGGGATGGTTGCACCACTGCACCACCTACATATCTGCTGTAATTTAAATATTGTATATAAATTGTTGTAAGTTATTACTTTAAATAAATATCCCGGTGGTGAATAGTAACCTCCGGCGGTGAATAGCACCTCCGGCGGTGAATAGTAACCCCGACGGTGAATAGTACCTAATTATAACTTTTTTTTTATCGCTTTAATAGGATGGCTGCACCACTGCACCACCTACATATCTGTTGTAATTTAAATATTGTATATAAATTGTTGTAATTTATTACTTTAAATAATCTATCCTGGCGGTGAATAGTAACCTCCGACGGTGAATAGTACCATGTGAATAGTAACCCGACAATGAATAGTACCTCCGGTGAATAGTAACCCGACGATGAATAGTACTTCCGGTGAATAGTAACCCCGCTATTTAATTTTGCTCGCTTTATTATATGCTATTTAGGAAATTTTAATTTATTTCAACGATTTATGTTGTAAATATCAAGTTTGTTTGTACTAACCAATTAATCAATTTAGCATAATCATCTCTGCAACCTCCTCAATTCTTTGCTTATTTCGATTAAAAAGTTGTGAAAAATTAAGATTGTGATTCAAGTATAAGAAAGGAACTCTTCCATGTTTAATGGTTTAATCTCTTAGGAGGTTCATTACCAAAGGTATAAAACGCTCTATGCTTAATGGTTTAATCTCTTTGGAGATTCATTACCAACGGCATAAAATGTTTTATACTTAAGAGATTCATTACCAAAAGTATACAACGTTCTATGCTTACTGATTTAATCTCTTAGGGGATTTACCACCAAAAGCATAAAACGTTCTATACTTAACGGTTTAAATTCTTTGGAGGTTCACTACCCCAAATGTATACATGTTCTTATACTAAAGCACAATCTTTTATTTTTCATTTCTCTTTATTCATCAGTGTGTTTACTTTTAAGGGACTAATTGACCCTTGGAAATCACCAAGGAAAGTGTCATTATCACTTATTATCAAGTTTGGATTTTAAGTCATTATCACTCAAGTTTGGGTTTTTCTAAGTCATTATTACTCTTTTGAGTTTGACTAGTCCTTGTTGCACATCTTGAGTTTGACCTGAAATCCCTAACTTGTACATGAGTTTGACTCTTCCTTTGTGATTTCCTCGGAAGAAAATAAGGTTTATTCAAGTTAAGTCAACACTGATTTTCCTTTATTGCATTTCGGACTTAGTGGACGTAAATATCACTTTTGCACAAACAGGAGAAAAGATAAAGAAATAGAAAGGTAATAAAAAAGGCTAATAAAATTGATTAAAATTGGATTACAACCAACATAAAGAATATGATTAATTGAATTCGGTCGGACGTTATACCGAATTTATTGTGTCAAGGCTTGCCTTACGTCAATTATTGTAATAAATTAGACAGCCCCCTTTTATTTATTATTCATTCGGTTTTGTAATAATTATTTATTTGGACACTTGGACATTCGAACCCTCCTGCGTGAGGGCGCAGTAATTCATTCGGACCCTCCTTCGTGAGGACAAATATGTAATAAGTTGTATGTCTTCCAACCCCCATTCTTTCTCCCTTTTATTTCACTGCTTATGATGGTTAGATTAAGGACATCATGTTTAAATTAGCATTTTCCATGATTTGCATCCATTCGTTTACATGCATAAAAGTTCGGCTCATCATATTATTCAAATGTCAAATTCAAACTCTTTACTTGAATACATGCTCTATTATATGCCTTGAATTGACTCGCATGCCATGCTAGTAGCCGAACTTACTACTTGCACGTTGTATGTGTTGCATTAGCCATATCGCATTAAATAGGATCATGCATTTTTTTTCTAATTGTTTACTTTCTTTTGACCCCATACGCTTACTTGGACATAAGGTAAGTTTTATGCTTTAGCATATTGCATAAGTGTGATTGCTGTCATATCAAACATACTACCATGAGGCTAAATGCTTATTTGATGTACCTGTTTGAATGCCTGTGGATGAAGGCTAATCACCTGAATTGGGATACTTTGATTCATGTATATATGAGATCACCATTTTCAGTGATACATATTCAAAACATTTCTTTCAAAACAAACATGGAATCAAACGTTCCAACTTTTCGTGAAATTAGTCTATACTTGTATGTTACATATAGAACAAGAGCATATATTGTACATAAAAACCATATCATGATTAGTAGAGGCCGATCTTTGATCGGGTGAGTGGGGTGTTCAATTATTGACCTTCCCCTCTCATACCTAAGTTCCCGAACCAAGACACTTTGGTAACGATGGACTAATGGCCTTTGGTACGAGTCACGGGTTTCCTAAATTTCCCATAAATATTTAGGTGGCGACTCTAAACCGCAAAGATCCATTTTGACATTTGATTCAAACATCGATTTTCCAAAAACAATTGCAGTCGGTTGGACTCTTTTTGTGTTTCCTTGTTTCACATTGCACTTGTGAAATCAAATTGAGAACCAACACGAGTAGAGTCCGAACTGTAAGGGCTATTTCATTCTTAGAAGGGGACGCGAAAGCCGAACTCTGATTCAAGCGACTCCTTTGAGGATTTAGAGAACTTGACTTGAATTTCATGATGTGAATTTTTATCTACATTTATATGTTCTTTGCATTGCATTTGCATTGGTGCGCCTAAGTCCTGTGTTTGCCATCTGTTATTCTGGGCGGTTTCTTGGGAGGCTTGCTTACAAAGCTTGCCAAAATTTGACGGTCATGGGCTCTATCAAGTTGGGAACACAACCCTTGGATCTGGATTACATTGCAGCTTGATCCTCCTTTCACTTTTCGGTGTTAGGTGTGAGAGGTATATTAGGTAGTCTTGCTGAGGTACCCATTGTGACTATTTGACCTAATGCATATAGTACGCTCTAGTGACCATTCAAATTAGGACATGATGCTACCCGTACAGGATGTTATGAAACCACTTGCTTGAAATAGTGCAACCTAGATCATGTCAAAATCTAGGACAGGGTAACCCTACCTCCTCATAGGGGTGTTTTGGTTCTTTTTATGTGGTATTGGCTTTTACAGTGAAATATACGGGATGATTCATAGCAATGGCACAAATGAGCAATCAGTCTGAGAACAAAGTTTAGTGGGGATCACAGTTCAGCTGCGTATTGTGATTAATTGAGAAATGGGGGTGAAGTGTTGTCCGTTTTTTTAAAAAAAGTTTTCTTTCTTTCTTTTTGCTAGGTAGTTTTTCATCATAGCTTCAGAAAGACTCGATATCCCTCAAGTTGTTTGGACTCGTTCTCGTAGGCTTTGTAAAACGCAAGATCTTGTTGACGGTCAGCCAGTGTTAGTTTCTCTCCCGTCGGTCACTCGACGAAGAAAAAACAAACAGACATCAACACCAGTACAAAGCACTCCACAAACACCTATTCGTATCCGCAATTCACCAATATCTCACCCATCTATCAGAATGGCACAGAACACAGAAGAAATTGCTGCCATGATGGCAACTTTGAGAACCATGGATCAAAGGTTGGCCATACAGGATGAAGTCATCGCTGATCTGCGACGCCCATCTGGGGCATCTGCATCTACTGTACATCCGGTTCCGGCGCTTGACCAAATCTCGATCTCCTCCACCACTGGAAACTCCTCAGGTCCCAGATCCTCAGGAGATGTTTCCAATAGCTTCAGTTTACAGACCTCCGATACAACCTCCTACGGGAACCATTCCCTTCGATATGAATGAAGTTGATCCAGCCATGATCAAAATTGCTAGGCTTGAGAAAGCCTTGAAGAAATCCCAAGGTTTCAATTCAATTCCCGACATTGAGGATGGGTACACAGAGGCTTCAATCAGGTTGCCAGAAAAATTCAAAATGCCTCACATCGATAGATTTGATGGGAGCGAGGATCCGATTGTGCATGTCCGTCTATTTTCAGATGTGTTGAGGCCTATGGGTTTATCTAGGGCACAAAAACTCTCATTATTTGGGAGGACCCTGTCAGATGTAGCGGCCATCTGCATGCCAAACCGAGGACTCAAGCGGAATTGGGAAGAAGCTGCGAGGGTTTGTTAACCAATACTCATACAATACTCAGATAGAAGTAACAATCAGTGAGCTAGAAGCAACCACTCAAAACCCCAAAGAACCCTTCATTGATTTTGTGGCAAGATGGAGGGCAAAGGCGACGAGAATAGCCAGACCTTACGAAGAGAACAAGTCAGGTTAGTGGTCCAAAACCTCGAGCCAGACATGTTGCAGAGAATGATAATGGCACCATTGTCGACATTTGCTTCCTTACATGAGTTAGGGGTTCAAATTGAGAGCGCCTTCAAGAAGGGGCTTATCCATAGAACTAGTGAACCCGCAAAGAGTCCATTCACCCGGAGTACAGATGTTGGTACCAGCACTATTCCACGGTCTGTAGATGTTAGTACCTTGGCTACATCGTCGGCCAAGATGGCCGATCCCTTTGCTGCTACTACAAACTCTGCTGTTGCTACAAACGCACAAGCTGCACAAAATGGTCAACCTTTGTTCCAGAGAACTTTTACCCCTCTCCACATGAATTTGTCCCGCGCTTTCAAGATGTTGCTGGAAATGGGACATCTTAAGCCTCTCGATCCACGACCTCTTCTTGACCCACTCCCACCAAGACACGACCCTACCCAGTACTGTTGCTTTCACCAACAACACGGTCATCCCACCGATTGGTGCTACCGCTTGCGTCACGAGATCCAGAATCTCATTAACAATAAAGTCATCGCCCCTCCTAAACCAAATGTGACAACCAACCCATTTCCTACCCATAACCAAGTCCTACTACCTAGAGACATCAACCTGATCCATATATTGTCATCTGCCTATAACCCAAACATATACATCACCCCAACCCATTTACCCAAGCCTGAGGTGTTCATTCCAGAAGACATGGACTTGTGTATGATGGATGCACCTGAACCCCAATCGTCTCAACCCCCAAAACTTGAACTCCCTAATAGCCAAATTCCAATCCAACCCACTCCAAAGAACCCGGCCCAACCAGTTCACCAAGACCAAGTAGGTTCAAATACCTCGCAGGCACCAATAGCCGAACCCACTATTTCTAAGCTGTTGAGCATGATTGAAGACCTTCAGAGCACTGTGGCAGATTTAGCCTTTGGGATCTTGGCTCCGTCATCGACCACATCACATGCCAGAAATTTCACATCAAAAAGCTCCCCAATCTTGAGGCAAGCTGCAATTGAAAATGGCCAACCCAAAGTTATTTCAAGTCTGGGTAATGACATGCCAACAATGAATGGGCCTCGTTTTGATATAACCACCCGATCTTTTGGAAAAATTGAAACAAGTGGTAGGAACAAGGTTGAGGTAAGCATTGATCCCCATGAACATCTCTGGTATGCCATTGAGGCTTTGAAGGTCAGGGGGTTGAACAAACAACAAGTGCTTACAGTTGTTGCAAAAACTGTGGATGACACTTTTGTCATTCAAGTTGGGAGCATTTTGAATCAAGGGGCAAGCCGGGAACATGGATGTCATACCAGAAATACCCATTTCAATTCCAATCCTACACTCGTAAGAGATCATCAAACCCAGTCAACACCTGCTGGCCTCTCTATCAATCTCTCAAGGACTGGTAACCCCCGCACCTTCAATCCCCTTAACATGACCTTGTCCAACACTCTCCAAATCCTCATAGAACAAGGCCATCTCAAGCCCCTTGACTCTCGGCCTCTCCCTAATCCTCTTCCAGCCAAGTATAATGCTACCAAATACTATGCCTTCCATCAACAATCTGGCCATGACACTGACGGTTGTTTTCGCCTTCGCCATGAAATTCAAAACCTGATTGACAACAAGATCATCACTCTATCAGGTCTTACAAAGTCTATCGGCACTAGATCAATGAACTTGGGGGATAGGACGACTGGTCCTGTGATCGGGGATAAACCACCTACTGATGGCACACATTTTACTCTAAACATGATGGATGGCACGCACTGATTTTAGCAATTTGGAAATGCTTTTTTATTTTACTTTCTGAACTGGGAGTTGAGTCAGTCTTGTTGTGTCAGAGTGTGGTGATTTCGGGGGTGTCCTGGGCATCACTGTCCTGTTTGTTTTTGCTCTTGTCTTTTCTTTCTTTCCTTTGAGTCTGTTTCAGTTGTTGAACCAAAAGATCCAAATGAAATGACAGTAATGTTTTTACCTACTTCTCTGTGCCTTTAAGTCATCGCATTGACCAAAGTTTTTCAAAAAAAAAAAAATTTCAAAACTCTGATAAAAACAAAGAGAAAGAATTTCTTCGAGATTTACAAATTTTGATCAACTGAGAAGAAGAGAGGTGTATTAAGCCTTTGATGAATAAAATCATTTTTGTTAATATGGGTACTGAGAATGATCCTAGCTTGGTCCAAATTGGTTCTATCTTGTCTTCGTAAGAGTACGAGTGCTTAGTCACTTTGTGAAAAGATTTCAAAAACTATTTTTGCGTGGTCCTGCAAAGACATGCTGGGAATTGATTATACAGCATAGGATCCGTCTTGACTTGAGGTCCGACCTCCTTAGCTCATTAACTTTCAACAAACCGTGATTCGAAGTGTTCAGTAATCAACCAAAGCATGAGGCTTGCATAGCCAAAAGGGAGACAGCCCTTGAACTAGGGGCAATGATGTGATTCAAATGGAGGCAGCCCTTCCACTAGGGGCACTAAGGTCGAATGTGATTCCAAATTTGAAACAGCCCTTGAACTAGGGGCAAAAGTGTGAGGTTTGCATAGCTGAAATGGAGGCAGCCCTTGAACTAGGGGCAATAAGGTATCACCCTTGAGAGGCTCGCTGGGCTGAAAACCCAAAAGGACGACCCAGGAAAAAGTTAGAGCACAAAAAAAATAAAAATAAAAAGAAAAAAATAAAAAGAAAAATGAAAAGCTCGCAAGGTTGAAAACCCGAAAGGGCGGCTTTGGCAAAAGTTAGAGCGTAAAAGGAGAGTGTCAATACTCGAGTGAACCTTAGCCAAACTATGTAGGGCCTGTGATTCAGATTGAAAGCAACCCTTGAACTAGGGGTAAGAAGGTTGGATATGATTAGCTTGAAGCAGCCCTTGAACTAGGGGCAAAAGGTTGGATGTAATCAAAGAGTTAAAACTGAATCGTTCCCCAATGAAGACCGCCTAGAAAGGCAAACCCAGAATTTGAGAGAATGAATTTTATTATTGAAGGACATCAAGTTCCTATCCACTACACTAGGGGCAAATTCAGACCCAATTAGCCTGGTCCCTACATTACCGACAACCCTCGTACTGATTACCGACAAACTACTGAATTAGCTACTGATTACTGTTAAACTGAACTGATAATGACTGATAATTGGATTAACTGAAGTACTGAATGGACTGATCGAAAACGAAATTGAAATTGAATAAGTTTATTTATTGAATTGCATATTGCATCTGTTTGATTGATCGAGTATCTGTTCGAATTTATGTGTTTAAACTGCTAATTGAAGGCCTTATCGGCGGCCGAATTAGGAACCGTTTCGAGTTTTGGGATCAGTAGAATATTTGTGAATTAATGGTATATTTATCCGAAAATTGATTAGGAATGATTAAAGTAGATTAAAATAAGTTAAATTGCATAGTTTGGCTTATTTACGACTTTGCCATTGAGTGGGCCACTATCATACACAATTGAGGACTTGAATTACACCTGATCAAACTCTTCCTTAGCCAAAATTGAGAGCCCAACCGACCCTTAGAGAGAGAGGTAGTTCATCTTGTGGAACTAGCTTGAAGAATTTGTAGAAATTGCTAGAGAATTGGCATAATTGGACTCTTGAGACTTGTAATTGACACTCTAGGTAAGGAAATCATTGTCTTCTTGTTATCTTTAAGTTCCATCTTGCATGTATCATGGTTATAGAGAACTTGAGTCTTGATTTTGTTTATAATTGTTGAGTTAGAGCTCCATTGTTGCATACATGGTCATTTGGCATATTTTGAAGTTAAATTCTTGGAGAATTATACATGCATGTCCATGTTTTTATCATAGTCCATGTTTCCACATTGTTTTCAAAGATTGGAGCTCAATAGAGCAAGATTTGAACCTTGAAATTGGTTTAAAACTCATGCATTGCATGTTTTGAAAGTGTTCTTGAAATGGGTTTGAAGTTTGGATTTAATTAACTCACCTTTGGGGCTTGAATTCATAAATTGGCTTTTGAAACTTGTTATACATTGTTTTGGGATGTATTTTCCAGAATTTGGGCCCAAGAGGTCGAGAATTGAGTTGAGAATGCTCGGTTTGAGCTTGGAAGGCAAATCTGGAAATTCCAGATTTGGCTTCTTCGCTCGAGCGAAGGATTCCTCGCTCGAGCGACCAACGTTTCCTCTGAGACACGCTCGAGCGAAAGATTGGTGGCTCGAGCGTAAAAATCGAGCATCGATTTCTTTGTTTGATCGGACCGCTCGGCGAAGGAAGGCTCGCTCGGCGAATCCTTTGATTTTAAGCTCGCTCGGCGAGCATCGGCAGCATCGCAGCGTAAAATCGAGCATCGATTTTTTTGTTCCATTAGACCGCTCGAGCGAAGGATTTTTCGCTCGAGCGAAGACTTTGATTTTGCAACCTCGCTCGAGCGAAAGAAGGCTCGCTCGAGCGAGACCCCTGTTTTCAGCAACTTTTGAAAAATGCCTTCCAACTGTATTTTTGCATCCTCATCCCATCCTAGGCATTCTTAGGCCTAGTTTAAGGCATCTTAATGAGGATTTAGACATAGAACCACACCGAGGAAATTTAGGGATTTAATTATCATCCTTTCGATTGTGAACTTAGTGTGTGTTCTATTTGTTAACTGTTTAGGGTTGGCTCTCGGGGACGCGCTCTAGCTGCTATTAGCCCGATCTCTGTGAGTAACAATTGTGTAAAGATATGTTCAAAATGGTTATCTTTTGACTACTGAACTGAATTGTTTATTGAACTGATATGGTTTACTGAATGAATGTATGTCCTGTATTCTGAACTGTATTGTGGCATCCTTAGCATTGGTATTCTTATTCTGAGCTCTGGGTTCCTTGTGGAACCATCTTTGTTCTTGATTGATGGCCATCATTACTGTTGGGTCTGTTAAGACCCGGTCCTTTTGGCCCTACTGTTTATAGGCTAATGGATGTACCATATATGACTGATTGACTGAAACACTGAAAGACTGAAATACTGTTTAATGAACTGATTTCATTACTGCAAGGACATTCATTCACAACCTCTTTACGCATTATGTTATTCACTGGGCTTTAGCTCACTATTTATATATATATATGTAGGTTCTCAGCAGCCAGACCGGAGCTAGGAGCGTGGGTCGGTCCCCAGTTTTGTCAAGCCAGCCTATGTGCCTCACTGCGAGGTTCCGAGTTGCCATGCTATGGCTTGGGGTGTTTTTGTGTCCCCTATCGGTCTCTTTACTGTTTTGTACGATTGTATAGGCATCTCTTGTTATACCGTCTTGTTGCCTAGGATTCGATCCTGTCTTGTTGTGTAAATGATTGTATAGACTGTACTGTTCTAAACTGTTTGAATGCATGAAAAATGTTTTTGGCATACAGATTTTCACAGCTCAATGGATACTAGTTATTTACTGTATTGGCTTCCGCCAGTTCACATACTCTGTTTAAGCGTATTCTTTATTCATGAGGCCTTGGTAATCTCGGATTCTTGGCGATTCTGATTGCTAAACCCATAGGGCCGGGTTTGGGTCGTGACAACATGGTATATGTATATGGTTTGGTTCGAATTCCTTCTTTCATTTTGTGCATCTATCACACAATAATCTCACTTCGTTCACCTACCACACAAATTTCAAATTCAATTCCATCGCACTATTTTGTGCAATCCCTTGGTCTAGGAGACCTTAAATCCTCGGTCTAGGAGACCTCAAAATCCCCGATCTAGGAGACCTCAAAATCCCTGGTCTAGGAGACCTTAAATCCCCGGTCTAGGAGACCTTAAATCCCCGGTCTAGGAGACCTCAAAATTCTCGGTCTAGGAGACCTCAAAATCCCTGGTCTAGGAGACCTTAAATCCCCGGTCTAGGAGACCTCAAAATCCCCGGTCTAGGAGACCTCAAAATACCTGGTCTAGGAGACCTTAAATCCCCGGTCTAGGAGACCTCAAAATCCTCGGTCTAGGTGACCTCAAAATCCCCGGTCTAGGAGGCCTCAAAATACCTGGTCTAGGAGACCTTAAATCGAGACCTCAAATCCCTGGTCTAGGAGACCTTAAATCCCCGGTCTAGGAGACCTCAAAATCCCCGGTCTAGGAGACCTCAAAATCCCCGGTCTAGGAGACCTTAAATCCCCGGTCTAGGAGACCTCAAAATCCTCGGTCTAGGAGACCTCAAAATCCCTGGTCTAGGAGACCTTAAATCCTCGGTCTAGGAGACCTCAAAATCCCCGGTCTAGGAGACCTCAAAATACCTGGTCTAGGAGACCTTAAATCCCCGGTCTAGGAGACCTTAAATCCCCGGTCTAGGAGACCTCAAAATCCTCAGTCTAGGAGACTTCAAAATCCCTGGTCTAGGAGACCTTAAATCCCCGATCTATGAGACCTCAAAATCCCCGGTCTAGGAGACCTCAAAATACCTGGTCTAGGAGACCTTAAATCCCCGGTCTAGGAGACCTCAAAATCCCCGGCCTAGGAGACCTCAAAATCCCTAGTCTAGGAGACCTTAAATCCCCGGTCTAGGAGACCTCAAAATCCCCGGTCTAGGAGACGTCAAAATCCCTGGTCTAGGAGACCTTAAATCCCCGGTCTAGGAGACCTCAAAATCCCCGGTATAGGAGACCTCAAAATCCCTGGTCTAGGAGACCTCAAAATCCCTGATCTAGGAGACCTTAAATCCCCGGTCTAGGAGACCTCGAACTCCCCGGTCTAGGAGACCTCAAAATCCCCGGTCTAGGAGACCTCAAAATCCCTTGGTGTTTGTCGTGCCCGAACGACTTCAATGGTCTAGGAGACCTTAAATCCTATAAAGGTGCAATTCCTTTGGTGTTTGTCGTACTCGAACGACTTTGGGTGGTTTAGTATAGCCACCTGCCTGTGATTGCAATGAGTTCCTAGGAGACCAACTGCGACGGTGGAAACTAGAGTTCGAATGGCGATGCCTAGAACGCAAAAGGTTCGGGATTTCCGAGACTAAAGTCTGGTTTAAATACCAAGAGGTGCATCCAGGGGTGCATTCTCGGCTTGAAATCTGTATGGTAGCCCCGTAGGTTGAGATAGCTTATATGCGTCTCAATTCTGGATACTGAACCAACCTAGTCTGTCACCCCTTTGGAGAATAGGGAAAGTTGTAAATATGATCAGAAAAGCGGCATCCATGGCCACCCAAATCGGTTAATAACAGCAGGTGCGCTTGTCCGTTCACACCATTCTTCCTCCTTTCGCATGAGACGCGTTAGGTTGTTTTGCATGCTCATAAGTGCTTGTGTTTCAAACATACCCGGCTTCGCATAGCGTGTAAGTCCAATTCTCAAAATCTTCCTTCATATCATTTGCATTTTGCCCCTGAACTACGCTGGTTTGATTCCTTACAAAGGGATACGTAGGCAACCTTCTGGTTCAACCACATACATTGCATTTTGTTTGATTGCCCAAGTCTTTGACTTTTAATTACTCGATGATGACAATTAAAATGTGTTTGAAATTCACCCGTCATTAAAATTTGAACTTTAATCCCAACCTTCATCATTATGGCCAAATTATTTTAAAATATTGAGGCTCGAATTAATTTAGCTTTAATTACTCGATGATGACAATTAAAAGGAATCTTTGACTTTTTGGTATGGGTTGTTGGCTTAAAATTTGGCTAATTTAATAATCTTTCATTTTGGCTAAAATAGCCTTTTAAAATATTGAATATTTCATTAATTTAGTATTTTTGTAATTTTTCATAATTTTATGTGTTTATTCATATTTTTGGTGTATTTTATATAAAAGAAAATAATAAAACAAATTATATTATATATTTACAATTATTATATTATATATTTAGTATTTTATATAAAATTATATTAGTATATTATATGTTTAGTATTTTGATATAAATTATATATTTTAGATATTTTATATATTATAATATATATATATATATATTATAATATAAAATAAAAATATATAATAATAAATAACAGTGGAGGTTTATCCGCCTCCACCGAACTCTTATATATATATTATATTATATTATATTATTATTATATTATATTATTTTGCCTATATAAGGCAATCAAAGGAGAAATTCTGAGGAGGGGGATTCTAGGGGGGGGGGGGACGGAGCAAGTTTTAAGGGGAATTGGGAGGAGGGAATTCTGAAAGAGTTTTTGGAGGAGCATTCAAATGAGGAATTCTGAGAGGAATTTTTTAGGGGATTTTTGGAAGAGGAAAGACTCAGTAAGTTTGAGAGGAAATTCTTTAGGGAGAGAGGGAAAATAAAATATTTTCTTTAATATTTTTATTTTCATTTCATCAATACACCATCCAAAACACAACCACTAAAGCTGTACTTTCAAAATTTGAACTGAGAATTGAGAACATATTCCACAGACTTGAGAGTAGTCAAAAGAAAGTTTGTGAATCAGAAAATTCATCATTTCCCTATAAGGTGAGTTTTTGCAAATTGTCATTTAATTTACAAATGTGATATAATTTGTTTAATTACTTTATTTACTTCGTTTTATAATTTTTTTTTATCACTTTAATGGGATGCATTTGCACCAACTTGCACCACCTACATATCTCTTTGTAATTTCAATATTGTATATAAATTGTTGTCATTTATTAATTTACATAAATATCCCGGCGGTGAATAGTAACCTCCGGCGGTGAATAGCACCTCCGGCGGTGAATAGTAACCCCGACGGTGAATAGTACCTAATTTGTTTAAATACTTTATTTACCTCATTTTATAACTTTTTTTTATCGCTTTAATGGGATGGTTGCACCACTGCACCACCTACATATCTGCTGTAATTTAAATATTGTATATAAATTGTTGTAAGTTATTACTTTAAATAAATATCCCGGTGGTGAATAGTAACCTCCGGCGGTGAATAGTACCTAATTATAACTTTTTTTTTTTATCGCTTTAATAGGATGGCTGCACCACTGCACCACCTACATATCTGTTGTAATTTAAATATTGTATATAAATTGTTGTAATTTATTACTTTAAATAATCTATCCTGGCGGTGAATAGTAACCTCCGACGGTGAATAGTACCTCCGGCGGTGAATAGTAACCCCGACAATGAATAGTACCTCCGGAGGTGAATAGTAACCCCGGCGATGAATAGTACTTCCGGCGGTGAATAGTAACCCCGGCTATTTAATTTTGCTCGCTTTATTATATGCTATTTAGGGGGCTGTTTAATTTATTTCAACGATTTATGTTGTAAATATCAAGTTTGTTTGTACTAACCAATTAATCAATTTCGCATAATCATCTCTGCAACCTCCCTCAATTCTTTGCTTATTTCGATTAAAAAGTTGTGAAAAATTAAGATTGTGATTCAAGTATAAGAAAGGAACTCTTCCATGTTTAATGGTTTAATCTCTTAGGAGGTTCATTACCAAAGGTATAAAACGCTCTATGCTTAATGGTTTAATCTCTTTGGAGATTCATTACCAACGGCATAAAATGTTTTATACTTAAGAGATTCATTACCAAAAGTATACAACGTTCTATGCTTACTGATTTAATCTCTTAGGGGATTTACCACCAAAAGCATAAAACGTTCTATACTTAACGGTTTAAATTCTTTGGAGGTTCACTACCCCAAATGTATATATGTTCTTATACTAAAGCACAATCTTTTATTTTTCATTTCTCTTTATTCATCAGTGTGTTTACTTTTAAGGGACTAATTGACCCTTGGAAATCACCAAGGAAAGTGTCATTATCACTTATTATCAAGTTTGGATTTTAAGTCATTATCACTCAAGTTTGGGTTTTTCTAAGTCATTATTACTCTTTTGAGTTTGACTAGTCCTTGTTGCACATCTTGAGTTTGACCTGAAATCCCTAACTTGTACATGAGTTTGACTCTTCCTTTGTGATTTCCTCGGAAGAAAATAAGGTTTATTCAAGTTAAGTCAACACTGATTTTCCTTTATTGCATTTCGGACTTAGTGGACGTAAATATCACTTTTGCACAAACAGGAGAAAAGATAAAGAAATGGAAAGGTAATAAAAAAGGCTAATAAAATTGATTAAAATTGGATTACAACCAACATAAAGAATATGATTAATTGAATTCGGTCGGACGTTATACCGAATTTATTGTGTCAAGGCTTGCCTTACGTCAATTATTGTAATAAATTAGACAGCCCCCTTTTATTTATTATTCATTCGGTTTTGTAATAATTATTTATTTGGACACTTGGACATTCGAACCCTCCTGCGTGAGGGCGCAGTAATTCATTCGGACCCTCCTTCGTGAGGACAAATATGTAATAAGTTGTATGTCTTCCAACCCCCATTCTTTCTCACTTTTATTTCACTGCTTATGATGGTTAGATTAAGGACATCATATTTAAATTAGCATTTTCCATGATTTGCATCCATTCGTTTACATGCATAAAAGTTCGGCTCATCATATTATTCAAATGTCAAATTCAAACTCTTTACTTGAATACATGCTCTATCATATGCCTTGAATTGACTCGCATGCCATGCTAGTAGCCGAACTTACTACTTGCACGTTGTACGTGTTGCATTAGCCATATCGCATTAAATAGGATCATGCATTTTTTTTCTAATTGTTTACTTTCTTTTGACCCGCCTTCGCTTCGGACATAAGGTAAGTTTTATGCTTTAGCATATTGCATAAGTGTGATTGCTGTCATATCAAACATACTACCATGAGGCTAAATGCTTATTTGATGTACCTGTTTGAATGCCTGTGGATGAAGGCTAATAACCTGAATTGGGATACTTTGATTCATGTATATATGAGATCACCATTTTCAGTGATACATATTCAAAACATTTCTTTCAAAACAAACATGGAATCAAACGTTCCAACTTTTCGTGAAATTAGTCTATACTTGTATGTTACATATAGAACAAGAGCATATATTGTACATAAAAACCATATCATGATTAGTAGAGGCCGATCTTTGATCGGGTGAGTGGCGTGTTCAATTATTGACCTTCCCCTCTCATACCTAAGTTCCCGAACCAAGACACTTTGGTAACGACGGACTAATGGCCTTTGGTACGAGTCACGGGTTTCCTAAATTTCCCATAAATATTTAGGTGGCGACTCTGAAATCTGGCAAAGCAGTCCATTTTTGGCATTTGATTCAAACATCGATTTTCCAAAAACAATTGCCGGATTTGGACTCTTTTTGTGTTTCCACTGTTTCACATTGCACTTGTGAAATCAAATTCAGAACCAACACGCGAGTAGAGTCCGAACTGTAAGGGCTATTTCATTCTTCCGAAAGGGGGCGCGAAAAGCCGAGCTACACGTACCTTATGCTTGCATCCATTCATTCATATTACATGCACCGAGGCTCAGCGCATCATTTAAACTGCATTGCCATTTCAATACCTTATTTGAATACGTGTTTAATCGCATGTTATCAAATCGATCCATATGCCATATTAGTAGCCGAGCTTAGTAATTGCATATTACATGTGTTGCATTAGGCATCTTGTGTAATTAAGAATCATGCATAGTTTTCTAACTCATATCTTTGTAACTTGGAGTACTAGGTGAGTTTTACACTTTAGCATATTTGCATGATTGTGAATATTGCCATGACTAGTATGCTTGCCATGAGGCTAAATGCTTATTTGATAAACTGCTTGAATGCTTGTGGATGTAGACTTGTTGTATTCAACAAATGTAAGTTTTAAGCCCACTTTGTTAAGTGACAAATCAGTTTTAAGCCTACTATGTTTGGTGGCAAATTCAAACCATTTTCGCAAACAAACATGAGTTGAATTGTTCCAAATTGAGCAAACTAGTCTATACTTGCTTATGCGCATCACATAGTAAAGCTAGCTTAATAATCCGAATAAGAGCACATAAAAATCATATCATGATTAGTAGAGGCCGATGTTTGATCGGGCGAGTGGGGGTGCTCAATTCATGACCTTCCCTTCTCGTACTTAAGTTTCCTAGCCGAGGCAACTTTGGTGATGACGGACATGTGGCCTTTGGCATGAGTCATGGGTTTCCTAGATTTTCCAAAAAATATTTAGGTGGCAACTTTGTATCTGGCAAAGCAGTCCAATTTTGATATTTTTGATCCTAAAATCAATTTTCCAAAAAGATTTGCCAAATTTGGACTCTTTGGTGTTTATCAATTTCACATTGCACTTGTGAGATTAGATTCAGAACTGTGGGAGTCTGAACTGTAGGGCTTTCTTTCAAACCTTCCGAAAGGGGGCACGAAAAAGTTGAGCTACAGTTTCTGGCGACTCCGCTGGGAATTTAGAGAACTTGACTCGAACTCATGATATGTTTTTTTATCTACACTTATGTGTTTCTTTACATTTTCATTTGCATCGAAGCGCCTAAGTCATTGTGTTTACCGTCTGCTATTCCTTAACGGTTTACTGGAGGATTGCTTGGAAAAGCTTGCCAAAAGACTGACCGGTTATGGGCTCTGCCACGATGGGAACATAACCCTTGGATCTGGACTACCGCTGTACCGTTTGATCTTCCTTTCACTTCTCAGTGTTAGATGTGAAGGGTATATTAAAAGCCACTCTGCCACTAAGGTATCCTTTTTGACCAATTGGCCTAGTTGCATATCAAAATCCATAGAGATTGTTCCAAACTAGGACAAGTTACTTACCTGAATTCAAGATTGTGTGAAACACTTTGCTTGAGTAGTGAATCCTAGTTCTTGACGAAACTAGGACAGGGTAACCCTACCTCATCATAAGGGTGTTTTGACTCTCTCTTAACTGGTATGTGCCTTTTAGAGTGAAACTCTACAGGAATGTATGTATCAGTTGCAAGTTTGGATATCAATTTTGGGGGCAGAAGTCAGTGTTGAGTACAGTTCTACAACTTATGATTGCAACTGCGTGTTGTTAGTATCTGAGCCGAGGTGCTGTGCGGTTTCTGATTTTTGGTTTCTTTTGCTTTATTTCTTTTTGCAAGGTAGTTTTTTCACAATTGCTTCGGACAATTCTGTTACCCCCCAAGCACTCTGGACCCGTATAAGAAGAATCTACAGATCTGGGGATCTTGTTAGGGGACAACCAGTGTTTGTTTCACTCCCGTCGGTTACTAGAGGGAGGAGGATCAAACATAATTCACCAGTCCAGCAGTCACCTCTTACTTCACCTGTGCCCAGTCAGGCTCAGTCGTCTACTTCTACTCTAAAAAGAGAGTATTCGCTAGTTCTAATAGCTCAACATTCCTCAGTTAGCATGGAAGATATGCTTCGTCAACTCCAGCAGACCATAGAGATTATGCAGCTAGATGCTGCCCGCCAAGCTGAGGTCACAGCCCGCCAAACAAAAGTGATAAATAGGCTTCAGCAACAGCAACCATAACCAACAGTAGCCTCTACATCCCATGCGCCTCCAGCGGGTACACCAACACCCAGGGCCACTGTCAATGTCCAAGAGAATCTGGGCATTCCGGTAGATTCGATCCCACCTCAAACCTCTAAGGCACCAGCATACCAGACGGAGGCGCCATTTGAATTCGAGGTTGACCCCACTGCATTAAAGGTCAACAAGCTAGAAAAGCTCTTTAAGCGGGCATAGGGTGTGAATTCGATCCTTGACATTGAGGATGGATACACAGACTCAGCAATGACTCTACCGGACAGATTCAAGATGCTACACATAGACCGGCTTGATGGCTCCAAGGATCCTATGGTCCACTTACGTTTATTCTCTGATATCCTATGACTAATGGGTCTTACTAGACTTCAGAAGCTGTCGCTTTTTGGCTAGACCCTGTCGGGTATAACGGCCATCTGGTATGCAAAGTTGGAAGACTCTGTGAAATGGAGCTGGAAAGAAATGGCTGAGGCCTTCATCGCGCAATACTCTTACAATACCCAGATCGAGGTCACTACCCGTGATCTTGAAGCGACTTGTCAGGAGCCAAATGAGGGCTTCTCGGATTTTGTAACGAGATGGAGGGACAAGGCCTCTATGATGACTATCAGGCTATTTAAGAAGGACCAAATCAGAATGGTGGTCCGTAACTTGCAAGGGAGATTATTACAAAAGATGATAGTCTTGCCTTTATTTACATTTGTTGAGCTCCATGAGATAGGGATTCAAATTGAGGATGCGATGAAGCAAGGGTTGATAGATAATGAGAAGGAATAGCCCAAGAGGCACTTTACACGCAGTTCCAATGCAACCACGAGTGGTAGCACCTCTGCACGGCCTTCGGATGCGAGTATGGTCACCACCACACCCAAAACTACTAACCCATTTGCCAATACATCCAACACAACTCCACAAACCTCAGCCAGCCAGGCCCAATCTCAAAGGGTCTTTACTCCACTCTATATGCCTTTGTCCAAAGCCTTAGGGGTCTTGGTCAGAAAGGGGCATCTTAAGCCGTTAGAATAGTGCCCACTACCCGATCCTCTCCCTCTGAAACACAACCCGTCCAAATACTATGCTTTTTCACCAGCAGCACGGTCATGACACTAATCAATGCTATAGGCTGCGTCATGAGATTCAAGATCTTATTAACAAGAAGGTGATAGCACCTTCCCAAAAACCCAACGTCACTACAAATCCTCTCCTACCACATAACCAAGTCCCTCCACCCCGGTATGTAAACTTCATCCATACACTGGTCGTCCCTTATGACCCCAGTATATATATCACTCATTCCCACTTACCTAAACCGGCATTGTTCATCATTGAGAGCACGGACTTGTGCATGATGAACACATCTACACTCTAACCTAAACCCGTGGTGGTGACAGTGGAATATCAAGGGAGGTTGGCCTCGGTGCAAAAGTCAGTCCGTTGCCCGAGGGCTCTAAGGACTTATCTGAAGGGATGTACAACCCATACTGCTATATTGTGCCAATCGATCAAGCTAAGTAGGAAGTGGTGTTGCCGACTTGCATGGAGGTCAATGTAGTTTGAGAGGATGGCCCAAGTCAAGGATTAGATGATCTGGCCAACCTAGAGGAGGACATAGACAATTTGCAGTTCTTTGATGAGCAAGATCAATGGGATGTGCATATTGATTGGTTTAATCTAAACGAGTCAACAGACAATTCTGGATGGCTAAGTGATGAACCCGATAGAGATAAGGGAACTGAATTAAAGTTGGAAGAACAAAAAGCGGGAACCGCTGCAATGGCCGGAATGGCCAATGAAAAGGGTAAACTTTTGGAAAACATCGGTGTAGAACAATTGGCTCAAGAACTGGGCATTGTTAGTACTATACATACTGAACAAGAAACCGTATTGAAGGGGTTTGAACAAGAAATGAGTGAAAACGACCGAAAAGCTGCAAAAGCTCAATACCCTGCGGGGAATGTTTGTGATGATAGAATGATCAGAACGGGGCCGAAGAAGTGCTTGTCGGCTGTCGCAGGAGTGTGGTGGGATGACGACGACCTACACTTGGCCCATACCGATGAGGATTGGGGAGAGGACCTTTCTAACAATACTTGGTATGTAAAAGAGGTCGACCATATGACAAAAAGTGGCCGATATTTCAAACCACCACATCTGGACCAACCTGAAGCCTCCGGAAAGGACAAAGAGGTAGAGAAACAAAAAGAAAAACTGTTGGAAGAAGAGGCTGTGCTGAAATAGTTAAAAAAGATTGAAGTTGATATATCTATCTAGGGTCTGCTTATGGCTTCGCGAGTGCACAGACAGGCTGTACTATCAGCGATGGATAAGGCTAAATTGTCCATCGACACCACCCTGGAACAACTGGTGGAATTAGTCTTCTCGGGAGGCGCTACGCCAACTTTGACATTTTCAAACAAAGAACTGCCGCCAGAAGGCTCTGCACATAACAAGCCTCTATATATATCAGTAGAGTGCCAAGAAAAGTGGATACTGATGGTATTGGTCGACGCCAGGTTGGCAATAAACGTCTGTCCTTGTTGCACGGCTTATGCTATTGGCTTGAAATCGGCCGATTTTGTGCCGATAGCCCAGGTGATTCGGGCGTATGAAAATACAAGCAGAAAGGTGATGGGAACAGTGCATATTAGAGTACAGGTCGGCCCAGCTTAATAAGACATCGAGTTCTATGTCCTGGACGCTCCGGCCAACTTACTGTTTGGGCAACCCTGGCTGCACCAAGTGAAAGCTGTCGCTTTCACCCTCTACCAAATGTTGAAGTACCCCTATGGGAAAGGGGTAGCTATAGTTTTCAGGAATTCATCTATATATCCTCCGCTAGAGGTCACTACACCTATGCTGGAGATTGTGCATGGCGAAGAGGATGTTTTCCTTTCGGGGTTTACCTTGGCTGAGGCCTGGGTGGTATAGAGTATCTTGGTTGTTGACGAGGGTTTGTATGTTAGTGCCTAATCTGTGTACTTCATGAACAAACTCCAACACATGCCAGGAATGGGGCTAGGAAGGAACGACCGAAAATGCGTCACTACATTGGGCGATATGCCACATAACTCGCATGCCTTTGGTCTTGGCTATACGCCCACCAAAGAGGACTGTGTGAGGAAAGGGAAAGAGATGGCAGGAAGAGCCAGAGCTAAGTAGACAGGGAAACGCTACGAACTTGTGCATAGACCAATCCGAGGAACCCTGAATGGTCATTTTGTTCAGGAGGGTGAAGACTTCCCATTTTGTGGTTTCCCCAAACCCTGGTTCAACTCTGAGAAGCAGCAGGTTCCCGGCTTTGAGATTTTCTTTGACTTGTAGCAGCAAGACAGTGATACAGAGGAAAGGGCAGATCCAATTACTACTGAAGTTGCAAAGAGCACAGAAAATGATTCCGACAGCAATAAGTTTGAAGTAGGGGCAGCACTAGCATGTCTCCTTTCGGATCCTCCGATCGACTCAGAGAGCTTGGGGGATAACCTGACCGTTTCCATGATCGGGAACCAACCGGGTGTGAACCCTTCTTGCAGTATCTTGGATACATCTAACGCACCATCCCTCATTTGGTAGCTGGAGGAGGGCTACCTGTCTAGCAGTTCTGAGTCAGGTAGTGAACCAAAATCTGATTCCACGCAGTCTCTGGAGTCGGAATTAGATTTCGGTTCTTTTGAGTCTAGGTCTGGTATTCCTGGGGTTGATAACCCAGATGCCGAGGTTTTGTCCAAGTCGTCTTTTTGTTTTTCCTTTGAGTCGGTTGTAACTGAGGAACTGGATCAGCTTAACCTTATGAATGAGAATGCCACTGCAGATTCGGAGTACTTCTTTGTGCCTCTTGTTTATTGCATTGATTACGATTTTCAAAATTTTGATGAAAACGATGAGGAAGGAATTCCTCTAGTTTTGAAAATTTTGATTAATCGAGAGGATGAGAGGTTTGCAAAACCCCTTGCTAATGAAATCATTGCTTTTAATATGGGTACTGAGAAGGATCCGTGTCTGGTCTAGATTGGGTCCACGTTGTCTTCGAATGAGTGCGAGCACTTAGTCATTTTATTAAAAGATTTCAAAGATGTTTTCGCATGGTCCTACGAAGACATGCCTGGAATCGATCTTGAGATTGTACAACATCGGATCCCTGTTGACCCTAAGGCCTGACCCATCAAACAGAAGTTGTGGAGAATACGCCCAAATTGGGCTTTGAAGATTAAGGAGGAGGTTACCAAGCAGATAGACGCAGGATTCTTGTTAGTATCTGAGTATCCAACTTGATTGGCCAATATTTTTTCAGTGCCAAAGAAAGATGGCAGAATTTGGGTGTGTGTGGATTTCAGAGATTTGAACAGAGCCAGTCCAAAGAACGACTTTCCCTTGCCGCACATCGATGAATTGGTGCACTTCACCACAGGCCATGCGTTACTCTCCTTCATGGATGGATTTTCTGGGTATAACCAGATTCTGATGGCACCCAAAGACAGAGAGAAAACCACTTTCACTACGCCGTGGGGAACCTACTACTATCGGGTGATGCTGTTTGGGCTGAAGAATGCCGGGGTTACTTATCAACGGGCTGCAACCACAATTCTGCATGATATTATCCATAAAGAGGTTGAGGTGTACATGGACGACATGATTGTCAAATCCAAGGAAAGAGAGGGCCACTACACCGTCTTGAAGAAATTCTTTCAATAGATCACAGAATATAGACTGAGGTTGAATCCACAGAAGTGTACTTTTGGCGTAACAGCAGGAAAAATGCTGGGTTTCTTGATCACACAGAGGGGCATCAAGGTAGATCCTTCCAAAATCAAGGCTATCCTAGAAATGCCACCACCAAGGACTAAAAAGGACGTGCTAGGCTTTCTGGGTAAAGTGCAATTCATAAGATGGTTTATTTCTAAATTAATCTTGACTTGTGAACCATTATTTGTTCTCCTGAAAAAAGGAAAGAAATTTCGATGAGATGATCGATGCCAGTTCGCTTTTGAGCAAATCAAGCGGTACCTTCAGAATCTGCTTGTGTTGTTGCCGCCGGAGCTAGGGAAGCCTTTGATTTTGTATCTGTCAGTAACGGACACAACGATGGGATGCTTGCTTGCTTAGGAATCTGAGGATAGAGTAGAGAAAGCCATCTATTACCTAAGCAAGAAAATGTTGGATTATGAGACCCCGCTTAAGAAAGCTTGCCTAGCCCTGGTATGGGCTACCAAAAAGTTGAGGCACTACTTGTTAGTTCACTTTGTAATTCTGGTTTCGAGATTAGATCCCATCATATATCTCTTTGAGGAACCAGCGCTTATGGGTAGGCTAGCCCGTTGGTTGCTACTCATTTCCGAATTTGATCTGAAGTTTGTCACTTGCAAGTCGGTCAAGGGAAGAGCAGTAGCGGAGTTACTGGCGGATCACCCAATGGAAGGAGATGAAGCGGTAGAATACCTGTTCCTAGATGAAGCAATTTTGCAAGTCGAGGAAGAGATTTGGACAATGTACTTTGATGGAGCGTCTAACTAGTACGGTTATGGGATAAGAATGTTGCTAATAGCACCCGGCAATTCCCATATACCCTTAGCCTTCAAACTCCGGTTCAAAGTATCCAACAACGAAGCAGAATACGAGGCTGGTTTGGAAGCCACCCTAGAACTAGGGGCAAAAAAGTTTGACGTAATTGGGGACTCAAACTTAGTTGTATCTCAAGCAAAAGGAGGCTGGAAAGTCAAAGAAGAAAAGATGAAGATCTATCACCAAACCGTAGACGTTCTGATTCCTAGGTTTGAAAGCCTGATTTTCACACATCTACTGAGAGAGAACAACAGGTTCGCTGATGCCTTATCAACTCTATCTTCTATGATAGACATCTCGCTTGGAGTCCGGATGCGTCCGATCATCATTGAGCAGAGATACACGCCGACCTATGAAACTATCCCCGCAATACATAAGGTGCTAGATGAAAACCCTTGGTACTACAATATTTGGAACTTCTTGGAAAATGAGGTTTATCCACCAGGGTAAATGCCAAAGAAAAAAGGGCAATACGTCGAATGGTCGCTTAATTTATCATCTGCGGAGGTAAACTGTACAAGAGGGGTCATCTAGGAATGCACAAGTTATATGTTGAAGTAGAGGAATCAAAGTGCCTAATGGAGGACATCCATGGGGGAGAGTGTGGAGCACACATGAACGGAGTAATGTTAGCCTAGAAGATTCTCAGGCAAGGTTACTACTGGTCTACTATGGAGAAAGATTGTATCGGTTTTGTTCGGCGATGCCACAAATTCCAAATTCATGCTAATCGCATGAATATCCCGCCGTTGAAGCTGTACATTATGACTTCACCATGGCCTTTCTCAATTTGGGGAATCGATGTCATCAGCACCGTTACACCAAAAGGGTCAAATGGGCACGAATACATTCTGGTGGCAATTGATTATTTCACAAAGTGGGTGGAAGCTTAGTCTTATGTGGTGTTAAAAGCACCACATGTGGCTAAGTTCATCCGAAATAACATCATTTGTCGTTATGGAGTCCTAAACGAGATTATTTCAGATAATGGTTCCCATTTCAAGAAGGAAGTGATTGATTTGTTGAAGAAATACAACGTGGCTTTCCATAAGTCATCTATTTACCGGCCGCAAACCAACGGAGCTGTTGAAGCTGCCAACAAGAACATCAAGCATATTCTGCAGAAGATGATTGAGACCTACAGGGACTAGCCAGACAAATTGCCACTTGCACTCTGGGGTTATAGAACTTCAATTCGGATGTCTACTGGGGCAACCCCTTACTCTCTTGTTTATAGGATGGAAGCTATTCTGCCAATTGAAATAGAAGTCCCATTGCTGCGAGTCATGGCTGAGTGTCAGATAGCAGAGGCGGATTGGCAACAGAGCAAGTTTGAAGAACTGATGTTGTTTAATGAGAGAATGCTGAAAACACTGTACCATGTTCAAGGTTATCAACGCAGGATTGCCAAGGCTTTTAACAAGAAGGTTAAGTCCAAGAATCTCAAAGAAGGGGATTTGGTACTGAAAGATAACTGAGCTCCCATTCATGACCCTAGGGGCAAGTTCAGACCCAATTGGACTAGTTCTTACATCATCAAAACTATCTGGTCAGGTGAAGCTGTTATTCTCATGGACCTGGACGACCTAGAATTTTCCCAACCGATCAATATGGATAAGTTGAAGAAATATTATCCCTAAGAGGCTCGCTAGGCCAAAAACCTAGAAGGGCGACCTTAGCAAAAGTCAGAGCATTAAAAAAAAAAAAAAAAAAAAAAAAAAAAAAAAAAAAAAGAAAAACTAAGCTCGCTAGGTAAAAACCCTAAAGGGCGGCCTTGGCAAAAGTTAGAGCGCAAAAGGAGAACGTTAATACTCGAATGAACCCGAACCAAACTACGTAAGGCTTGATTCTCATCTTTGGGATATGTAGGCAACTTCATCTTGAAGTTCGGCCATAAATACCTCCAAATCAACTATCCTGTCCATGTGTTGATCAGGTTATCTTTGTTTATTCTTTACCTAAATGTTTGGTTGTGATCCTCTCTGAGAACTGTTTACAATACTGCGCAGTGCTATTTAGACAAGGGGTAATTTGTGATCTTTGGATTCGGGGTTGTACATCTCAAGGATAGATTCTGTGCGTGTCAAGTTGTGATCCTTATCGAAAATGGTTTTGAAAAGTTTTGATAAAAGTTGATCTCTGCTCAAATTTTACCTTTTACAACTTAGACCATTTTTGGACTAAAAGGAAAATTTTCAGTGCTCACAACTTTAATTTCATTGATTTCAATACAAAGTTCTCCGACTCTTGATACAAATCAAAGTTGCTTTTATTACATTCATAAAACTTAAAAAGTAAGATCAAAGCAATAAATTAGGGGCATAGATGAGTCAGGTGTTCCTGCGTCCCCCGCTTGTGCTTGTGGAAGCCTCTTATGCTAAAGTGGGCCCGGTTTATGCTTCATCTTCCAGCCAAGTCAGGCACTCACCAGAAAGCGTGCAATTGAAACTAGGGGCAGGGGCCAGAAGCTCTCTCGTTCTCCAAGTACTGAGGTATTTAGCCAAATGTGAACCTCGGATTGGAAATAAAATCGGGTACTCTACCCCATCTTCTAGGCAAGTCTAATCATGTCCAAACTAATGTCTGAACCAGAACATAAAGTATAATACATAGTGTGTAAGGCCAAGCAGCTCAATGCTAGGTTACCGAGTCATACTGTGGCTCATTTCGATCAGATTAAGTCAAGGGTAACGCCAAGCAATGTCAGCAGCGGACCTGTTGCACATCTAGTGGCACCACCACCCCTCATTCGGGAAGTTTACTAGTTGTTGGCAGAAAAAGTATGCTCGGGCTGAGTATGCAGGGCAAGAGTCCACTACCTTCAGCTTGTCCATAAGCCATATCTGGAGAGGGATGGAAGAAAAGAGAGATTAAAGAATAAAGAGGTGTTCGTTGAGAAAAGAGTGAGAATAGGGCTTTGAGAGAAAAACAGAGCAAGAGTGCCGACAGATGTGAGAAATATATAACAGAAAGGATGGGAAACAGTACCTGAAAAAGTAGTGGACTCCCCACGAATTTGTTTGTCTTTCGCCAATAAAAAGCGTCTAAGCCTATCAAAGTCTCGGCCAACACCAAACCAATGCAATTCTTGCCCTCTTTCAAACCTCGGCCCACTTCAATTAGCCGGATGCTAGACCCTCCGAAACTGGGGCAACAAGGAAACGAGCTAACATGCACAAACAAAGGGCGTGTTGTCGAAAACCCCGCCAAAGAAGGTCGCCTCGGTTACCGGCTTCAAAAAATCGATAAATCAGGCTGGGAATGTCCAGCTCTCCGTTGCGAACCAAGGATTGGGCCTCATGTAGAGTAAGCCTGCACATCTGTCCCAAAGCTTGGATATGACCAAAACGGGACCGAGGCAAGATTTTCTTATCGCGTTGGGACTCCATTAGCACTTGAAATTCTTCGATTGTTGGGCATATCTCTTGTCCCCCGAAGCTAAAGACATGCGTAATTGGGTTCCAACACCTAGCCGCGGCGTGAAAGAACGGAAAACAAAGCCGAGAACGATTCAGCGGGAAAAGTGCATTTATGCCAAAACCCCAGAAAATTTACCTTTTCCGAACTATCTAAAGTTGTAATCCAATCCGAGAGGTTTTGGGCAAGAATTGGCTCCATTTGTGACAAAAACAACAGCCAAAATGAGTTTTGGAAAAGAAATGACGAAGGTGAAGCTTCTGTAGAAGATAAGGCAGTGAGTGGAAGCCAGCTATCAACAATCTGGAGCACATAGGTGGCCGGTAGGCCACTACTGATGGCCGACAAGCCACTCTTATGGCCGGCAGGCCACTGTTGGTGGCCGACACATTCCTTCCATGGCCTGTATGTGGCCGGCAAGCTCTTTAAGTAGCTGGCAGCTGTCTTGTCTGTCCTGCTATCCACCTGTGTGCTGAGAATGCTGAAAACATGTGTTTTGTTCTGTTCTTTATGCATTTTAAGGTCTTGTTTTGAGTCGTTTTAGTTTTAGCAAGTTTGTTGAGTTGTATTCGAGTTGTTTTGTTTTGTTTATTGAGTTGTTTTGTTTTGCTTATTGAATTGTTGCTATTTCGATTATCGAGTTGTACGTTGTGTTTAGAATTTCAGTTGTTGGTCGGTTCATTACCTAATTATGACTATTGTGGCAATACAAGTATTTGGTTTTCAGTATCAAATTCAATCTCCATTCCGTGCTAAGTGGTGTTCATGATGCAAAATACAACACTTTTTCAAAGAAAAACTAGTTTTCATTCCAATCATGGTTGTTTTTTTTTTTACAAAAGTGCAGTACAAGTTTTTAAAGAAAATAAAACTTGTCTGAAGCTGTACAATGTGCTAACACTACTAACAAAAAGAAACTATGCAAAAATACAAGAAAATCAGCGCCATCCATCTCAGGCTTGAGAGGCCCTTTTTGTTTTCTTCCTGGGCGGGGACTCAAAGCTGTCTCTATCAGCACCACTATCTGACTCAAATGCCGAGCTAGAACTAGAATAATCATTGCTTTCTACCTCAGAACCCGGCTCAGCATCACTTCTACTCTCAGATCTAGAGTCGTCGTCATCTCCACTTTTAGAGGACTCGGACTGTAGACTCATTTCCTTCTCGGAGCCACTGGTCTCGACATCGTCATCACTCAACACTGGCTCTGAAGGGCTCCTCGGGCCTCGACCATGGCGTTCCTCTCGACTGTGTGTTGGGGCCTATCTCTCCCTTCCCTCTGCTACTGGAGAAGGTGGTGATGGTGCAGGCGCTGCCGCCACTGGTGCTCTCAGTAAGGCTGGAACCTAAAAACAAAAGGGGTAGTGTTGACGCATCAGATACAAAGTATAGTTGCAGATGCAATATGATGAAATTGGAAGAATGTATTGAGCCAAATACAGTGCAAGTGTAGTACAGTATGTCGGTGCAACATATCAGTGTGATGTGACAAGTAGCAGAATGAACACTGTGGTATGAGTATCAGAGCTACAGTGAGAATTGTGTGTATAATAGTGTGGAAAATATTAAATTGAGGGCAGAAGATAGGGAAAATACTTGGATGCCATGAAGACTGAGCGGCACGTCCCTCCTCAATATCATGCTCTCGAATGATGCTACTAGCGCGAGCAATCCCTCAGTGTACCCCGGGGGTGCTTGCAAATGCATTGGGAATGATCAGTATCCGGAAAGAACGAATATCATAAAGAGGATAAAAAAACTAGGAAAAATGTGGAATGTACCAGAGGTACGTCACGAGCTCTAATGTATCTATGTCTAACCTCTGCTAGCTCGATCGAAATCTGATAGGACGTCCCGGCCGGCCTCCAGCATGTCAGTGTGGTCGAGACCTCTGGCCAACCGGTAGCCTGTCCCGTGGGAGGAACCCCTCCAGTTCTGGCCTTCATCGCCCGGGTCCTACTCACCGAAAGGGCATCTGTTACTCTACCTGCATGAGCACGAGCACTTGTCAATGGAGGCATCAGATGTGTCTGGATAAATATCGCATAATCCCCCTCCTCGAGGAAGTAGTCGGCGTCCAAGCCCCCGGTAAACTGAATCATCTCCTAGAAGGAGAGCCTCTCTGTAGCTCTCATAAATGGCGGGGGCGGCATGGGAACTACCGGCTGAGGCAAACCCATGGTCTGGTGGATGAAATGCTCGCCTAGAAACCAGGCTCGGCAAATCGGGCCCTCGAGTAGAAGCCGAAAATGGGAAGCCCCTCAAGCTCCGGCATACTGGTCCCGGACCCCATCTGGCATCGTCGCCCAAGGCTGCCAAGCGATCTGCAAATAGAGAATACGCAGATTGTTTAGTTGCTATCAGATATTGCAATATGAGTCAGAGCTGAAGTAAAGCAAAAACAACTGTGAGTTTTGAGTTACCTCCGCGGTAGTCACTGTGTTGAAATACCGACGAAAGAATGTGAAAGTCTCACGGGTCCTCTATAGGCATCTACCATCCTACCGGTGAGAGTATGGCACAACGGGGGACATCTCCACCTCCGGCTCTGGAGCGAGGGTCGGGAAATATACATATACCCAAAGCTGCAAAGAAAAAGCAACAGTCAGTATACAACATATAAACACAGAGAATGCAGAACGTAGAATACAGAAGGAGAATGCGTGTGCAGTGTACAAAAAATGCAAAGTAAAAAGTATTAAAAAGAAAGGCAAAAAATGCAAAGCAGAAATGTAAAGTGTACCTCCTAGGCTCGCCAGTAGCCTTCTATCCTGTCTCCGCTCCTGTAGGATGTTGAGCTCATATAGCTGTACATTATGGCAAGGCCAGCTCATCCCCAATCATAGAGCCAGATCTGTGGTAAATCCACCGAGGCGCTCAAAAGATATAACCCAATAGTGTTCCACCTGTTTGCAAACAATGTGGTGCCAAGCAGGAACATCAAAGAGCCTTGGATGTAATGCACAGTCTCCTCTGGTGTCTGCGGCTTGCTTCCATGAAAATGCTCTGCAAACCAACTGTATCGCACCATGGCTAGTTGGAATAGTGGCGGGCGTGCTCCTAGTAAGTATAGCTAGGCAGCCTCCCACTCTCCTATGTCCATATCATAAGGGATCAGATGACCCCCTACTCCTATGCCAGTAAGTATGGAGAAGTCATAGGAAGTCATCGTCATCTCCCCTGCGGCAGAGAAGTGGAAAGAGTTGGTGGTATCCCACCACCTCTTTATTAATGCTCCGAGCAAAGGCCGACTCGCTATGTGGCGCGATAGACCCATGCAGAATAAACCAAAGTCGACCTCATCAATGTTATAGCGTACGTTAGCAGGGAGCTCCATATACCAGTCCCTCGTTGGCTTGGCCCCATAGCCCCTAGTAGAGCGAGAGTCCTCCTGTGATCAAAATAGTGATATACAATGACATAAGAATAGACAGATGAAAAGGCAGTGTAAGAAATACAGTGCAAAAGTGTGATTAAGGTAAGAAATGCAGTAAATGACGAAGTACAGTGTAACTGTTCAGTTGAAGCAATAAATACAGTAAAATTAAGAAGTGCAGTGTCGAAATGTAGAAAAACATGAGAGTGTAGTGTGTACCTCGGTGGTGCCGTAAGATAAATGGGAGTCCGGTTCCCGTAGCAAGAGGTCCTTTGGTGCGCGTCGTGCAAATGCTGTAAAGTGACTGATACCCCTGGGGGTAGCACATGCGTCTAAGGATGATATACAGCTAGATCAAAGGGTCGAATCTCGAGTAGCAATGGCTCTGGCTCAAGCGCTCCCTTGAGAACAAATGGCAATACAGGTGGGATCTCTAGTGAAGCTCCGCCATGAGGTATGTCGTCTGCCATTTGAATAGAAGATGAGAGGATAAGTGAAAAATGAAGAAAAAGGGCAAACTTGGAAAAGTCAAACCTTAGGACAGAGAAAATGGAAGAAAAAGTCAAAGCCCAAGAAAAGGTACAAAACCCAAGAGAAATTCGAGGAGAACAAACCTTAAAAGGTGAAACTCTAAGAAGAAGCACCGAAATCAAATTTCAATCGGTTCAAAACGAAGGAAATAAAGAGGTTTTAGCGAATCAACTTCGTGTAGGGTGTTGGAAAATGCATGGAAAGTGCGGATCTAGAGAGAAGGAGCACCTAGAGAGAGAGAGAGAGAAGGAGCTATTTCGGGCATGGGGTAATGAGGAAACAAAACCCCATGTCCTATATTTAAAGACCCGAGCCAAATTGATTGTATTGCCCCAAATCTGCCACGGGTGGCCGACAATGATCACCAGTAGCCGGCAGGTGGCCGGCGGCCCCCTCTTGTGGCCAGAAAGTGTTCTGAGGTTTCCCTTGGAGTCCTAATGCTGCTTTGTGGCATTGGTCTTCGAGAATTGACGAGTTTGTTCATTGTTTGGTTCAAAATGTCTCTACAGAAGCTCGAAACTGTGTTTTCGGTGCACGATGTTCGTCGCTTGTCAACGTGGACGAGGTATATCCTTTAAATACATTGCAATTCTTCCGAGAGGTGAATCGAAAGTTGCCTTTGAGTTTTTTTCGTCAAATCATGCTTATTTAGCGTGCATAGAATATGCATTTCTTTTTCGTTGTTGCATGGAACGTGCACTTCACTTTGTGGCATAGAATATGCATTTCACATATGTTGTTGTAAAATGTGCATCTTACGGGAATTGTATGAGCGTCTTGCATTTGTTTTTCAATCATGCATAGAATATGCTTATGTTTTTGTTTCTTGCATAGAACACGCCATTAACATTGTATCTCGGCTGTTTGTCTCGCATAGAAAATGCATTCATATTGTATCGCACTCGTTAAGTCTCTTTCCTTCACATGTACGATATTGTATATACGGTTCATTCAGAGGAATTCCAGGTAAAATCATTCATGTCATATTTGGATCACATCCCTCCCAACTCTTCGGTTAAAAACATTCGGGTGCATCCCAGTGTTCACACTAACCCTTCGGTTAAAAACATTCGGGTGTGTCCCGGTGTTCACACCAACCCTTCGATTAAAAACATTCGGGTGCGTCCTAGTGTTCACACCAACCCTTCGGTTAAAAACATTGGGGTGCGTCCCAGTGTTCACACCAACCCTTTCGTTAAAAATGTTTGGGTGTGTCCCGGTGTTCACATCACCCCTTTCGATTAAAAACATTTGGGTGCGTCCCAGTGCTCACACCATCTTCTCTTTTCTCGCGTGAGACGCGTAGATTGTTTGTATTGGTTACAAACATTCAGGTGCGTCTCGGTGTTCACACCACCCTTTTCTTTCTCACGTGTGCAACACATTAGGATCTCGGTTGAGATCTTGGGTGCGCCTGACAGTTATGTCGCTCTTTGCCTTTCCTGCGCGTTGTGTAGTTAAGCTTGTATAATTTTCATACGTCCTTTCTGCATGAAGTGTGGTTTGGCTCATGATTCCCATGTGTGGCGTGTTTATTTGCTTACTTCTTTTCATGTTTGAGATTGCTGTACCTTGTTTCGGTTTGTTTGAATATGGCATTTTCATTGCATTGCATCTGTATTTAAATGTTTCATTACAGCCTCATTGCATGATCATAAGTTTTGTTCTTGCATTGTGCATCTCACTTGCATCTTGCCCCAGAACTTCACTAGTTTGATTCATTGTAAAGGGATACATAGGTAGCCTGCAGGCACAACCATTTGTTTTTGACTTGTTTGTTTGTCCAAGTCTTTGCCTTGTCAAAAATGGGTCGTCTCTGCGCTTTAACATTCACTCACGTCATTTCATTACTTCCGAGTTCTGTCAAAGGGGGACAACTATAGGCACCCCATTTTTGACCGCCCTCAAGACTTGGATGTCTCGTTTGTGCACATGATGATTGTGATTGACTGTGTTTGTTTTGAGTGCTCGAAGTCCTCGGCGGAGTGCCGTGCTTTTGAGCCCTGAAACAGTTCCCGTTTTGTGCCTTGTTTTGGACCAAAACCTTATTTTTTTCACACCTAAAACTCCAGTTCTTCAAATCTGAACATCTTAGGAGCAATAGGCAACCTCTGGTGCCTTGCCGACCACCACTGTGCCTTGTCGACCAGTGGTGTGGCCTGCCGGCCATCATTGGTGGCCTGCCGGCCACTAATGCCTTTTTTTCAGATATTTTCTTGACAGATGTTCCAGCTGTTGGCACAATAGGTTTGATCACCATACACGTGTATGGACTGATATAACTTAGCTGAAAGCTTGTTTTGCTATAAATATGGGACTTTCTTCCCCTTTGTAAAAGGCTAGAAAATTTTGGAGCAAAATTCTCTCCCGGTCTCTACAAAATTCTTTCTCTCTTGAAATTTTGTGCTTAGTTGCGTAGTGTCTCTACACTTTTGTCTATCAACCCTTGACCAAAGTTGCTTCTCTTTGGGCTGAGATTACTTGAGACCCTCTTTGAGCTTTAGAAAGTGGTTGTGGCTTGCTTTGTTGCCTAATTTGTGCCTTGGCTTCAAGAGGTATAACACTTGCTTTGTTAGTTTGTTTTGCCTACTTGTTTTGCCGTCTCCTTCTACTATTTTTGGGCTGTTTTGGGGCTGATTTTGAACTGTAAAAAACTCTATTTTTGTGGCCTAAAGGTGGTGGTTTGAGGCCATTTTCAGTTAGGGGGTGGTTCACCTTTCTTACTTCTTTGTTTGTAAAGCTTTTGTACCTTTGTTCACCACTTTCAAACCAACTTTTTTTGCCTTTTTAACCACTGAATTTCAGAGATTTTTCAGTGGCAAAAAACTCTTTTTGAAGTCCAAATTTAGAGGGGTTGGCCTCCTCTCCTTGTGTCTTGTTTGCATACTTAGTAAGCTTTCTATGTTATCATGTTTTTCTAGCTTAACTTAGCTCAAGTCCAGCATGTTGTAGCCTTTGAAATAGCCTGCTTTAGCTCTTTTTTGGGCTGTTTAGTTCATTTGAGTCTTGTTTTTCATGGTTGTAGTGTAATAATCTTCACAAGGTGGTGTTTTAGGGTCTTAGATACCTTTTGTTTGAGTTGATAGCATCTTTTGGTGTTGTTTTCCACTCCATTTCAGCAGTATAAACTCTGCAACCTCCCTCTTTGTTTCACTCTTTCATTTGCTTTTGAGGGTTGTTTCAAGCTTGGGATCCTTTAAGCTTGAGATTGAGGTCATGCTTAATGGTTTAATCCTCTTTGAGGGTTTATTATCAACGGCATGATCTCTCTCTTGCCTTACATTATCCCTTGGTTGACATTTCTTTCATCTTAGAGGACACTCACCAATGGACAAATTGATTAAAGAATGATTTGGTAACTAAAATGTGTAAACTAAATTGGCAAGTAAAAGTGGCAAGATAAACATCTTTTTGTGTTGCATTGAATGTGTTCAAATCGGACGTTAAGTTGAACGCAAGGAAAATGGGACATTTCATACTCAAAAGTGATGAAATGTGCCACTTTTCTAGGTCTCCGTTGCCTTTGATCATGCATGATAGGGTGATGGCATTTGAGTCTTGTTTTGTATTCATTGAACTTGTACAAATTGGTCCCTTAGCCATCATGCATGGAAATTGCTTGATTGATGGTTTGAGGGCCAAATGTATCACTCATTTGAGCTTGTGTTAATGATAAGGGGTGATACATGGTACAAACAACCTGTGAGACCACCCATTTCTTGCTCTGTTTTGTCCTCTGTTACAGGAAGGAAAGACTTGGTTTTAGTGGCCAGCAAACCCTCTTTAGTGGCCGGCAGGTCACCTTCAATGGCCGGCAACCCTTCAGTGTTGGCTGGCAAACCCTCATCTGTGGCTGGCCGGCCACCAGTGAAAAAATTCAGTATTGTGCTTCTGAAGCAGAGCAGTTTTAATCTGGAGAAGGAAAAATAGTGTAAATGTTGTGCAACAGAGGCAATTAGTAGCAGATAGTGGATGTTCTTCGGGTGAAAAACCGAGCATGCATGCATCCCTCGTTTCTTGAGGCCATTTAGTTAATTTGCTTAGTTAATTAGTTGTAGCTAATTCATGCAAATGTCGTAACTATTTAAGTAGATTAGTTAATTAGTTAAGTGTGTTGTAATAATTAATTAGCTTAGAGTAAGCTTTTTATTTATTCAAAGTGTTGTAATAATTAGTTAAGTAGTGTAGCTTAGCTAGTTTCATTCGGACCCTTCTCTGCGAGGGCATAATGTTGTAATAAGTGTGCGTGCGTGTGTGTATGTCTTCCAACCCCGTATCTTTCTCCCTTTTATTTACCCACTTTTAATGGTTAGATTAGGGACATGTTTCAATTAGCATACTTCATGCTTGCATCCATTCATTCGTATTGCATGCACCGAGGCTCAGCGCATCATTCAAACTGTATTGCCATTTCAATACCTTATTTGAATACGTGTTTAATCGCATGTTATCAAATCGATCCATATGCCATATGAGTAGGCGAGCCTAGTAATTGTATATTACATGTGTTACATTAGGCATCTTGTGTAGTTAGGAATCATGCATAGTTTGCTAACTCATATCTTCGTAGCTTGGAGTACTAGGTGAGTTTTACGCTTTAGCATATTTGCATGATTGTGAATGTTGCCATGACTAGTATGCTTGCCATGAGGCTAAATGCTTATTTGATAAACTGCTTGAATGCCTGTGGATGTAGGCTTGTTGTATTCAACAAATGTAAGTTTTAAGCCCACTTTGTTAAGTGGCAAATCAGTTTTAAGCCCACTATGTTTGGTGGCAAATTCGTAAACTTTAAGCCCACTTGAGGTGGCAAATTCAAACCATTTTCGCAAACAACATGAGTTGAATTGTTCCAAATTGAACAAACTAGTCTATACTTGCTTGTATGCATCACATAGTAAAGCTAGCTTAATAATCAGAATAAGAGCACATAATGTACATAAAAATCATATCATGATTAGTAGAGGCCGATCTTTGATCGAGCGAGTGGCAGTGCGCAATTCATGACCTTCTCCTCTCATACCTAAGTTCCCTAGCCGATGCAACTTTGATGATGACAGACACGTGGCGTTTGGCATGAGTCATGGGTTTCCTAGATTTTTCAAAAAATATTTAGGTGGCAACTCTGTATCTAGCAAAGCAATCCAATTTTGGCATTTTTGATCCTAAAATCAAATTTCCAAAAAAATTTGTCGGATTTGGACTCTTTGGTGTTTATCAATTTCACATTGCACTTGTGAGATTAGATTCAGAACCGCGGGAGTCCGAACTGTGGGGATTTCTTTCAAACCTTTCAAAAGGGGGCGCGAAAAAGCCGAGCTACACTCAGCTACAGTCAGATTGCCTTGCTTCAGCCCTTCAAATTCCGACACCTTTCTATCACGGATACACCGTGGAAAGTATTTCTTATAAAAAAATGCAAATAACTGTACCTAGTCAATGCCCTTGTTATCATCATGGATTAGCATCCACCACCTTATTGCTTCATTTTCCAGTGTAAAAGTGGCCAATTGTACTTTTTGTGTCTCCAGGCATGGGAATACTTCAAATAACTTCTCAATACCAAGGACCCAAGTTTCGGCCTTCAATAGGTCCACACCCCTGTGGAAAAATGATGGCTTTATTTTCCTGAATTCTTTAGTGAGGGCTATTGTTCAGTCATCATTTTGTAAATTCGGTATAGGTTGTACCGGAGGTGGGGGTTGTGGGTGTTGCCACTGCTGTTGTTGCCTTAGTGTTTCCGCCATATCTTGCATCATTTTCTCCATTCTGTCTAGCCGAGCAGTGGAGGATTCTTCTAGCTCATCAGTTCTTGTTCTCACCATTATCCAATGACACTTGCATTATAATTCATATAGAAGATATACACAATATTCATATACAAAAAGAGCACATTCATACAATTAGGCATCAGTGTGTAGACGTCCCCGAACGTCCCGGGAGAGAATCCTGTTTTGTTCATTGGGCTCACTGTAGTTCAGGACTCAATGTCACGGTCCTATATCTAATCTCGCAGAGTGCAATGCAAGACCGATGAATCATCAAAGAGTCCAAATCTGGCAAATCGTTTTTGAAAACAGATTTTTTTGAAAGAAGTGTCAAACATGGACTGCTTTGCCAGATACAGAGTCGCCACCTAAATATTTATTTTGGGGGGAATTTAGAAAACCTTGACTCGTTGCCTAAGGCCACATGTCTGTCGTCACCAAAGTTGCCTCGGCTCGGGAACTTAGGTACGATTGGGGAAGGTCACTTCGTGAGCACCCCCGCTCGTCCGATCAAAGATCGGCCTCTACTAACCATGATATCGAGTTTTGAAAACAATATGAGCTCTTATTCCGGTTATTAGTCTAGAATTACTATGTGATGCGCGCAACATACAAATATAGACTGGATTGCCTAAGTTGGACCAAAGCATTGCATATCCGTTTGTTTTGAAAATGGATTGAAGTTTGCTACTCGCAAGTAGGCTAAAACACGGGTTTGGACGAATCATTCCAACTCAAGCAACCCAACCTTCACCCACAGGCATTTAGGCAGTTATATCACATAAGCACATAGCCTCATGGTAAGCATGCTATCATGGCAGTCACTCACACGCAGGCAAGGATGCTAAAGCATAAATACCTACCGAGTACTCCAAACCAAAGAAAGAAGCTAATTAGAAATCATGCATGAATCCTAACTATGCTAAAATGCCTAATGTGACACATGCAAAAATGCAACTAAGATAGGCTCGGCTATTCTAAAATGGCATATGAAATGCAACAACTGATACACGTATTCAACTCGGAATTGAAATACAATGCAGTTAGTATGATGTGCCGAGCCTGGTGCATGCAATACAGATGAATGGATGCAAACATGCGAGCATAAGTATGCTAATTGAAACGTGCCCTAAAACTAACCATCATAAGCTGGTAAATAAAATAGAGAAAGACGTGGGGTTGGAAGACATGCATTATACACACGCACACTTACTACAACATTGCCCTCTCGCAGAGGGTCCGAATAAATATTACACAACCAAAATAAATAACTAATTATTACACAACACTAGCTAATTAACAAATTAACTAAGAAAGCGAGTAAACTAGCATGCAATGCTACATGAAGTAGACTGCCTCAACTCTGTTTGGAATGATGAAAGATGCATGCATGCTCGAGTCGCCTTGTCGGGAAATCCTTCGCGATGCCCCAATTTGCCTTTGTTTGCAACTAGTCCCAGAACACTGTACCAAGCTCCAGAAGGCTACTGACCAGTTTTTGCTGTTGGTTTCCAGTTTGCTGCAACAGAGAGCAAGAAAGGGGCATGGCAAAGTATTTTCAACATATGTGTGCATGACCACTTTCCCCGTCATTGCATGAGCTCTAGGATGTGTAGTCCTCGATCCTCGTGCCACCAATCACGCATCTCGATGCATGATGGCCGAGGAGTCGAATTGCATGACTCAATGTGAAATGAATGCACAAATGGACACCTAAAGCCAACAACTCTATCATGGAAAGTCAAGAGTGTCGGCGACCGGGAATTGAAGCACGTTTCGTCACTTTGAGTACGAAACGTCCCTCGTTTTCTGTGTTTGGACTAAACCCTACTCCAAATACTATGCAACAATTAGAATGGCATGGCATGCAAACACAATGCAACAACTAGCATGCAATCCTAAACGAAATGCAACTAAGACACGCAAACATGCAAGGAGTGATATGCAAAGGTGCAACTAGCATGCGCAATGCTATGAACTATCAATGGCATACTCAATGCACATGACATAATATGGCATACACAATGCAAGATGGACTTAAACCAATATGAGTGGACCTCGGCCACACTTAAATCAGTGGCCAAACATGATGGAATGAAAGGTAGGAACACTCATGCAAACATGCCCGATGCAAGGGACCGAACCTAAGGCATCAAATGCCACTCTACCAAAGCATAGCTAGGGATGAAACATGGCATTCAATCATACATTTTCTAGCTCTAAAATGATATGCAAGATGGTCCCGAATCATGCAAATATGTCACACAATGCATGCTAGATGGCCCGAATACCGAAATTAGTGAAGTACGTTACACTAGAGGTACACAAAGCAATGCACAAATGGCAAAATCAGCCCCAAACAGACCCTAGGCAGGTCCAAGACAGTGGGAAAATGGCATAAAAAGATGGCTCAACATGCATAGAAATGAAGCTCATGCAATGGTTCCAAAAACGAGGCAAACTAGCACGACTCTCAAACGCATTTAAAGAGTGGAAAATATGGGAATATGGCATACATGTAAGCTCTGAAATATGATGCACAATGGTCCTAAAACATGGAAACACCTCAACATAAGCATGCAATAGGCCCCAAAACACAAAGCTAGGCAAGAGTATTGAACTACAACCATGCATAGCAAGAATCATTCGACCATGAGGCATAAAAACAGAGCTAAGGCAGTCTAAAACATGCACAAAATCAGTTTAAGGCATGGCCAAAAAGTGCTAGATTCATAGACCAAAATAGCATGCAATATAAGCTAGTGAAGAGGATTTACACTACAAGTATATGGAGCATTCAAGAGGTCACTAAACCAGAAAAATTTAGAGGTATGACATGCCAAATAAACCCCAAAAACCCACTGAAATATGGTCTATGAATGCAAGAATGATAGGCCCCTTTGATAGGCTATAAAGAGGATTGTTCTACACATGCAAAAGGGACACCTAACATGGAAAAATGGGCTCTGGTCAGAGCCTATGCAGGTCCTAAAACCCACCAAAAATGGCCTGAAACATGGCTTGGAAGCATTCAAACGAATGCTCCTTTGTTAGGCCAAATATGCTAGTAAACAAGACAAGGGGTGAGAGGGTCACCCCTCTCTGATTTTGGTGCTCAAAATAGCATAATAACCACTGCATATCTGCTGGATTTCAATGGTCAAAAGGGCCAACAAAGCTCAATACAAAGGCTCTAATGCATGGCTCAAAACAAAGGGAAATGAAGCATGCAAGGGGGTAGATGGCCCCCAACAGAAAAATGGCCTTAAACAAACATGTTAAGAAGCTCAAAATAAGACTTTTTTCATTTTATGACAAAACCCAAATATGCTTTTAAATAGAGCTAAGATATGAAGCAAAACAATGCTTAAAAGAGGGAAAGAAGTGTTACCCTTGTAGCTAAGAACTCCAGCAGCTTCTGGACCAAAAAAAGCAACTCCTTAGCCTCTGAAAACAAGCACCAAGAACCTTAGAGTGATGGTGGAAGTGTGTGGTTGTGAGGTGGTGTGTAAAGGGCCAAGATCAAGGCTCTTTTGGAGGCTAAAATATAGAGACAATGAGAGATCTATGTGTATGCCTCAAAACAATTTCTGAACCCTCTACAAGGAAGGCAAGGCCCTCATTTATAGAGCCAAGGGTCTAAAGCTTCTCCAAGAAGCTTAAAACCAAGGTTAAACATCCTCCATACACGTGTATGGATGATGCACTTTGTGGCTTCCAGCTGGCACCAACTCAATGAGACATAAAAGGAAAAAGTTGGTCGACCAGTTCAGGTGGTCAGCCGACCACTCCCCTTGGTCGGCCGACCAGGGTCAAAAGGTTCAGCTGGTCGGTGGCCTCCTAGGGTGGTCTCCAAGTTGAAAGCAAGCTAGTAGTATGGTGGAGACCAGTCAAAAGTGGCTCAAAAACCAAGGAGACCAGCTTCCTGACAAGAAAATCGACCGGCTGGAGAAAAAATGGTCTCCCACTCTTGTACCACCTTCCAAACAATGAAAATAGGGTCCATACGAAAAATGAACCAAGACGGATGCAAAACGAGGGTTCGGGGGCCAAAACGCACAGTCAAGTGCCCCGAAAACTGACTGTTAAGCATCGAAAGTGGCGTGCGACCACGAAGGTGGTCTCCCGGGCCATAGTGTCCCTCTAGAGACAGGAAACAAGGTGTGTGCCAAAAACCAGAGCAAACGGAGAAAGTTAAGCGGTCCCGAACCGAAGCGCACGGCTGACGGCTCCGAAAATCGAAAACTAGTCTCCAAACAGGAAAAGCGGCCTACGACCATGAAACGTAGCCTACGGCCACTGAGAGATGGTCTACGAGACCTCTCCCTCCCTTCGGGAAGAGAAAACAAAACCTGGTTCGTAAACCAAGGCAAAGCACAAGAGAGTCCCGAAGGAGGCAAGGCTCTCAGCCGAGACTCCGAAACCTCAAAACGAGCACAACATGCACTATCACCGAGCGCTCAATCGATGACGTCTGAGTCTTAAGGTCGGTCAAAAATGGGGTGTCTACACAGTGATATATATATCGTATAGTTGCATACTTCGAATTACTTAGCAATTTCTCAATATGAATGCAACTTAGATATTTTCTAAACACTCTATTGCTCATTTGGACAAGTGTGTGAGTTATTACCCGTGTTCTGATACCACTCTGTCATGATCCAAACCCGTTACTATGGATTAGAGTCATAACCGGCTAGTAATCATGAGATTACCTATGGCCTCAGTCGTAAATCAAATCATATTTAATAATAAGGGGCCAAAATGCGGAAGCAAAATTTACGAAGATTGTCCAATGAGCTATGCATACATGGCTTAACCAAAACATTCTCATATATGTAATAACTCACACTATACAAACATCCATATTATGTATGCATTACATAAGTCCAGGATCATTCAAAATTCAGTAATAACAAAAACCAAGGTTATACACAGGGTTGGTCATACGTGACCATAAAAGAACAAAAGGAAAAGTAAAAAAAAATAAGGCCTCTTGCGTGAGGTGACCTTGGTTGACTCCTCAAAACTTGGTTTCTCATTGCTTACTAGGGCTGGGGCTGGACATCCCGCTGCTCACCTACATACATATAAATAAGGAGGGAGCTAACGCCTAGTGAATAATACCAAAGTAAAGGAGTTTATGAATGAGATTCGTTTAATCATAAGTTATAAATTAAACTTGTTGATCGATATCAACACATAATGACCTTAGGTCCAACACATCATATGTCATATCCTTATTCACATACCAAACGACCTTGGGTCCAACTCGTATTTGCAAAATGACCTTCGGTCCAATACATGCAAAACGACCTTGGGTCTATCATATGTAAGACAACCTTGGATCCAATTTATGTACAAAACGACCTTATGTCCAACCAATCCATATTCACGTTTGTGCGCACTCATGATCCATGATCATGTTCACATTCGCCTTTACGTTCAAAACGACCTTAGGTCCAATCATGTCTTTATTCAAAACGGCCTTTGGCCCATTTCATAGTTATACAAAATGGCCCTAGGCCCATTTCATATCCTATTTAAGTAAACCGAACGGCCTTGGGCCCATTTTATAATAATGTATCAATACTTCACATATTTCATTGCGAACCAAGCGGAGAGAATACTCATTCACAGTATCAAATCAAAAGTTTAGAAACTTACCACACAGGAAACATTTAGAAAATAATATATGCACAAATTATCTTTACTAAGATATTACTCACAATGTTCTGGTGCTTGATTCGTCCTTGCACTTGACCCTACATAAATCATAACACATTGGGTCATAATACAATTCAATCCGTTCTTTAGTTTGCTTACTGTTCTTAGGCTTCTTTCGTGTCCTTTAATTCATTTAGGATGCTCAATATGTGCCTAAGAATAATCAGAAATGGAAGAGAACGGAAATTGGAACATGTTACAGCTTTTCAAAAATTTCTAAAACAAGGCGAGACTTCTGGTTGCATGAATACTAGTTGCATGAATTTTATGCTCGAGCGAGACTTCTGTCACTTGAGCGATGAGCCATAAAAAACAAGGTTCGCTTGAGCCCAAGGTTTGCCGCTCGAGCTACCATGCAATTATCTGAAAAACTTTTGGGAGCTTGATTTTTACACTCGAGTGACGTTTTCCTCACTCAAGTGGACAAGTCAAATTTTGGAATTTCCAGAACTGTGTTTAAAGTTCAAATACACATTTAAAGGTCCAATTTCATGCTAAACTCACCTAAGCATGCAAGAACACTCCCAAGTACATATATTTGAAGGTGACTTCGACCATAGTTCAAAATTCTATGGATTTATCAAACTTTGAACCGAAAACTTTAGAGAATTATAGTCTATGTTCTTTATCATGCATTTACAAGCTTCAAGGCTTTCAAAACTCAACAATTCATGCATGCATGTATTAAAACACCCCTTAATTTAACATGATTATTAAGGTTATGCTCAAACATGAGAAATCATTATGAATCCAAGTATGCATGTCTATATTGATCTCAAATTCATCCATTTAAGCTTAATTCATGTAACTAACTTCATATATGCCTTGAATTCACTTAATAACAAACTCTTACTCAAAAATTAAGAGTTAATTACTCACCTAAGAGCTTCAATCTTCCAAATTCTAGCTAGTTCCTGAGTTAGTCTTCTCAATTTTCAAGCTTTTAGCTCAATTCTTCAAATTTGACTTCATTCTCTCTCTCTCTATATATATATATATATATATTCTTCTTATCAGATTTTGAGCTCATGTAATGAGCTTAAGCACAATTAGCTTCTATTTATACACTTCCTTAATCAAACTTACTTAGAACTAATCAGTTGTGCTTAATTTAATTAATTTGATCCGAATCAACTTTTAATTAAATTTCACCATAGGCTCTAAAAATTATGCTAATCACAATGGTACAATCAATTTTGGTTTCTGACGCCTTTATGGCCCTCAATTTTCAATTTTATAATAGAAAATCAAATAGATTTTCCACGGTGAACAGATAAAAATTCAAAAACACATATAATCATATAATTAGCACTCAAAATCATATCAAGCATAGAATTATAAAACATAATTAAGATTAATTAGCATAACACAGAGTGGGGTTGTCACAAAAGGGATGACATTCTTTTTTAGAACCACATCAAGGAAGAGGAGGCAGCGCGGTAAGTTAGCCCGCCGGATGCTAGTTTAGTTGTCATCATCCTGTCGCCCCTCATAAAATTCGGTCACTAGTGCCAGGATTGTGAGCTCCCGAGTGAACACCAGGAACTGCTCTTCATTGATAGTGTCCATGGAACAATGGACCTTGGCAATGGAAGCTGGTGTGACCACTAATTCCATCCCGTCAACAATGGACAAAAGAGCTCCCGGGGCCTCGTCATTGATGTGCATGTTCTGATAAAATACTCGCATAATGCGAGAATACACCGGTTCAGTGACGGTGCAGATGCCCACGAGGCTTTGGTCTTCAAGTTGTCAGACACTCCAGGCAGTGGGTTGATGGTGCCGAAAGAAGTCCACATCAAAAGGTGTGTCACAGGCAATTGGTTTTTTGGCCTAGGTGTCGGTTGATACATCCTTAGCGGCGATGTTAGCATTGCGAAGCCGTTTGGGTGCTCGGCGGGATGATGTAGACATATCTGCACAAAATAACACAACCAACACTACCAAAAACATGGAACTATTATATTAGCACTCATCAAATAGCGTATGCATACACAAATCTCTCAAAACCTCATTGTCATCACACCACCGGATTACTTTTATTTCAAATTTTTTTTTGGGAAAGAAAATAAAAATAACATAAATAACTAACTTAAAGAAAAATAGGCAAACCAAAGTATGAAATAAAAGAAATAAATAAATAAGTTAGTAGAGGAAAATAAATTAAAATAAAATAAAATAAAAAACTAAATTGCTAAACAATTAAACTAACAATTAAATCACTAAATAAAAATAAAACTAAATCACAAACAATCCACTAACCAATTAAACTAACAAGAACCATTGACTAAACAATTAAACTAAACAACTAAATTATATAAAAATAGACTACCACAAGTTATATTATTATTTGTTACATTTTTTTTTTCTGAATAGCCGTACGTGCTCCAACGGGGGCCATACGTTCGGCTGGTATTTTGCCCAGTTTTTTTTTTTTTTTTGAAACTCTAACGCGCCGTACGTGCGTCGAAGGAGGATGCACCTGCAGCTGTTGCTCCCCAAATTCACACTTTTTTTTTTGGTTGTTGTTGTTAGATGAACAAAATAGGGACAACAAAAAGAAAAATTAAAATAAATCAATTAAACTAAAATTTAAGATTGGAAGAACAACAACACAAATCTAAAGCAAAAAGAAGGATTTACCTTGAAAGAGTGAAGAAAGAGAGAAAAAAAGGAGATTCACCAAAAACAATGGTCATTGGAAAGTCACCGGTCGGAGAAGATGGTGATGCTCCGATGGAAAGGTGGTGGTGAGGAAAAGGGTGAGTAAAAGTTGAAAGAAGAAAGAAGAAGAAGTTGGTGATGGTGGGGTTTGAAGAGTTTGTGGGTTTATGGGGTTGGGAGAGAAAGAAAAGAAGTAGATGATGAGAGGTAGAGAGAGAGTGTAGTTGGGAAAGTGATCGCAGTAGCCACACCATGTGATGGTCAAAAAGTGGGTCTAGGGTTTCCTTATAGAAATCTTTTTTTTTTTTTTGGACGAAAATTAAAATAAGTAAATAAAAATAAATTACAAAATAAAATATGTAGGAGTTTTTTTTTTTGATCGACCGTGCACCTATTTGGGCCGCACGAGCATTGAATTATGAGTCGCTTATGGGGCAGAATTGGGCCGCTCCAGCGGTGTTCACGCAATAGGCGTTTGGGCCTGGGCCGCTTGTGCATTCCAATTTTTTTTTTTGAATGGGCCGCTCGTGCGTCCATTTGGGCTGCACGTGAGGTGATTTTTGGGCCGCTTTAGCGACGAAATTGGGCCGGTCGTGCGCCGATTGCGTAATGGGAGTGGTGACAATGTTTACTTCTGAGCATTTCGCAGCTGTGCTATCACTGGTAGTCGCATTGGAACTGTGAACAACATTCTTCCTCACAGACTCATGGCCTTCCACAATGATACCATGTTTGATGGCATCCTCGATTTGAACCCTAATTTCATGGAGGTCCTTAAAGTTGAATAGTGGGAGGACTATCATTTTCTCTAATAGCCTTTTGTGCAGATTTCTAACAATGATACGGACTTGCTCTTTCTCTGTAGGCCTATTTGCCATCATAGCCGCCTTTGCCCTCCATCGAATAACAAACTCTAAGAAGCCCTCCTTCGGTTCCTGACGCATTGCCTCAAGATCACGAGTTGTGACCTCGATCTGCGTGTTGTAAGAATATTGGGCAACGAAGGATTCGACCAACTCCTGCCAGCTCTGTTTCACAGAGTCCTCTAATTTAGTAGACTAGATGGTAGCTATTCTAGACATGGTTCAACCAAATAATGATAACTTCAGAACTCGGGTCAAACCTATTGGTCGCAGGATATCAGAAAACAGGTGCAGATACACCATTGGATCTGCTGGGCCATCGAAATAGTCAATATACAGCATCTTGAACCGCTTTGGCAAAGTGACTGCAAATTTAGTATATCCATCCTCAATACCCGGAATAGAGCTAACCCACTGCGCTTTATTGAATAGTTTTTCAAGTTTGTTGACTTTGAGCAGAGTCCGGTCAAACTTAAACTCGCAAAGTGCCTTGGCTAGAGCTCTAGACATTTGAACTGGGACTGGATCTGTCTAGACTAGAGGAGTAGGAACACTCGGTGGATCCTGAGTTGTATTGGCAGCGGTGCCTGGCAAAGGAGTAGCCACGTTAGGTACATGAGAAGTAGAAGCCGCAGCCGGCTGCTATTGTTGTTGTTGCAACCTATTAGTGACCTCAGTTTGTCGGGTAATATTTTGTTGAAGCAAATCTACTATTTGCTAAAGACAGATCAGTAAATCCTCTAGATTTGTCAAAGGCTGAGCCATGATAGAAGTAGATGCTTGGGATAAGCTGAACAAAGGTGATCTAACTGGTGAATGTCAGAATAGTGGAACTGGTGAACCCTGTTTGGCCCTCATTCGTCTTACCATCGGCGAAAGCAAATCAAATACTGGCTACCTCTAAACTAAATTTTTGACATGACGAAGTCTATCGACACGAGTCTAGAGTACCTGGGGGATATCAAAACCTCCTAAAGCTATGGTTTCAAGACTACCTAGCAAAAGGGAAAACAGACAGCACCTCAGCCCAATTTCACTAGAACGGATATGATCACAGCTGGATGAATGTACTCCCTGCTGAATTCTGCCCCACAAACTAATATCATCTATACCACTGATATAAAGCATCCCTGTACAGTTTCACTGTAAAGCACATACCAAGTAAAGAGAGCCAAAACACTCTTATGAGAGAGAGAGAGAGAGGGGGGGGAGGGTTACCCTGTCCTAGCTTTTGGCATGGTCTAGGGTTTTACTACTTCAAGCAAATAGTTCCACACAATCCTGCACACGGGTGAGCATTCTGTCCTAGTTTCGATCACTATGGCTTACTATATGCAGTAGACCGATTGGTCAAAAGGGGTACCTCAACAAGACTACCTAATATGCCTCTTACACCTAACACCGAGAAGTGAAAAGAGGATCAAACAGTACAGTGGTTGTCCAAATCTAAGGGTTGTGTTCCTAACATGGAAGAGCCCATAACCGGTTAGCCTTTTGGTAAGCTTTTGGGCAAGCCTCCGGCAAACCATCCAAGAATAGCAGATGACAAACACAGTGACTTAAGTGCATCAATGCAAATACAATGCAAAGAACATACAAGTGTAGATAAAATTTCACATCATGAAGTTTGAGTCAAGTTCTCTAAATTCCCCAGCAGAGTCGCCAGAAACTGTAGCTTGCTTTTCGTGCTCCTTTCGGATACGATAGCTCTACAGTTCAGACTCCTGTGGTTCTGAATTTGATTTCACAAGTGCAATGTGAAATAGATAAGCACAAATGAGTCCAAATCTGGCAAATCTTTTAGAAAATCGATTTTGAATCAAAATACCAAAAATGGATTACTTTGCCAGATTCAGAGTTGTCACCTAAATATTTTTGAAAAATTTAGGAAACCCGAGACTCGTGCCAAAGGCCACTTACCCGTCATCACCAAAGTGTCTCAACTTGGAAACTTAGCTACGAGAGGGGAATGTCATGAATTGAGCACTCCACTCGTGCCCGATCAAAAATCGGTCTCTATTAATCATGATGTGATTCTTATTTACATTATATGTTCTTGTTCCTATTATTAGACTACCATTATTATGTATTGCACACAAGTATAGACTAACTTGCAAAAGTTGAAACACTTTGATTTCATGTTTGTTTGAAAATTGTTTTGAATATGTACCACTTGAAAAAGTGACCGCATATGTACATTACTCAAATTATTCCAATTCAAGCAATTAGCCTTCATCCAAGGCATTCAAAAGATAGATCAAGTAAGTACTTAGCCTCATGGTAATCATGCTAGATATGGCAACAATCACACGTATGCGATATGCTAAGGTAATAAATGCTCACCTAGTACTCCAAGCCAAAGAAGAAACAAAATAATTAGAAAAATGCATGCTCTAATATGCAAGTGACTAATGTAACACATACAAAAATACAACTAATAGGTTCAGTTGTCTAATATGTCATGTGAATCACTTTGATAGCATGCGGTGGCACACATATTCAAGGAAGTAATAAATGACAATGTCGTTAGAATGATGAATCGAATCCTATGTATGTGAGACAAATGGATGCAAATCATGAAAAATGCTAAAAGAAACATGATGCTTTATGTTATCCATCATAAACAGATAAATAAAAGGGAAAAAGACGTGGGGTTAGAAAACATACACAATATTACAATTTTTCCCTCACGCAGGAGGATTTGAATAAATGTCCTAGCTAATTACCAAATTAACTAGCTATTACAAACCAAATGAAAAAAATTAACTACACTAGCTAATTATTACAAGTTTAAACTAAGCTAATGAATTAAATACATCATGATATTTAATTAACTAAGTTATTACAAATTCAAGGGAATTAATTAACTGATAGCTATGCAAACTAATTAAACTTGAGCGGGGGTTACGGAACCATGCATGCCAATGCAATTATCCTCCCAGAAACACTTCTGTTTTGCTACCAGAACAGTTCTTTTTGTAGAGAAAGCATCTGTTTTGCCACTGCTTTTGCTTTGTTTTACAGGAAAATGAACATTGCCTGTCTGAAAAAGGTGGCCGACCGGCCAGTAAAAATGGACGGCCGTACAGAAGAGGTGGCTGGCTGGCCACTATTGTTGGTATTGCCCTGCTGTAATAGAAAAGGAACAGAGCAGAAACAGAGTGTTTCCAGGAGATGTCTGTCCACCCTACTTCTCCTTATCATCAAATAGCTCAAAGGAGGGGTAGGCTTGATTTGCAAGCCATCAATCGACGTAAATTCATTGCGTGATAACTTATGAACCAAGGGATACAATATCAATAAATGCACAATGAAAGACCCACAAACCTTCTCCCTATCATGATATTGATCAAGGGAAATGGTTGACATTGACTCTTGAATCATTTTCATAACTAACAAGTATGAAACGACTCAATACTCAATGGATTCAATTAAAGTCTGATTGAACTTAAACCATTTTATCATCTTGCTCCGTTTTATTCCAATTTCAATACATCTTTTAATTACCTTTCCATTCCTTAAGCCTTTTAGTCCAATAATGAAAATTAAGTCCACTAATGGAAAAGAAGTGTCAAACAAAGGGTTGTTTTGGGCATGAGAGAGATGTCATGCCATTGGTAATGAACCGCTAAAGAGATTAAACCATTAAGCACAACAATCTCTATCTCAAGCTTAAACAAACAATCGGTTTGAAACAACTCTCAAAGCAAAGAAGAAGTCAAGAAATAAGAAAAGTACAGAGATGATTAGAGATGAGCACAAGTATAGAAAGCTTGAAATAAATGCTGTCAACTCAAATAGGTTAGTGTCTAATGCCTAAAATACCAAACCTATGAGGACCGTTACACTACAAGCATGCAATATAAAGCATAAATGACATGAACAACTTACAACAGTCCTAAAATAGGCTATAATAACACTGAAATTAAGGTAAAAACATCTACAACAGAAAGCTAAAATAATGGAGCAATTAAGCTAGTAAGCAAACCAAAGGAGGGGAGGCTAACCCTCCATTTTTGGGACTTCAAAACCACATTTTAGCCTCTGAAAAACCTCTGAAAATCAATGGTAAAAAGCTCAAAAAAAGATAATGCAAAGGTGGGAAACATAAGGGTAAAAGCCTAGAAGACAAGGTTCAAAGAGGGTGGTCCACTCTTTTACCCTTAATGGCTTTACACCACAAGTTTCAGCCCACAAATACAGGTGAAAAAAAGAGCCCAAAAAACTGTAAGAAAAGACAGGAAATAAATGGTACAAAAGAGTTAGGATGTATACCTCTTGAAGAGGAATGATCCTTCGAATTACAAACCATCAATTTCACACCCTCAAAAGCTAAAGTGCAAGCTCAAACACCTCAGCAAAGAACCCTCAAGGTTTGGTTTAGAGTGTCTAGGCAAAAGGTATAGAAGTTGCAAGAGAGAGAGAGAGAGAAATATTTTCCAAGACTTTTTTCCACAAATTTTTCTAACCTAATTTTTGAGAGGGAGTCATCTATACATAGAAATATATGAGACTATCTCGAAAATATCCATACAGACACAGCTGGTACATAGCATGCATCTGTGGAGATAGCTGGCACAGCTAGCAAAAAGATCTAGTTTTTGACACAAGTGGTCGGCAGGCCACTAAAAGGGGGCGGCCACACACTAATAGTGGTCGGCAGGCCACTAGTGGGTCTGCAAGCCCCTAGATGGTCAGGCTTGAAAAACTACTGTTTTGTCCAAAACAAGGCACAAGATTTGTAGGTTTCTGAGGTTCAAAACTGAGGTTTCCCACTGAGGAAATCGAACATTTGGACAAGCGTGTAAATTTATCATCGAGTGATCAATCAGTGGCTCGCAAGTTTTAGGGTTGTCAAAAATGAGGTGTCTATAGTAGGAAACATACCTTTGGTTCAAGAGTAGGAAAATTTTCAATCTTCAATTTCATTTCACAAAAAAACTAGCTCAAAAGGAGTTTAACAAGTATGTCTAACAAAAATATTTATCCCCCTAAGTTGGTGTTTCTTTTTTCTATTGTGATCTTGTGTGTATATAACCAATCATACAACAAGTACATTTTCTCATGAAAAAATACAACACACAATAAATGTTGTTCTATATCACTTCTTATCACATACTTAAAAGATGAGAAATAGTTCAATAGGTGCCATGTTCAATCAAGAGTTTTGAATGTTATTTTTCAGATTTATCAAATTGTAGCACATAACATATTATGCATGAGAAAATTAGTTTTATGCTCTTTGTTCTATCAAGAAGTGATGCAACATACTCAATTAATCATAAGATATTGTCATGAGGCATTTTCATTAAATATGTTCAATCCACATACTTATGTTTGATATAGCATTTTTCTCAATGTGGAACACAACGTGAATGCTATAAAATCAGTAAGTATGACAGTTAGCACTCAATAGCATTTCATGAGATACATGCCAATATAAACCATATTCAATAAACATATTATTTTCCATTAATCAAGAGATCTAATCAAATATTTCATAGCTCAATCAAATATTCTAATTTTGAAGCATATGAGCATGAAATTTTCATATTGAGCATACTTTTGAGATCATAAGAGTACATGAATGTATTAAACGCAAGTATTAATAAAATAGTTAGAGTCCAATATCAAAACATGCTATATCATCAAAATTGATTATATAAAGGTATGACTCAACAAGAATTAAGATATTAGTATTTAGTCATATATATGATGTCAAAAAATATAAGAGTATGCTCACAAAAGAAAAAAAAATCATTTCTCTTTTTCATGGCAATAGATGACATGATATTAAATAGTCAATGTATATATGAATCATCCAAATTTCAATAGGCATTCATCAAGAAAAAGTGAATCTCAATTTTGAGTTTAATGATAGTTTTTATGGTAAAGCATAGCATGACTAATCAAACTTAGCACAGTTAGGTTTCATGAATGTAATGATCAATCTCAACCTATTGTACATATATCACACCTTAAAAAATTTAAAACTTTTAAGCTTAAAAGTGTGTTAGAGGTTTATACTTTCATTTACCTCTTTGGAATCTTCACCTATACGTTATCTCTTATGTTCATCTTGGTGATTCTCATTTTATCATTTGTTTTCTTGTAGGGACTGATTTTGTTATTAAAATTGAATACTCTTGTTGTGCATCTTCTCTCCAAGTCCTTGGTGTTCTTTAAAGTTTTACCTACAAAATAACTTGATTTTTTTTCTTAGTACCCATACTTTCTTGGGTTCATGGGGATTAACCTCAAGAACATTTAATCTCATAGGTAGTTTAGAAGGACCCTTTTCAAAAATAGTTTTGAAGTTCTTTTGTTTCTTGATAGAATTAAAACCAATGCCTACGTTATCAAAAACATATTTTTGATTTTACAAAATTTTCAAGAGTTTTGTTTAAATCCTCAAATTTGTTTTTCAAAACATTTTTCTTATTATTGATAGACATAACCTCAAGAACATTTAATCTCATAGGTAGTTTAGAAGGACCCTTTTCAAAAATAATTTTGAAGTTCTTTTGTTTCTTGATAGAATTAAAACCAATGCCTACGTTATCAAAAACATATTTTTGATTTTATAAAATTTTCAAGAGTTTTATTTAAATCCTCAACTTTGTTTTTCAAAACATTTTTCTTATTATTGATAGATGTAAAGTCATTTTTCAAAGTAGAATTTTCTATTTTCAATATGTCCACATCATTTAAAGAGAAGTAACTAATTTCTTTAACATATAATTTTCTACACAAACAATTTTAAATTCATCATGCAATTCATTGAATGCACTTTCAAGTTCTTTATAGTTAAAGATTATCTCATCATCTTTTTTTTACCATTAAACGTAGATGAGATGCTTCATTGTTGTTGCCTTTCTCATCAGAGCAGCTTTCATCATCTTCTCCCCAAATAGCTTTCTTTTTCTTTTTGCTTCCATCCATTATTGTAAAAGTTCATGAGCCATGAGTGAACCTAGGAGTTCTTCAATACTCAATCTTGTTTTCCTTTGCTTCTTGAATGATAGTAATCTTAGCTTCTTATTTCTTTGGCAAGGACCTAAGAATTTTTCTTACAAGCTCACCATTAGTGTAAGATTTACCAAGAGATTTTGGATCATTAATAATGTTGGTAACTCTAGAAAATATTTCAGAAATAGATTCATGGGATTCCATATTAAAGAGCTCATAATCATGAATAAGTATATCAATACATGACTCTTTTACTTGACTAGTTCCTTTATAGGTAATTTCAAGTTTATCCTAAATCTCTTTTGCTGTATCACAACCATAAATCCTATTGTACTCATTTGCATCTAATCCACACACAAGGATAAGTTTGGCCTTAGCATTTGCTTGTAGGAGTTTATATTCATGCTCATCAAATTCTTCTTTAGATTTAGGCACTCTAACGTTGTCTACTATCTTGGTATGGATTTTAAGACCTCTTGTGATAATGAGCTATAAAGCATAATTAGTAGCTAGAAGAAACAAAGTTATTTTTTTCTTTTCATTGATTATAATTACTACTATCAAACAACGGTGGCTCATTGGTGGCTTGACCTTCAACAGTGCCAGTACAAGCTATGGTTGGCATGGATCGACAACCATAGTTAAATCTAAGCAAGATTTTAGGCTCTGATACCAATTGTTATCCAAAAAGAAACCTAAGAGGGGAGTGAATTAGGTTCCTACAAATAGTAATTGCCAATTTCCCAATGAAAATTAACAACTAATACAACAAATATAGCATATGATGAACTTAATAAAAATAAATAACTGAATATGTTCTAGATAAATTTAGCAAAGAATTCTAGCAAACACAATCAATGGAACCAAATATATCAATTAGCAAGAGCATTAGAGTAAAGAGATTAGGAAAGGGAATGCAAACAAGATTTATAGTAGTTCAGCTTCAACCAAGCCTACATCTACTCTTCAAACTTCACTTGAGATTTTCTATTATCCTCTACCTTCATAGAGGTGCAAGTAACCTCATAAACATAGAGCAATCCTCGACAAAGTTCCTAGCTTCACAGGGAAGTTAGTAACCTCATACACATGGAGCAATCTTCCACAGTTTTTTTTCTAACTTTACAGGCTTGCTAGTGACCTTTTACAAGATTGGAAATGAGTGTTTTTGCTTTCAAATAAAGCTAAAAAATGATCTCTCACAGATAGAAACAAAACATGAAGCTCTTAGATTTTTCTGTAAAACCTTTCAAAGGTGTATATGCTTAAGGTTTGGGCTAAGTGTTTGTTTTTTGAAAGATGAATAAAACAAAGAATAGAGAACACTTCAGATAACTCTAAGGATGAGTTTGAAACTGATGATAGAATCACAAAAATTTCCTTGGCTCAAGTCTCTCTGATTTTTCTGATAATCTCTCCCTGGCAAATAGGCTTAAGACTGATAGCTCAGTGATTGATTTAATGAAGACAAATGATAAACTCAGACGAAGACTTCTTTAGATACTCAGAGAAGATGAAAAATGTAAGTGATGAAAGATAGGAAATTTTCTTAGTTTGTTGTTCTCTTCTCTGGTCCCTGTATTCACTTCACAAAGCTCTGTATGTATAGCAGAGCTTTGTGCTTTGTTATGATTTTTTTCCCGTTGAAGTGATGGGATGGTGATGGCTAAGGATAATAAATGATTCAATGCTAAGATATTCCCTAACATCCATATGTGTTTTGCCCGTTGAATGATGTGTGTCTGATGCAAAACCATTTTTTTTTTTGCTCTCAACATCTGTTACTGATATACGTTGCTTTGCACAGTGGACGTCCACCCGGATGTCCCAAGTGAAGTTATGTGTCTGTGGGTTGCCCGCCCGAATGTCCCATGAAGTCACGGTTGTCAAGGTTGTCGTTCAAGGTCGTGGAGCATACTACTGGTCTGACGAGCGAAACAAAACTGATCTGGAACAAAACTAGGCCAAAATGCTTTGGTCGGTCGTCCGCCCGAATGTCCTTCTAGATGTCCCTGCAATAGAGCAAAATTGGGCAAGCATTGCCTTGACTGGTTGACTGCTTGATCGTCCGGTCGGTCGACTAGCCAGTCAACTACCCCTTTGTGGGCTCAACCTCTTCTGCTGCTGCTCTGTGCTGCTGTTTCCTGAGCCTCATTTAGTACCTGTTTAAGTTTAATTTGGCCTTAAAAAACATAGTTAAACACAAGGAGAACATAGATTATAATGATTTAATCAAACAATAAATTTTCAATCATAATCCATTTCTCAAAATAAATCAACATAAACTCAAAACGAAATTATCAAAATCATCTTATTTATGCTGTGACTAATGAGGCTAATATTACGAACGACCAAATTCAAAGAAAAACAGATCTTACGGATGAAATCTTTTTACTTTCTATACAAATTATATGAATTCAACGGTCAAGAAGATCACACCAATCTAACATTAGAAAGTGGGATTGACTTAATAATTTTCAGAGTCCCATTCATAAATCCTATTCAAGAGGGGGATTAACAATCCAATGGGGGTTGGGTTTCACCATTTGAATTCAAAGCAGAAATACTATTGTATTCTCATTTTTTTTCATAAAAATAACAGTCATGTTTTATATATATTGTGTTATCGTTTGGCAAAAAATTTTTTAGTTAATTTTTTTGAATTGAGACTTTTTTAGTTTGGGACTAAAAAGTTCGTTTAGATTATTTTTTTTGAATTTTGTGAGAGAAAAAAGTAAAATAATTATGATTTGTATGTGACATTTTATCTTATTAACTTATTTAGCATATTTTGTCTTTTATGTTTTTTTAGTCCAAAAAGCCCTACCCAAATGAAGCCTGAGAATTTTTACATAAATTTTAATCTAACTAACTAATATCATCATATTAGTACACAAACAAATATAATTAATCTTACGTCTCAAACCTAATACTACCTACTATTAACCCTCTAATTCAAGTTTATTTGTACTAATAATTATGTTCAACTTAATCTGGTAGACAAACATGACCTAAAAGATTAAAAACAAATATCATGTGTGCAAATTAAACAGATGAGATTACGAAAATTAAATGAATTAGATTTTCTTTTCTAAGATTAAAAAAAAGAGAGTAAATTATTGTATTTTTCACCATTCCACTTTAGCTTAAATTTCATTTTAGTTTATTGTCTCAGAATGAATTATGCTAACTCTAAATTTTAAATTCAATTTAATTTGGTTATTTTGTCAAAATTATTATCATTAATTATATTTTTTCTAATGTATACACCTCAACTAACACAAGTTAGAAAATCTCTAATTTGGATAAAATGATTAAAATATAAGATTAACTTTGATAAAATAAAAAAATGGAAGCCAAAAATAAAATTGAAGTCAAACTATATACTATAATGAACCATATACTACATACTTACTATTACACTAATTACACTTTAATCATCAATCTTTTAATTTTATCAATTTATTCTCAAATTACAAAATGTCAGCTATCACCACATCTAAATTGGTTAGCGAGACAAAATGTTTTCAAAATTTTACAAAAAAATTGAACAAAATTAAAATTATAGATTAAAATACAACAAACCTATAGTTTAACAATTAAAATATAACATATATTTATAGAGTATGTATATAATTATGAAAATAATACCTCATTTTTATTAATTAATTTCGACCATGTGAGTAATTTAATAATTCAAATTATCAAAATTAGAAAATTAAGGTTTAAAAATGCAAAATAACTCATTCTTTGGTGTCATTCATGTAATTAGCCTTACAACTAATTTACCCTTAAAAAAGAAATGCTGGGCTTTTCTCTAACTTAACTTGAAGGCCCCGTTTGTCCACTATCAATCTTGTTTCAATTATTTGGATAATTCATTTTATAAGACTTTTAATTTATATTATTTATGAATAAAATTAAATTAATTCAATAATTATAATATTTAATTTTATCGTATTTATCTCGAAAAAAAAATTAAAAACAAGTATATTTTTAAAAATAAATTATTTATTTTTTTTGAAGATAAACATATTAAAATAAAAATATTGACTATTTCATTTCAATTTTTTGGATCTAATTTTCTAAAAATTAAGTTTTTTATTTTTTTATTTTAGTAACTATTTTTAAAATTTTAATTATTTCTTTTTTTACTTTTTTAGATACACCTTACTGATATATCTAAAAAGTAAAATATTTATAAAAAATATTTTAAAAAATTAATAAATAAACAAGAATACGAAAATATATTGAATTTTCATATTTTTGTTATATTTTTTATATTTAGTTAATTTTTTAAAGATTTTTTTTTATAAATATTATATTTTTTAAGTTTATTTATATTAGGTGTATCTAAAAATTATTTAAAATATTAAAAAAATTTAATGAAAAAAAAAATATATATAAAAAATAAAAAATTATAATTTTCTGAAAAGAGAATCCCCGAAACCAAACCAAACAAGCTTATAATAACTTTTAAATTAATCTAATTTTTATTATGGATCATACACAATTTTATAAAAAGAACAATTAAAAATATTTAGTGGCCCACGACCCTATCTCTCTCTCTCTCTCTCTCGTTATCTCAAGTTGAAAGCCCAATCAAGAAAGGAAAATTTACAAATCCAACGGATGAGATTAGACCAGTTTCATCGACCAGTCTGACTATCGTCCCGCGCTTATTTTCACACTCCTTTGAATCCCCAACTTTTCAAAACTCCGAAACCCCCAGATTTTGCAGAACCCAGAAACGCGAGAGACGAGAGAAGAGAAGAGAAGAGAAGAGAAATGGCTCAAGCAGCGAGGCTCAATCTTCGAATGCAGAAGGAGTTAAAGCTCCTCCTCACCGACCCACCTCCCGGCGCCTCCTTTCCACTTCTCTCCCCCGATTCCGATCTCTCTTCCTCTTCCTTATCCACCATCGATGCCGGTAACTCCTCATATATTTATATATATATACATATTCATGTATGAAATTATCTATATGTATATTTAATTTTGTATATTGGGTCGTGTTTGATTTTGATTTTGATTTTGATTTTTGGGTTTTGAATAAGCAGAGATTGAAGGTCCTGAAGGAACTGTTTATGCTAAGGGGATATTTAAGATCAAGATTCAAATACCTGAAAGGTATGGTTTTGAGTGATTTTTTGTGTAATTGTTTATGTTGTTAAATTTTGCTCCAATCCTTAACCCTTTTTTTTGCTCAAAGATTATCTCCAATCCATTAATCAAATGTTCATCGAATTGAATCAAAGGAGAACCATTTTTTTTTCCCATCAAATTGAGAATTCATAAAATTTCATCAAATTAGAATTTGATGAAAATTTAAAAAAGATTAAGCATTGTAGATGATTTTTCCTTTTTCATCAAATTTGATGAAAAGAGAAATTGGGATAAGAGGATGATTTTTAAAAGATTTTGATGAAAATTTGATGAAAGTGTTGGAGTAACTCACATCAAATCAAGCTTTATAGTCAAATTTAGAATCAATTTAGATGAAAATTTTGATGAAGGGTTGGAGATGGGTAAGGAATAAAGTTTTTTTTTTTTTTTTTTTTTGTAGGTACCCATTTCAGCCTCCAATTGTGACCTTTGCTACGCCAATCTATCACCCCAATATCGACAATGGAGGGCGGATTTGTCTTGACATTCTCAATCTTCCCCCGAAGGTGAGTTGTAGCAATTGCACCTTTTGGATTGCATATTTCTTCTGTGGGATTGTGGGCAATTTTTTTGATTTCCTTTCAAGTTCATGAAAATTCATCTCTACTTGATTATCCTTTTCAAATTATTGTATTTGATAAAAAGACCATATTAATGTTTATTTAGGATAATTGGATAGAAGATTCACAGAGTTTTGTTCCACTAAACCTCACATAAATGAGATCTCATAGTAATTTTTACAAATCTAGCTGACATAGCTAGAGCTAAGTAAAATATCACAGAAGATTTATTATGAAGAGAGCAGAATACAGCTGTAAAGGAACAAAACTGTCCATGGTAGGTGATTAAGAAAACCCATTAACCTCAGTAATGTTCATGGCAATACATAGCTGATTAACAGTGATCAGAAGTATGCTAGAATTGCCTCAATTTGAGATCAAATAGTGGTTGTTTGTTAAAAGTCAAAGGACTTGAAACTGTTGGCATGGGGTCTTGCCCAAGCTTGATTTTGAGTCATTGTTCACATACAGCCTAGATTTCTCATTAGTCACTCTATGCGGGAAGCGTTTGATATACAGGGTGCAGCTTGATTGTCCTGGATAACTGAGATCTTGTAGATGACTAGACTTTGTAGAGAAGTTTCGACAGATTGCAGTTTAAGCGCAGCATCGATGTCCTCAACTACCCTCAATTATATAAATAGAATAAGAAAAATATCTTATAACTTTTGAAAAAATCTAGATTTGATGCGGAAATTTTTTTTAGAAAATCTAGATGCGTCTTGTTTAACGTGGTTATCGATATAGGCAATACAATTAAAAATACTATGCAACCATGATCAATGTAAATAAGAGAGAGTAAGAGAAAAATAAATTCACGACATGAGATATTTGTTACATGGAAAAATCACAATTGGAACACATCAACTTGTGATAAAAAATCACGGGCCGTCGGCCAAATGAATAATCCACTATAAAAGAAAGGTAGTGCAAGGGATCTCTTACAAAGGCCATTCCAGGCAATACAAGTCCACTCACCTTCGCACGTCTTTGCTCACTCTATAGGTACCTCAATGATCTCCACTGGATATCCACTTTGTCGAATCCACATGACGGACAGCTTTGGAATCCACACCAAATTCCAAAGCTCACACAATACAATCTTGGATCACACCAAGAAGGTTCACTTTTGAAAGATGTGAAGAACTTGTTACAAAAACTTGATGATTAGCTTTGAGGCTCTTGAATGCTAATGTATCATCAAGCAAATGAGAGTACAATCAATCCTCACTACAAGTTCACTCTCAAAGAATAAGGGTAGGTTTGGTTTGTGTTTCTGAAAAAAATTTCAGAAATTTTCTCTACAAACAAATTTCAGAAATTTTCTCTACCAAACAAATTTTTCCAAAAAAATTTCCCAAAACACACAAACCAAACAAGTTTTCTAAACAAATCTCTCTCACACACACATCAAATCAATCACTTTTTCCAAAACTCTCTCTCAAAACAATTTTCCAAAACAAATTTCCCAAAAAACTAAACCAAACATGTTTTCGTACTTTTTATCTCTAAAACACATCTCTCAAACACAAACCAAACATACCCTAAATCTCTCTTACAAAATAAACTCTCTCAAAAATATATTTCTCTAAAAAATAAACTCTCTATGATTTTTGCAATGTTGAGCTCTAGAGAGGTTTTTGAGAGATAGAAAATGCTCTAGGAGAGACACAAAATGATCTTGGAGAGGTGCCACAACAAATGAGCAAAGGGTCCTTCAAATAGACCTGATGCAGGGTAGGTTAGAGGGCGCGGACATGTTATTCGTGGGCGCGGTCATCCTTGGTAGCGGGCGCGAACCACCTCGCGGGATGCAGAGAAAATACTGAGAGCTGGACTTTCGGACAAAAACTGGTCACAGGGGTGACATTATAGGTCGCTGGCGCCACTATGCGTGCATGCTGAGCTGCTTTTGCTGACTCTTTGCTCCAGAATTTCGGCCATGCTTTCTTCCATGTGTTGTGACCTTATCCCACAGACAAACAGCCACCCTAAACCACCATTAGCTCTGTAAAGTCCATCCTTCAGCACATGTTTTATACTTCCAAGAAGATCAAAAACAATCCATCAAAAGTTGTGCATAATTTGACAAAACCAAGTCTTTGACAATCTTGATATCCATCAAGATCTTGCTTCACATGCTTGCACCAACTTGGATTTGCTGGAGAAATCAACACAAATCTCCAACAGAGATTGATTAGTAAGATAGGATAAATATAATATCATCAAAACAATGTGAATCAACAATTAAGGTAAGTTTTGTCAAGAGAGGTATTGCCAAAACACAAAATCATTTAGGATAAAAATCCTAACAATCTCCCTTTTGGCAATGTCGGGACAAAACTTTATAAACCAGCCCTGCATAAGATTTGTTGATTCAAACAACAAATGAGACAAAAATGAGTAAACAGAAAATCATAATATTGGCTTTGGAACAGGATTGCCAACTAGCATTACAATGCACAACACTGGGATTAAAAATCCTAACAACTTTTAAGTTTAATTGATTAAATTTTCCAAGTTTCTTGTGCATATATCAGTTTTGGTTATTACTTGATTCATTTTGTGTGTTATTTTGATGAGGTCCTGAATGTTTTAGTTTGTCAGATCCGCATGAATAATTGTAGTCATTCTTACTGAGACTTCCTTTGCAGCAATATTTGCTGAAGAATCTTTATTTGGTTGTTAAAATTTGTAAACCATATGTTTGATGGCTTGCTAGAGTTTCTGTTTCATATTATTCTGTTTCAGTAGGCAAGTAATATTTGTCTTGGTTTATGCCAATGACTATGCAGTAACCAATTAGCCAGCCATCATATATGACACCATCTCCTAGAACCATTGTTCCCACAGAAAGCTATCCCTTGTGTTTCCCAGTTCTCATCATGCAACCAATGTTTCAAGTTCAAGAAAGGTGAATTGCAATTTTATATAGAGAATGCTTGTGACCTAAGATATCTTTTGATTTTCTGATTTCCACATGCTAATTTCAATAAACTAGTTATGTTCGTTCTTGCATATTTCTATGGATTCTTCAAATCAATAATATTAATTATAAAATTACATTTGTCTTTCATTTGTTTCATTTATAACAGGGTGCATGGCAACCATCTTTGAACATTTCAACTGTGCTAACAAGCATCGGGTTGTTACTGAGTGAACCCAACCCTGATGATGGCCTAATGTGTGAAGCAGTAAGTGGATATATGCTTAAAAATGGTTGGGGACTGATGACATCTCTTTGATTTCTTGTTCTGTTTGTATTAATGTGCAGAGCAGGGAGTACAAATATAACAAACAAGCATTTGACCAGAAGGCACGAACAATGACTGAGAAATACGCCAGAGCTGGAGAAAGGGGTAATAGTAGTGGCAGTGAAAACTTTCGAACTCAATCAAATGCAAGCATGGTACTGATTAGCATTTGTCATCTTCGTTATAATTTAGCGTTCGTGATAACTTTTCTTTAAAATTCTTAGTTACTGCAGATAGAAACTAAAGGATCAGATGTCTTGAAGTGTGAACTTGACAAGTGCTTTGTTAGTCATAATAGGCAATGTGGGATTGGCCGGAAGTTGTCCCTCGAGTGTTCTGGGTCACATCAAAAAAGGGACAGTGAAGACGGAGTTAACAGAGTTCATGACGTGCCTATTAATCATTGCTTAGGGAAACAGACGGATGTTAAAGAATCAAAAGTGTCAAAAGAAATGTTAGAAGAGAATGATCAGAATCATGAGAGTCCACAGTGGACCAAGCGAAAGTTATCACTAGAATCTTTGGGTCCTCCCCAGACTAGTGGTGATAATGACAAAGAGAATTTGGTGACAGATAACCGTTCATCATTTTCCCAAAACATTGTTATGGCTTCTATGGAGTCCTTGTATGTGCAGCAGGATAGTCACCTTAATGAGAAACAACCTCATCAAGATAAAGATAACAAATCAGTAAAAGATAGAGTGATCACAAGTTCGAAAAAGCTGTGTTTGGTTGGCCAGAAAATGTCATTTGAATCTTCGAAGTCTGGCCAAATAAACGATAATAATGAAGAAAAACTACAAGGGAGCTTGCCACTGCCTCAGACTATTAGCCACAATGAACTAAAGCCCCAGCAAGATTCAAAAGGCCAAACCAGAGACGACTTTGGCAGTGCAAAACGTAAAAGGCTTGGTTTGGTGAATAAGAAGCTTTCTTTGGCACCTTTCAGCTCTTTTCGTTGTCCGGACCATGATAACAAAGAGAATGCAGCTCCAATTCAAAGCTCGGCCCTTTCATACCCCAACAGCCTTTCTATAGGATCAACAATGTCATCATTGATGCCACAGGTTGGTGAGAATTACAGTGATATAGCAGGGAAACGTGGGAAAACTTGCCTTAAGAACAATGATGTTAACATTGCTTTGCACTTGAACTCCAGAAACCTAAATGTCACTCCATCAAAGCCACTGTCTGTGCCACATGACTGCAAGCTTGATGAGATGCAGCAAACTAAGCAAGTTCATGAAGAATTATCTGGAGAGACCGAACGAAAGACAAAAGGATCGCCAATACTTGAAGCAGTGATTGTCTTGGACAGTGAAGACAGTGAGGAGGAAAGCAGTGGATCTTTAAGGTCTAGATTGTTGCTTGCACGGAAACGCTTGCCTGGGAAGTGGAAAGCCAAAGCTTGAAAGTTGAACAGTTTCTTCCAACTCAGCTCTTAATGCTCTTGTGATTGTTCATAGCCAAGGTACTTATTTGGGTTTCACACTCTTCTCAGAACTAGTGAACATGTTAAAATGAAAGATTTGAAATTTGAGCACGACTTGTGCTGCTATTGACAATACATTAATTTGGTTCCCACCCCATAGCTTGTATATTCCTTTAATCTCTGCAAGAACATGATTGGGGCAGTGATTTGGTTTTGTGTTTCAGTTTTCTTTCTTTTTGTTTTCTCTTTTGCCTGTGATTTTGTTCTAGCACAAAAATCATGGTGAGGATGGTTTTGGTTAGTAAATTTAGGCTGAGACTTTGGGATTCTTTGAGCTCAGTCATTCAAGAAGTGATTTTTTACTATATCAATTAGCTAACTCAAAGTTGAAATGCTCATTTGAGATGTCTCTTCCTCAATTTTAGTAGGACAAATTTTACATTACCTTATGTAGTATAAGTTATGTGCATGTAAATAATTCATTTGAGACATCTCTTGCTCAATTTTAGTCGGACAAATTTTACTTTACCTTCTATGGTATAAGTTATAGAAATAACTATATAACCCTATGTGATTTGTGAATTAAAATATATCACTAACTTTTGCTAAACATACTTGTAAATTGATCTAAGGGATTGTTTGGGGTTTACTTATTTAGTGTACCTTTTGATTTTTTATAAAAAGATATGTAGAAAAGTAGAGAGGTGATGTGACTTAAATAAATATACTTAGAGAGATGCTGCAGACCCCCAGTATGAAAGGACTCCCAGCACCCCCACCTCTACGTGGGGCGTTGCCAATGGAGAAGAAAAAAAAAAAAAGAAAAAGTTTTTTGACCAATCAAAACAGACCCCCAGCACCCCCACTGGGGGTCTTATGCATTTTCCATATACTTATTTAGATCATTTTCAAACAACTTTTAAATATCCTTGTCTTCTTCTCTTTTGAACTAAACGTTCCACTTCACCTCATGTGGCATGGGTGATGTGCTCATAACTTTTTTTTTTTGTTTATTTGGATAGCAAATGTGACTGTATTTTACTTTACAAATCACTAGGATTAAGTGATTATTTTTAACCCTATTTATAAAAAAGTGATTATTTTCACGTGATATGGAAATTATGTGCACATGCATATGGGGCTTATACACTAGAGTAAAATGAAATTTGCATATTTTAATATGTGAATTATTAGTTTGAATTTAATTGCCCTTGTGCAGCTTATTTGTCAACTCATTTTCTAACCAAAGAACACTGAAGTTTTACTATATATAGTGGGGGTTTTAAAGAGCAACGTTTCAAATACATAAAATCTTCGTAAAAAAGTATTATTTTATGTTTGTATTGTTATTAGTTTCTAAAATATAAGCTTTGCATATAATGAGTTACAAAGTTATTTCCTCAAATCTCTTTTTACAAGTTTAGTTTTTTATTTTGGAAAATCTCATTTTATGTGTTGATGATTTAAAATTCAAAAAATTTATTTATTACACTATCCACATTATCTTTAATCAAATCTAAAAGTGGCAGATACTTATAATTTTGAATATAAGTTAACTTTAGAATTCAAGTGAGAAAAATTTGAAATATGACGGGTCAAAAGTGAAAAAAAATAAATTTGAAAATGCAAAATAGAAAGGTGGCCAAAGATAAATAGAGCAAAAGCATAATTTACCCTTTTTACTTTGCATTTGGGATAGCTTGTTTGCAATTATTTTCTTTTTATTTCCTATTAATATTTATCAAGGGAGAACAATACTCGGGTGTAAATAATTGCAAAATTTTATTTGATTTGCTAATAGTATCCCATTATTTATTTAGAGTTAATTATTTAAAAATTCTATTTACAAATGTTATGATAGATCAGATCCTATTTAAGATTTTTTAAATCAATAAATCATATTTAGTGAAATTGAAAATATTATCAGTTTTTTTTTTAAATTTTAAAATTAAGAACATTATTAATTTTGCATAGTAATGTTCCAAATAATTGTTTTATTAACTGATGAAAAAAATAGAGTATGAGATTAAATGTTTTTACCCTTCTATTTATTGATTTGATTCAACTATCAAATAAAATCGAGAAGATTATCAATTTTTTCCAATTTTAAAATTGAGAACATTATCAGTTTTTTCATTTTTAATTTTTTTTTTTAGTTTTGCACATCAATGTTCCATCATCATGTTTTTTTATAGACACAAAATTTTTAGTTTTGCACAAAAAAATAATTTAGTTTTTTCAATTTTTTCAAAAAATTAGTTTTTTTTTTTATTTTTTATTTTTGAATTTGAAAGTTGATATTTTAAAGTTTTGAAAATCAAAATAAATGTCAAATAATCATATTCCTTTATATATAATGGGGATTTATGTGTAGGTTTTAATAAGTGGACTTATTGTCCAATAGGTCCTATGATAATTAATGACATTTTTCATTAAATACTATTAAAAAAATCATTAATTGTTAATTTTTGGAGATAGTTTGAAAATTTTGTTATAAAAATCATTAATTATAAGTTTTAGTTACAATTTACAAAAAGAGCGTTGCTATTAGCACCTACCAAAATTCTTTGGACTCCCAATTTCTTTGAACCCCAACCCTAAACCCTAAATTTTAATAATATTTTTTTGAACACCCCACTTATTACCAAATCTACCCATATTCATAATATTTTCACAATGAAATGCACACTCACCTAATTTTTCATCCATCTCCTTCCCTGACTCACTCAATCTTCAAAGTTTGGAGCTTTAATCCAGTATAGAATTCTTGGGCCCCAACCTTCCATCACTTTCGTCGCCATCTCGGCCGTCAACAGAGCATTCTAACGACTCTCATCTTCTCTGAACGCTCTCTGTATCGTCGAATCAATAACCTCTCATCATCCTCTCATCATCATCTTCTTCGTTGCTTTTTGTATCTTCGTCATCGCTGAGATCGATCGAAGATACTCTAATTTCAATGGGATTTGCATAACCGTTTGCAAGATGAGAAAAAATAGAATCATCGTCTGAATTGCCATCAGAATTCTGAATGTAGCCCAAAACAATTTGGTCACCACTGTGTAGCCGAAAAAATGTATTTTGTTCAGAACTGTTTTGTCGAACAATAATGATCCTATCAGCACTATATGTCCGAACAAAATTTGTTCATCACTATATAACTTGAATCCATTCTAATTCACAACTTAAAATAACATGAATTAAATCCATTCAAAATACATAACTTAAATCCATTCTAATTCACTCTTTTCTATTCTAAGTTAGTTTAACAAAGAAAATTACATAACTGATTATCTGCATTAATGTTCGGAACCTATGTATTGAACGGAAGGATTATGTTCAGTATTGTATTACCGAACATAATTCTAACAGTCAGCAAACCAGTACCGAACAGCTCGAACGAAACAAGAACAACTGAAAACGACCGAGAATGTTAATACAAGACAGATAAATGACCGAGAATGTTGTCATCGTCCTACATTGCTCTACACAGTGAAATAAGTGATGAAGTATACGTTATACTTGAAGCAAAACTTTCAAGTTCAATAGCGTTGATGATGGTGATGAAGATGACACATTCAGGATTTAAGATGATTATGAAAAATAATAGATTTAGGGTTTATGTTAGTTGGTTATGAAAAGTAATAGGTTTAGGATTTACAAACATGGAATACGTATAGTTGGAGTTGGAGGTGGGGGTGAGTGTCCAATATTATAGAGTATTAGTTCTTATTGATAGGTGGGGTGTTCCATTTAATAATGTCTTTTAATGTAATTTTACTTTAGGGTATAATTATAATTTAAAAAAATTATAAAATGGGGGGTCCAAAGAATTTTGGCAGGTACTAATAGCAGCACTCTAAAAAAATCGTCACAACGCTGATTTTCAACTTTCAACAATAGTTTGAAAATTTTATCACAGAAAAACGTCATTAATTTTCAATTTTCAATGACAATTTGAAAAATTCGTTACAAGTATTAGTGGCAATTTATAAAAACCGTGACAAAAAGTCACTAGTTGTCAATTTTTAGAGACATGCAAAAAATATCACCAAAAAATTATTTTTAATGATGATTTTATTAAAATTTATTTTTAATAGGATTTGACGAGAATGAAATCTAACTATTAGGACTTATTGATAATTTACGGTATAAATACTCATAAATAATGAACAATTATTATTTGAAGATAATTTCAACTATTAAAAATATAATAAGATTTGAAGGTCTAAAAAATCTGGGTGGACTGGTGTGTAAATGTCCTATTTATTTATTTATTTTAAATAAAAAAACCGTAAAATGAAAAATAAAAAGAAGAGATACAAATTGATAAAGGTGCGAAGCAGAGGATAAGGGGGGGAATTGTGTGTAGAAGGGCGGTTGGTTTGGTGGTTGTGGCGGCGGCGTTGGTGGCGGCAGAAAACAGAGGAAGCTGGTGAAGCAGTAGTAGAAACAACAAGAATTGGAGGCAAAGGGAGACGAATCGCACATATCTATGGCGTCGATTTGCTTATCGCTGTCTTCACTATCACTATCGACCTCCAAATCTGTATCAATGCCCTCCTCTTTCACATCTTCGTCTTCCCCATGTTGTGGATGCTCTCTTGTGCTCATGCCCTTGTTCACGCCTCCAAAAACAGTGAAATTTATGAATTATACAAGAATTCGTAGGGCTCAGAGGCAGATTGTTCGTATGGCCCCCGATGAAGAAAAATTGACTCGCCGTAATCCCCTTGATTTTCCCATTGTATGCTCTCTCTCTCTCTCTCTCTCTCTCTCTCTCTCTATATATATATATATATATGGCTAGTTATCTTAGCAATTGATGCTTTTGGGGTCATGTTCTGAATGATAGGACTTTAAAGTCATAATTTTTAGTCTTTTTGTTTGTGCTGTTGTCCAAGTTAACTAAAGCAAAATTGTGTAGATTTAGCTCTCAAGGGTAAGGAAAGTAGACTCAAAATGTGAAAAAGGCACTTCCTTTTTGGTTCGTGAAACTAGGATTGCTGTTAATGTTTATTTGCTGAATTACATCCTATTTTATTTGTGTTATGTGCTTAAGCTATAAAAAGTAATGAGTTTAGGATAATAAAGAAGCGTTGGACTTGCAATTAATCCCAACAAATTCCGTTTCCAAATCTCTACCCAAATCCATGATCCAAACACAGGCTAAATGTTTTGCTATTTGAACTGGTATGGTGAGTAATTTCATTTTGTTTGACATGGCAGGAGTGGGAAAGGCCTAAACCTGGACGTAGGCCTGATATATTCCCTCAATTTAGCCCAATGAAAACGCCATTGCCTCCCCCATTGCCCTGTGATCCTCCTGAAGAAGATGAGGAAGAGGAAGAGAAGAAAGAGGAGGAAGAGGAAGATCCTGAAAAGGAAGAGCCGGATGAGCCAGAAAACCAGTAGCTTTCGAGGTTTTTACCCACAACTTTATTGTAGGCCTTGCTTGCTGATACCTAGTTACTTTGTATCTACTGCTTATGGAAACTAAATTTGAGGAGAAAATTTAAAACCAGATAGTGTGTCACTGTTTGAATCCCCGTTTATCCATGTAATGATGCAAATATGCATGTAGCAGAAGTTTTGTGGTAAACCCCTTGCTGTTATTTTGGAACCCTACTGGCTGAAATGCTATATGTAGTCTTTGGAGTCATTTTGTTTAGATTTCTGAGTTGTGTAATATTGTCGTTAATGATCAATTTTGAGATAAGGGTTGGTTATCTTAATCCAGTTGGCTGTTGCTGACCAATTTGTCAAATATTTTCAATGTAGTAGAAAGATTTAACTCTAAATTGCAGGCTTTGCTCAATATCTTCATGGTTCAATTAGGTTTGGTATTGAGATTTTATGCTGACAGTTCAGAACGATCACTTGAGATTCTGTTGCATGTGTTGCGTTGGAGATTTGTCATCTTGGGGACTATTGATGTGTTATCTGGCCTTTAAATTAATAGAAATTTTATTGGAGATATGTTGTAACGTAAGGGGCACTGGATAAGGGACCTTCAACCAGCAGACCAGAGTTCTGTATTGCCAGATGCCATGAGAGGCAATTGACCACCTTAAACTAGTGTCCTTTGTTACAGCCAATTAGCTGTGTTAACTAGAAGTCCCAAACCTCTAATAAGCTTTTCCCTAAGCAAGCAACAGATAAGCTTGGTCTATGTCAAGGACCAGAAACCACGTTATGTAATCTTCAACATGAGATGGACTGAACCCTTCTTGCCCTTACATCTGAGATAACCATAATACATCCCATGTAAGAACTCCGATGCAAATGGAGCTTCTTTAAGCTAGGCAGCTTTCCTAGCTCCTCCAATGGGCAATGGGCCTTGGTGAAGTGCACTTCTTACCAAAGTTAGCTTGGTAAGGGTGGTTCTGTGAATTCAGCTAGCGTCATAAGCGGTTACCCTAGATAAAGGTTGCAAAGATTTTGATAGCCATAGAAGTTTAGGGGTGGACTTCTGAAGTAGGAAGACTCTGCTTGTCAGAACTAGATGCTTCAAGCTCAGGGATTTCTAGTGATTGCCTTGCACTATATGGACTATCATTCCGCAATAGCATAGCCATACCTTGACTGCTGGATTGTTTGCAATCAATATATATTTATATATATAAACAGCTGAAGTCACCTCAGCTCTGTCTGGATCCACCCGATATCTTTCCTCAACCAATACAAGTGAGTACATTCTTCAACGAAGATGGTTCACTAAGTATTTCGTTGGTTTTCCATATGACATTAGCAAGCCATTAATACTGTTTTCCTTAACAACTCGTTGCCACTTTAACTTGAGCTGCCTATATTAGATATATTTTCTTGAAAATAACTTGAAACTTCTTTCCTTAAACATGACTAGCTCATCTTCCCCTAAAGTCTGCCCAAAATAACATGAAGCCTCTTAAACATGGCTAGCTCATCTTCCCCTAAAGCCTTCCCATATTAGCTATTGAAGAAAAAAGGGAGAAGATTGGTGTCACTTCCAGACTGCCATTTTTCTGTGATGAAAAACCACAAGACTATTGAAAGAAATTCACAATCCTCACAACCATTCTTTTGGCTACTGTCTCTTGGATGTCGTGTCCCCACACCTTTGTAAATTAATCAGAATGTTAAGTCTTGTCATAGTATATGGTTTCACATGATTTATATTTTGTAGGCTTTGTCAATAGCGGATCAAACTAGAAAAGCAATACTTAGGGGGCAAGAGGTAGTTAGTTAGTTATTTACCTCCTTGGGTAGCCCAGCAGTTAAGGGGCGAATTCTGGAATGAATCGTAAACTTGAACATCTTGGTTTGACCTGTGCTAATATTTTCTGGGCTTACCGATACCTGTAGTTTGTGGGTTTCCAAAATTACCCTGCAGTAACAAAGGGGCTACTAAGAAAAGAAAATGAATGCGAGTTCCCCTTAAAACTAGCATACAAATTATGCATGCCTTAGTTCCTCTAGTTATAGCTAATCAGTTGCATGTGCTAATGGGTGCCAATTTTTTTTCAGAGCTGTAAGACTACAAGTTCAAAAGGTTACAGACTGGAATATTTAACAAATTTCCTCTTCGGATAACAAGAAATCTCTTGCCTGGTTATTGTAACGACTGTGAAAGCTGATATTTTTATCTAGCCTCAATCACGGATATAGATACACAATTTAGTGAACATTCATCTGTTTTTCCTGTAGATGAGAATTGAGCCTGGATTCCACTTCTCCCAGTATAAAATGCAGGCCTTTTGGGATCAGGCAGTATTGTAGTTACATTTGTAAGCATGCAAATAATATCCGACACGGTGGGTCTGTCAATTGCACACTCTTGTACACAGAGGAGTCCGACATGAATGCATCGTAGAAGCTCATTCTCAGGACATTGGGAGCTCAACACCGGATCCGTTAGCTCTAGACTAATACCTTCCTTCCACAAATCCCATGTCTGCAATAATCTTTGTCTTAGACAAAATGTCAATTTCTGAAGGACAAAGTAGATAGGAAAAGTTGAAGCCTAGATAAAGGTTAGACTTATCTAGTGACTTACATGTTCTATAAGGCTGAGAGGGCCTGATAAATGTGAAAAAACAGCATTTTTCTTGCCACTCACAATCTCTAATAGTAGGGCACCAAAACTGAAATGTCAGACTTCACTGAGAAGATTCCGTTCATTGCATACTCAGAAGACATATAACCATTGCATTAAATCGTGAAACAAAAACAAAGATGAATATTGGAAATCCATTTAGAAGACAAATATATGAAAAAGGATTCCAAGTTTTCCCCAAGATGTTGCTACTTACTATGTTCCCACTGTCCTATTTGTATTTACTTCGGATTCATTTTGTCCAAAAATCCTGGCTAATCCAAAATCTGATATTTTGGGGTTCATTTGGTCGTCAAGTAAGATGTTGCTCGCTTTCAAGTCTCTATGTATTACTCTCATTCGAGAATACTTATGAAGATAAAGCAGTCCTTGAGCTACCCTTTCAATAATGCTGAACCGTCTATTCCAACCCAGTAGTTTGCTTTTAGTTGGATCTGTTGCAAATTGAAATCTAAAATTGGAGTGACCAAAGTTTGAAGAATACTAATTGATAAACCACAAGTTAAATGGGGAGTTTCCATCTATAAAAATAGAAAAAGAAAAGGGTTAAATGGACAGTTTACTAACCAAAGAAGAAGAAATCCAAGCTTTTATTAGGCATATATTCATAAATTAGCATCTTTTCTTCTTTTTGAATGCAACAACCTAATAGTTTGACAAGATTCATGTGTTGAAGTTCAGCAATTAGGGTAATCTCATTCTTGAATTCCTGTACTCCTTGGCCTGAACTTCTTGCTAGTCTCCACCGCAACCACTTTGCCCATCTGGTAGTATACCCTACACATGTTTTCCTTCGTTAGACATCAACTCTCAATTCTCAATTCAACTCAAATTTTTGTGTATCATAGTTATACCTTGTAGACTTTCCCGAATCCACCTTGTCCCAGCTTCTTGTTAATTGAAAAGTTCTTTGTGGCGGCTGCTATTTGAGGAAGACTATATAACTGCAATTGCTGACCTTTTTTTTTACCAAATCCAAACTTCGCTGTATTATTACGTTCAGAGAAAGGTGTAATTTTAGATCTTAGCAGGAACATAAACTTGTCTTGGTTTGTTTTCCTCTCTCCTGCAAACAAGTAAAAGAATTCTAAACTGCATTGACTCGTATATTTAACTCATTTGTAGGCATCAACAGAGCAACTCTTAGCCTCACCTTCTTGTTCCATGCGTTTTAGGTTCCTCCATCTTAAGTAGCAGAAAAAACCCAACAGAAGCATTGCTACAACTAGTGCAACTGCTGCAAAAGACCATATCCACCAATGCTTCTGTTTACTTCTGAATGAATTTTTCTTTCTGCTTTCTTCACTAGGAATTATCTCTAAAGCAGAATCATAATATCATAATAGGTTAATTAGGTTGTCTTGAACATGTTCTTAATCACCTCATGGTTGCACATTTTCTTTGTTAAATCTTTTAGTGCCCCTATTGGGGTAGTCTTTTGGTAGTTCTTTAATGCATTTCTAACATTTTTAAAGGAGAAAGAAATCAAGAAGAGGATGCACTATTAAAAACATGAATTTGTAAAAGTCATCAGAAAACATCAACTGTAAAAGAAAATTTGCAAAACACAATGCTCGATGGAAAATCAATCATGACAACACTGTGCATACCTTTAGTACTATTTTTAAGAGAGAACGTAAATGTCTCCAGTATTTGCATCAGAAGTGAATTTTGATTCCCTGCCTCAAAATTGGCATCTGATTCCAAGACTAGATGAAGAATAAGCAACACAAGAACAATTGTTCCAGCATATGGCATGACAATCACTGAGGGTGAAACTCATATTATACTCAGTATACCAGGAATAGTTGAGGACATCAAAGAAACCTCGAGTAGGCACAAACAACTCAGAACCTTTCCTTCCGTTCAAGCACACTGCCGACCCATTCTCCACTGAGTTATGACATGGATTGGCTGTCTTGAATCTCCAAGTCTGAGAACCATTGTTCTGAACTAATGTGAACTGCATGATTTTTCCCTGGAGTTGTAATTCCCACCTTGCTGCAACAGTAGAACTGTTCTTGACGAAGTAAGAGAAGTACCTCTCACTGCCATTTGTGACAAACTTTTTTTTTTTTTTTTGATAAATAAGCAACCTTTATTAGAAAGCATCAAGACGATGCAAAGAATACAGAATTGAGACCTGCAAAAGGCCGAAAAAACTAACGAATCAAATCTTCCACAAAATCAACAAAAACCAAAACATTTGGATCTACTATACCCTTAACCAAACTATGCAACACCAACAATAATCTACTTTCTAACTATGAAACGGAATGACACTCATCCTGAAACACGCGCCTATTCCGTTCCAACCAATTCCGTTCCAACCAAACCAACCAAAGCAAACAATGGGAAGAAAGCACCCAAGCCTTTCTGTGCCTCTTTCCCCCCCCACCCCCCCCCCCCCAAAAAAAAAAAAAAAAAAAAACTTTTTAATACGCCTAACACAGAGGCCGATTGCACCCACACCAAACCAAACAAAGTAACAACAAAATTCCAAAGCCTAGACGCAAACGAACAATGAAGAAGCAAGTGATCCACCGTTTCCGCATCCCTACAACACATACAACACCAATTGACCAACACATGTTGTTGTCGAATCAAATTATCAATAGTAAGAATACGACCTAAGGCAGCTGTCTAAACGAAAAAAGTCACCTTCGTTAGAGAACCCGACGCCCAGACCTCCTGCCAAGGAAACCCCCCAATAGCATCCCCTACAAGCGCCCTATAAAATGAAGACAGAGAAAATGCCTTTAGACCTTCGAACATCCCACACTACAGAATCCACCCATTCCCTCCCCTGCGGCAACCCATATAAGAAGCCCAAAAGATCCATCAATTGGTCGAGCTCCCAATCTTGCACATCCTGGCGAAGATGAACATTTCAAACAATTGACTGCCCGTGCCTCTCCCTCACTGAAGCAACCATCTCCTCCCTATCAACTGCAATGACATAAATAAACGGGAACATGACAGCTAACGACTCCCCACCACACCACTGATCCAACCAAAAATGAACCGTATCCCCTACCCCCACTCTAAATCGAACCCTTACCCAAAAATCCCATCTCCTCAACCAAATTCCTTTCCACAACCTACGACCATGGGAATGAACCACCGACTTTGAACACCAACCCCCCCTCTCCACCCCATACTTAGCCACAATCTCCCGCCTCCATAATCGCTCCCTTTCCTCTACAAATGCCACAACCACTTCCTCAATAGAGTCCGATTAAATGCCACCAATCTTCAAACACCCAAACTCCTGTGGTCCTTTGGAATGCAAACTTTCGCCTAATCCACCAAATGATAAAGAGACTCACCCCTGCCCTTACCCCACAAGAAATCTCATTGAAGCTTCTCCATCCGCTTGGCCATTGCCACAGGCATCACATGCACGGACATAAAGTACGTCGGAATACTAGAAAGAATACTCTTAATCAAAGTAAGCTAGCCCCCCTTTTGACAGGTATTGTCGCTTCCATCCTACCAACCGCCACTGCACCCTATCCACCACCCCATCCCACACCCTTGACTCCTTAAAGGTAGCCTCCAAAGAAAGACCCAAATACGAAACTGGTAACCTGGCCACCTTACAAGCCAAAGCAACTGCTAACACAGGAAGACAAGCCACCTCGCCCATTGGAATAAATTCTGATTTGGACAAATTAAGCCGAAGCCCAGAAACTGCCTCAAAACATAACAATACACACCACAAATGGCCTACCTGAACTGCATCCGCATCACAAAAAACCAATGCATCATCCGCATAGAAGAGATGAGATACCACCAAAGGATCAGACTCCACCCTTACTGCAAAACCCGACAACAAACCCCCACGAACCGCTGTACAAAGCAGCTGGCTCAAAGCCGCCATAACCAAAATAAATAAAAGTGGAGACAAAGGGTCACTTTGCTGTAAACCCCGCCAAGTAGGAACGAAACCCGTTGAGGTCCTATCAACCAAAACAAACATTCGAACAGTAGAAATACAAAAATGTATCCACCTCCTCCACCGCTCCCCAAAGTCTATCCTCTCTAACACATACAGCAGAAACTGCCAATTGACATTATCATAGGCCTTCTCAATATCCAACTTGCAAATAATCCCCTTCTTACCTTGTTGAAGCCGCGAATCCACACTCATTTGCTACAAGAACAGCATCCAAAATCTGCTGCCCACCCATAAAAGCATTTTGAGACTCTGACACCACCTCCTCCAACACACCCCGAAGACGATTAGCCAAAACCTTGGCCAATAACTTGTAAACACTACCTAGTAAACTGATGGGCTGAAAGTCGCGAATGTCCTCCGCACCTCCCTTGTTAGGGATCAAGGCTATAAATGTAGTATTTAGACTTTTCTCTCAAACTGACCCATCTGATGAAACTAGTCAAACATAGCCAACACCTCCCCCTTCACCACCCCCCAACAATGTTAAAGAAAACCAATAGAAAAACCATCCGGGCCCGGCGCCTTGTCTCCATCCATACTCCTTAATGCCCCCAAGACCTCCTCCTGTGTGAAAGGTCGTTCCAGCAACATGCCATCCACCTCAGAAATAGAATCAAAGACCATTCCATCTAGCCGTGGCCTCCAATCCTCTTCCTCATCACGAAAAAGAGACTGGTAGAACCCTACAATACCCTTCTTGATGGCCTCTTCGAACAATAGCACCACTCCATTCATCCGAAGCTTCCCGATCTAATTCACACGCCGATGAGAATTCGCCATGCGGTGGAAAAATTTTGTATTTCGATCCCCATCTTTCAGCCACAAGCACCTAGATTTCTGCCGAAAACTAACCTCCTCCATTCGAGCCACCCTCGCATATTCCACTCGAGGTGCATCCTTACAAACCACGTCTTCCTCAGAAAGGCCCCCCTCGGCTTCCTTCTCATCCAACCCTGACATAACTGACAAAATGTTCGCCTTTTGAGCCTATACACAACCAAAAACCTTTGCATTCCATCTTTTCAAATTAGCCTTAAGAAGTTTCAATTTCTGAACCAATCTACAGCTTGGCGTCCCTCTCCTATGATAACTCCCCTACCAAGCCCCCACTCTCTAAGAAGCCCTCTGCTTGTAACCACATATTCTCAAAATGAAATGGCGACGGCCCCCGCTGAACACCCCCACTATCCAACAAAAGTGGCCAATGATCAGAAATTGGCTGAGGCAACCTCAATTGAAGCATCTGAGAAAAATGCTCCTCCCAATCCCTAGAAGCCAAGAATCTATCAATCCGAGAACTTGTTTGGCCGCCAGACCAAGTATAACCCCCCATTGCAAAGGCAAGTCCACTAGCTCCAACTCGTCAATAAAGGAAGAAAAAGCCCTCATGGACCCTAACACCTGACTTCCCCTTGACTTCTCCGCCAGACTCCTCACCACATTAAAATCAGCTGCCACACACTAAGGCACCCCGCATCAGAATGCAACATCTTATAATTCCTCCCAGAAAGCATGTCTCTCCAATCCTCGAACAGGGCCACAAACCCCAATAAATGCCCACTAATAATCATCCTCAATGCACCGAAATAAACAAGACAAGGAAAAACCCCCCACCTCTTCCCCCTCCTTCACCACTATTCTACTATCCCAACAAAGAAGGACATCACTAGCCACCCCTACAGTGGGTTAAAAAGCCCATTCCACATGCCTCCCACCCCAAAGGTCCCGGACGATCTCCACTCCAACCACCTCCATTTTGGTTTCTTGCAGACACACCACATCCGCCTTAGCACTTTGCAATACAGACTTAACTACTGTCTGCTTTCCTTTCTCATTTAAGCCCTGCACATTCCAAGTCAAAATTTTCAAACGCATGGCAACAAAAGTGGACCACCACGCACCTTCCTCAATCTGCTCTCCTCCCCCGGAAGGTGTTGGTCGTAATTGACAGAACACTCCAGACTCCTTAACTCCTATACCCTTTTATCCTTTGGGCCTACCACCTGTGCTTCCTTTGCTTCTCGGTCACCCCCTTTCCAAGAGGACTCAATTGTAGTGAACAACTTGAGTGTCTCAGCCTCCTGGCCTTCAAAAGAAACACCCAAAAATTTACTAACCTCATTAATACAGGAAATGACCTATTGCGATACCTCCTCTGAGGTCGGGATCTCACCCCCTTAAAAAACCTCTCCTGTTTCATAAGCAATGTTCTCAGCCACAACATCCCCTACTTGTTCCCCAACACACTCCACGTCAGGTCGGACGACCAACGCCAGTTCGTCGGTCATGGTTTCCTAGTGAGCGTTGTCCACACTCCCCACCAGTTGCCGACTCTCATGATAGGCCCTAGCTTCCTAGATTTGCTCCTCCGCCACAAAACCATCACAATGCGACTGGGAATCAGCATGGACAGACTCAATCGACGACTGTGGGCTCACTGATTGACTATTGACACCCCTCTCTTGAGATCGTGCGTCCTCTGACGAGGCACCCAAGCCACTGTTAGTCTGACGAGGCTCAAACCTGTTACGAAGTGACGCAAAAACCCGATTAAGATCTGGGTTGATTTGTATTTGCACGGGTTGAGCTAAATCTCTTCCCTTTGGACTTAAAACACTCTCGTGGTGGCCTACACAGGGCTCCGCGCAATCCAGGCCCACGTCTGGTATAGAATTAACTGTAGCCCAGTGCTGCTGGCCCATTGAACCTCTCGTAGCCCTTTGGGCCTTGTCTAGGCCCAATGGTCTCCCATGAAAAACCCGCTTTGAACCCAATTTGCTGCGCAACTGGGTTTGAAGCCTAAACCGACCCTAATGAACCCTAGAATTGAGCTGTCCCCCAAATCTTTGCAGATATTCCATCACCCCCTCACTCTTCGTGAATCTACGAACCAGACGCCGTGAATCTCGCCCTTCCATATTCGTACGATGGTCAGCACCCGACACCACGATCGGCGCGACAGATTCAACCATTGGCCCGACCTCCTTTCATACCGTCAGCGAGTATTGCCACGAACCCCACCGGATGGAAACAACCGACAGTATACTCTTCGATCCTCTCACACAGAGACGAAGGGAACCCAAATCCGCCGATGACGCATCCACCTCCATGAAGCCGCCACACTGAACACTCGATAAACCTCCTCTCCACGAAGATGGAGCGGCAAACCCATCACTCAAACCCAAACCGCTTCGTCGGCTTCGACATCTGCCCTAAAGTGCAAAAGGCCAGAGGAGTCCACCAATCCAACACCAAATCACGGCCATCAACGATCCATCGCCGATGCATAAGAGCCTCCGCTTCGTTTCTGGTAGGCAGAGCAAACAGAAATACTTGATCACCAAGTGGTCGCAACTCCACCTACCTCGAAGCTTGCCACCATCGATGGACCCAATCAGACATAGTTGCAAAGCTCAGTCCTTTCCCACCCATCTCCCAAAGATGGCCCACCAGCGATCTATCCAAAATTCGAAACCACTCGACCTCCACCAGCATATGAACAACCTTGACCACGCCCGACACACCGTGATGTGCCACTGCCGATGGCCTAGATGTAGGCGGCGCCTGCCCCTGCACACCACCAAGTCGCCGCACCCAACTATCCCCTAACCTAAAATCGTCAATAACCAGCGCCACATCCCCCTACCTATCACCGAAATCAGACATTGGAATGAAAATCTGGTCCCTTCGCTTCCCCACCGCCACCACTGTTTGGAATGAAGAACCACCCTTTGCCTCTCCACAAACCCAAACTACGACACTACGGCTGCCCCCACTAAGACGTCCCAAAAACTTGAAGGTTCCTGGATCCGAAGAGGCCACCCGCATTTTTGCCACAATCCAACATACTTCATAGCCAATCAACACTATAGCTCTTTTGAGGCCTTGACCCCTCTCCACAATTGATATGCTTCGACGCCCAATCGCATCCACCGACGACTTCTCCAGTTCAAAAGACCGACCACCGAGAAAACGAATTCGCTAGCGTGGTCCAACCACTTTTGACACGGGTAACATTATTCCCCCCTAAAATCTCGGAGCCATCAGCCCTCGAGTAACTTTCAGCTTTCAACTAACTAACTTGATAGAATATGAAAAAATGAAAAAAAATTTACACAAAAATGTTATTCTGAAGACTTGAATTCAAATTCATAGGACTTTTCTGTCAGCTCCGGTGCCTTTTTGAAACTTCCATTTTTCCAGAGCCCACTAGTCCAGTAAAAACTGTCACGTCGCCAAACAACCAGTTGGTTGGCACCACTAGGGTCTACTCTACTCCCAGTTTGAAAGCCCCTGGATGAGGGACTACCTCACTTGCCCATGAAGTTAGAGTCTAGCTCTGTCCCATCTTGATATTCATGCCTAGTTTCATATCAGGCAGTAGATTGTTTGTCGGATAATCAAAACTTTGCCACAATATTGACCCAAATGTACCATTAGTATATTTCTCTCGCAAGACCAAGTTGCCAGAATCTAACAGAGTGGCAGTTACATTGCTCATTAATGTTCCCAGTGCCTGATCAGAGTTTATAACAATGTCCTGTCCCTTGGCATACATGATTTTCAACTTGCCATCGCTGCCCATTGTAACCACTCCAGAAGAATTGGTTACTGGAATGTGCTGGTTGGCCAACCACACCGGGACATGTGATACCCTGTCATACCATATTGCCAAGTAACAAGAACCAGATGATCCAGTGTTGGTGGAACTCGATAGAGAGGGGCTAAAGAAGCCTAACCTGAAGACAGCTTGAGCAGAAATGAGTTGCTCCCAATCCCGGAGCTGTTGGCCGGGCCTTATAGAATCTGTTGCTGCATAGGTAAGATAGGGATATATTGCCATGTAGAGGCATGACAACGTTAGAAGGATGAGGCTTCCAGGAGACATGCTAGGATAAATGTGTAGTTGCTGATAATCACTCACAGGTTTGTTTTCTTCTTTTATATTTGATGTTTGAGGAACTTGCTGTAGAAACAATAAGATCAATGGGTCCAAGTGTGCCCAACATTCAACTTTTGAATTCCAGACTCCCTAGGCTAGAAAATTCTATAGGTCACATTCTCTTGGAGTTTGAGATTGTGAAAAAGTGTCAAACGTCTGATTAATATTAATTTAATTTACTAACATGTTAACATCCTACCTAGTGCAAGAAAGAAGAAAAAAAAGAAAGTAGCAGTTCTCCCTTAAATGCATATGAAAAATGCTTGGAAGCTCTAATTGAGTATCCCTAATTCACCTCTAATGATATGGAATGGACTCCACTCCTCACTCCTTATCCTTCCTCTCTATCTATTTCTTTATTCTCTTTCTTCCATCTCATTAGAAGTCAAAATAGAAATGATAAATTAGAGGGATGTATCACTAGTCAATGCACAAAAAAGATAATTATTAGAAAACTAAGGGCTTGTTTGGTTGTCTTCATATTTTTATATATGTATTTTTTTTAAGGCAAAACACACAAAAATTGTTTGGCAAACTGTATACAAAAACCATTTTTGTACAAAAATAAAAATATGGGTGTTTTTGAAATTTCTTTGTTCTTATTTTTGAATACACAATAAAGATAAGAGCATTGCTATTCAGGTTCAAAAGTTACTCAGTTTCTATCAATCATTTTCTTAACATATCACCGAATCTAAAAACTGGGTCTAAAATGTGGGCATGTATATCATTTTCCTAACGCTGTGTTTGATTGAGAGATTTGGTGAGGGATTTGGAAAAGGAAAGGAAAAAGGTAGGCGAAATGTGAATAAAATATACATATATGTTACCTAGTTTCACATATCTTTTCTTTTTTCTTTTCTAAATTCTTACCCAAATCTCTCAACCAAATACAACATAAAGGTAAAAAGGAAAATGAAGAAACGAAAACTTGGACTACAATCAGCAAGGACCCTTTTCCATATTTTGCCAAGATGAGATTGAATTTGAAAGAGAAGACATCTCTCTCTCTTTCTCTCTCTCTCTCTCTCTCTCTAACCATTCTCTTTTCTTATGTACTCAATCTCTCCATGCTAAATGTTATCTGATCAAGTTTTTAAATTTTTGACTGATGATTTGTTGGCTTTTTTAGCTTTCGAAAGTTAAAAATGTAATTTAAACGTGTCAACAATGATCAATAAGTCCTTACAGAAATAATAAATACCAACCAATTAATTAGACAATTGCTTCGAAGTGTTTTTAGCCTCAATGAAGAGGACTTTTACTGGTGGCTTGTTTTTAGGAGAAAATTTAAAAGAACTAACCACAATAGTAAAAGGAGGAAGAGAATAGTGTCAGAAAATAAATTTCATTAAGTAAACAAACGTTTACAATTATACCTTTGCACTTCCATAGCTCCGAAGGGGATTACAGCAATAAACAAACTAACTTAGAACTACTCCTAAGAAATTGAAATTCAGTGCAGAAAAGTAAAGAACTGGAAGATAAAGAACTGGAAAGTAAAGAACTGAAAAAATGTAAGGTAAAAAGGACTGATTTTTGGATCTAGTTCTGAGTCCTATAAATGTAGCCATCAATGGCTATTTATAGGAAAAACTTCCAGCAATAACTACCCAATAACTACCTAAAACTACCCACTCTTCTACCTTCATTTCCACAATGCCACATATCTCTCCATGTCTTCCACTAAGTCACTTTGTCTATCATATTCTTCACATGTGTTTTAACTTCTTCCACCTTGTCTTCCATGTTCCACCATGCGAGACCACTAACTTTGTAACTTCTCTCAACTCTTGATTGATCAAGAAAGTGCCACATGTCCTACAATAATAATAATAATAGTGATAATAATACTATTACTATTTATGGTGTCAACATTACCCCCTACGGCTCTTTAAAAATGATATTTATTTGAATTTTTAAAGAGCCGAACCAAGCACAGAACTAATATGAGTAATAAAGTGCTTTGAATGCCACAACAGCACCAACGAAGTGCTTTGAAGGGACACTACACTAAAGACATATGCTTCAAATTCAATATGAGTGCTTCAAAGTGATCAATTCAAATCAAGAAGCACCAATTTGATTTGGACACAATACATACCAATCATGTTTGGTATAAGTCATGAGTAGAAGCTTTGTACTTTCTTAGGTGACAAGTTCAAAATTTCAACATGAGACACCAATTTGTAATCAATGAATGCATGCACTCACTGTGTATGGTGTCCAAAAATCATGACTAATACTTCAATGACATGGCAACACTACTATGTTTATTATAAAAAAAACCTCTTCGAAGCTCTTTTGAAATCCTTCAAAGTTTCTCTAGCACCCTTCGAAGCTTATTAGAAGGTTCATTATGAAGAAAGACATATTAAAGTCTCCTTGGAGCTACTTCGAAACTAATTCAAAATGCTTAGAAGCCACTTCGAAATGATTCGAAGTTTACCGCCATGTAAAAGTAGCAAATGTCTCACTTAACAGTAGCCAAAATATCATGGCAAAAAATTATGAGACGTCTCGGATTCTTGAAGAGTTGTAATTCAAAGGATGAAAGCTATCCTTAAAAGGTATTACTGAAGGGCCAAAATCATCCTTCGAAGGTTGAAGGTGCCGACAAAGGAGTAATTACATCTTTGGAAATCTCGACAAAGCTTCGAAGGTTTAGAACCACCATTATTTTTTTTTCCGAAGCTGTTGTGGATGCAAGATGGAGTGCTTCGAAGCTAAAAAATTATGGCAAAAAGGGCTTTCAAAGCATACACGTTGAACAGGAACAAAGCCAAAATAATAGTTGTTTATATATCCACTTCAAAAACAATCTGGAGTATAAAAACGTCATGTCTAATACATAGCAAAGACCAGCTTTTGGTCAAGAATGATGGTTTTCACATTGCATGGTACAAAACAACAAACATGTGAATTCATTGTATTTTCTACAGAGCTTCTTCTTTCTTGGCCAACTATAAATTTGTATTAGCGACTATTTCACATATAACCGTGAAAATAGCTTGGTGTATGAATTATTATTGGTCATTTCCATGCTTCCCATTATGAAAATGTAAGAAAAAACTCAGCAAATATGTTTTTTAGACTTCGATATTTTGTTAACCATTTCATCAAAACTAAATTTTGATGTGAACCACAAATCCAAAATGGATTTTGAACAACGAAGATAGTGGTATATGGTGGTTTTGGAAATTCAAATATTTTGAGATTTTTCACATCATTGAAAATTTTAAATCCACTAACCGTGGATTGCTGATCATTTTTAACCAAACTTTGTTTAAAAACATGCTCCCTAACAAGCTTTTCAAGACTTGGCTCTTTACAAATTGATGTATGAACCCCCTCGAGCCATATATGGAATATCATTCTTAACCATGTTTGACTTGAGAACATGCTCTTTCGTTATGTTATTTTCATAATTTGACTCTTTAAAAATGGGTTCTTGAACTCTCCGAGCTATTGATGAAGTTATTTTTTCACCAATTTCAGTAAAAAAAAACTTTAAAACATTTGGTAAAACCCCACAAAATTCAGTCATTAAAGACTTGACAAGTAAGGGTTGATAACTCATATCTTTATGGGCAAATTTCTATATCAAGTTGATGAATTACTCCAATTAAATGGTGTATTTTTTCTTCTACCAAATAATATGATAATGAAGCAACAACTTGAAAATTTTCTTCATCAAGAAAATGGATCTCTTCTTGAAGATTCAATTTTTTTTTTCTCGCCAATATGTTTCATATTAATAAATTTGAATGGCAAAATCCAATCCGTTTGTTATTTCTTCTTCTATGCCTTCTTAAAGGTGCTCATTTTCTCCTTATCGTCTTTGTCTAGCCATTATAATGATAGTCCTATTGGGCGTGCCAAAAATATATGTTGACATTTTTGGCTTTCGAAGGTTAAAAATGTAATTTAAGCGTACTAACAAGGATCAATAAGTCTTTACAGAAATAATAAATGTCAATCAATTAATCAGACAATTGCTTCGAAGTTCTTTTAGCCTCAATGAAGAGAACTTTTATGGGTAGCTTGTTTTTAGGAGAAAATTTAAAAGAACTAATCACAATAGTAAAAGAAGAAGGGAGATAACAGTGTCAGAAAATAAATTTCATTAAGTAAACATACGTTTACAATTGTACCTTCGCACTTCCATAGCTCTGAAGGGGATTACAGCAATGAACAGACTAACTTAGTACTACTCCTAAAAAATTGAAATTCAGTGTAGGAAAGTAAAGGACTGGAAGGTAAATAATTGGAAAATGTAAGGTAAAATAGACTAGGTTAAGGATCTAGTTTTGAATCCTGTAAATGTAGCCATCAATGGTTGTTTATAGGAAAAATTTGTAGCAACAACTACCCAATAACCACCTAAAACTATCCACTCTTCAACCTTCATTCCCACAATGCCACATATCATTTCATATCTTCCACTAAGTCACTTTGTCTATCATATTCTTCACATGTACTTTAACTTTTTCCAACTTATCTTCCATGTTCCGCCATGTAAGACCACTAACTTTGTAACTTCTTTTAACTCCTGATTAATCAATAAATGCCATGTGTCCTACAATAATAATAATAGTGATAATAATAATATTACTATTTATGATGTCAACATATTTTAGGCTGAAATTTTTTACTGATGATTTTAGGGTTGGTGGAGTACTTGATCTATTATTCTTCTTTGAAAATTCATAGCACAATGTTAAGTCGTGAAGTTTATTGTGCATTGTGGTCCTACTTGCTGAGAGCAAAGACACTCATGTCTTTGAAAAGTATGTGGTCTAAAGCTACTCTTGAGAAGCTGAAACAATTGCTTTACAATGAATATTTTTCGTAGAAATTGCTATTTGGATTGCAGTGTAGTTTCATGTAAAAGTATTGTTGGAACAATCTTCTATATATAATAAATAATTAGAAATCAAATCAAACAAATAAAATAAATTACTTACAGAATTTATTTACCGAACTGAATAAATTTAAAAGATCAAGTCAAGTGTGTGACACTTTATCCTTAAGAAAAATTCATCCCGCTACAGTGCTTACGGACTAATGACGTCTATCTCCCAGAATACAATGATCTTCACAAATTATAGTAGCACTCCAAATAATTTGTACGGCGAACCAAACCTGTGTTCTATACTCTCAAAGTATTCCCTAAAAATTAATATGAAGAATTATACAAAGAAAGAGCAAAATGGGAAGAGAACAGATTTTTTCTGGATATTTTTCAGATCATCTAGACTAATGTAAATGGCCTCTATTTATAGGAAAACAATCTGTCCGAACAGGTAGGTAATTTGAATGAACAGGTGTAACAAGTATAATTCAAATTTCGAACAGATAACTGCTTCCAACTGCAACAAATCTGCTAGCAGTTTTGGATAGATAATTGCTCGGCAGTTTGGATCTGTCCGGGTAGTTTTAAACCTGTAAAACAGTTTTGAATCTGTTGTGGACTAGAAGTGGCACAATTATGGACAGAAAATTTGAGTTCAAATTTGGAATTAATTTCCCGCAATAATTTTTGGAAAACAAACAAACGGATTTTCTCCAAAAATTATTGTTAGAATTGACCCAACCCACAACCTACACCCACGCTCGGCGGTGTGGCACGTGTGTGGTGGTTTGAGCCAAGGTTTCATTTGTCTATAACTCTTCATTTCTACAAACTTAGGGTGTTCCTTGGGGCCCAACCCAAGTGTTGCCACCTAGAGTTTATATACATACACAAGCTCTCTTACAGTTTCAAATGTGGGACAAGCCTTACAAGGAAACCCACATTTAATTCTTTAAATGTCCATTCTACGAACCAGAAAACGATGTCGAGTTCCTATTCACTCATAAATGGTTTTGACGAACCGTTTTCACCGTGTGAATTGCCATGCGGTAAGGAACATGTCACCTTTTTGGACCCATCCCAAAAGACGTTTGGGACCCATTCAAAATTTGGCTCAAAGTTAGCCCAAAATAAGCCTATAAAATCCTATTTTCCAACAATCCTCCATATGAATGAAATTTGACAGAGAGAAAATGCAACAATATGATCTAATTACAGATAGTGCAGAAATTGGGAATATTTTGCAAAAGATAGGTAGTTTTTGACTTTGAACCTTCCCTTGTGAGGCACTATCAGATTTACTAGCTAATCAGTGAACATGATGTCTTGAACTGTTCAGTCATTTGTGTAAACCAAGACAATAGAACGTATATTACCAGACACAGTTTAGTTCTCACTATTGTATTCATCTTGGCCCTGAACAATCTGGTCTTTCATGAGTGCTCTAGAGAATTGTAGTCCTTCACAAATCTCATAAAATCGGCCCAGTTCACACTCATATAGATGATTTTTATGGAGAATATTCTGTCATACTCCACTAGGTATACCTAAATATAAGAATCATTAAAAGTATTACTTAACCCAAAATGCTGCAAACATCACTATTTTATCATAAAAATGGTTAGGTAGGAGTTTACCCAACTTGCCTTTTTTTTTTTTTTTTTGATGACTAGGTAGTTTACCCCTCCTCTCCAAAGTTCTGAAAAATAATTCTGAACAATGAAGATGAATATGATGAGATCTTCACTGGCAAAATCGAGGTTACCTGTTTAGTCGTATCGTTGACTAGTGGGCACTTTGATACTAAAATCAGCAACAACTCTCTAGAGAATATTCAATAATACAAATACTCAACTTTTTATTTAAAAATTATTTTTTTTGCTCTTTGAGATGAAAATTTATTAATTAAATATTTAAATTTCATTTTCACTAACATATTCAAGGGCCAAATAAGAAAAATCCATGAAATTATATACAACATGTGTTAAATTGAACCAAAATCGAATAGTTTAGGGCTAAAATTGATATAATTAAAAAGACAAGGATGGAATTGATTTTTCAGCAATAGTTTGGGGGTAACATTAAATTAGTTAACATCCCAAGTCCTTATAACAGAAAATCTAGGCCATATAAAGCTCTCATTTTGACTAGTAATAAATAGAAATAAAAAATGAAAATAACTAAAACTTTACCTCTTCATATGACAATCATAATGCTTTTGATCCTCTCAGGAATCATTAGTTCTGCATTACAATGCTTGTAACTTAGCTTCTTGAGTCTTGGCATTCCATCTTCTTCCACTACCAACTGGTTTAACATTTGCAAATCAATTTCCAACACTTCGAGTTGAGGAAACTTATCTGGTCCTCCTGAGCAAACCATCTTCTTCCCAATGTAGGAGAAAGAACCCAATTTGAGGATGTTCAATTTAGGTAGTTCCTTCAGTGTCACCATTGGATCCTCCACCAAATACGCATTGACAAGTGTAAGCTTGATAAGGTTCAGAGGTAGTTTACCAAGTTCCGAAAACTTGCCCATCGGTATCTGCAGATGCAACTTCCGAAGACTTTCATATCGAGACAGATCTAGTTTTGTTAGAGTGGCTTCTTCGTTTTCATACCGGTGATTAACAGACAACCGTAGGATCTCTAGCTTGTTTGACACAGGTGCTTCTTCTGATAATACCTTGATAATTGACTTTGTCGGATTAGAGATTCCTAGTTTTCTCAAATTGGGACATTTGTGCAGCCATTCAGCCTCCAAAAGTCGTCCAGGCACCACATACAAGGTTTGGAGATTGGGTAGAGAAACTTCACTTTGACGGAAACTATATTTGCAGACCAGATCACGACAATCTTGTGGAGGCCATTGAATAGATCTTTTGTCAACGACAATATGCCTTAGTTGTTCCATCTCCCAAATAGCTTTAGGAATATGGATACGATGACCAATTTGAATATCCAAGGTCGTTAAATTTTTTAATTTGCCCATGGTTAAGGGCAATTTAATAGAACGGTGCTCACATCTGAAGTAACGTAAGTGCCTCAAATTGCCAATTTGATTAGGAAGCTGGAATGGAAGGTCATGGCAATCTACGCTAAGCACTCGAAGAAATCTAGAGCCTTGAAAAAATTTGTTTACTTGTTTCCTCTTAGGTACTCTCCTTTCTTTTTCAGGGAAACATAGAATGGTCCGAAGCCTTGAAGTTTGAAAATTAGAAGAAATGTATTCCCAAACACTATTATCGTAGATAGTGACTCTACGAACTCCTCTCATTGCAAAATTTCTGGGGGTTGCATGGTTGTGAGTGTCAAAAAAGTTACTCTCAGTGGCCACCCTAACGCAAACATTGTGTAGAAGATCATGAATACGACAACTTCTGATCCTTCCATCATATTTCCTCCTAGCAACTTGAACGATGTTCCTATTAATCAACTGATCAAGGTAATCTTCCCCCACGTCCTCGGGTAAACGCTGTCCTTTTCCTTGTACAAACCCCTCCGCTACCCATAAGTTAATTAACTGGAATGCAAAGATCTCATAATCCTCTGGAAAAAGTCCGAAATAGAGAAAGCATGGTTTTAAATGAATGGGTAAATCTTTGTAACTCAAAGCCAAGATTTTCGAACACATGTCATCATCCTGACCCATGCTGTCAAGTATACCCTTCCATGCGTGTTCAGTTTTCTCTTTAACCAGCAACAAACCTGCTACTACCACAATAGCAAGCGGCACACAACCACATTTTCCAACAATTTTCCTCCCAAAAGGCTCTAGCTCCTGGAACTTGCCTGTGTCATTAGTAATTTCTAGAGGGTCCATGACCATCTTAGTGAAGAGGTTCCAACTTTCTTCTGGTTCCAAGGGTTGCAACTCATATAGAGAGCTAACCCCACCTATGAGCAACCCTACCTCGTTGTTTCGAGAGGTGAGGATTATTCTGCTACCATTTTCACAATTCGTAGGAATGCCATTTTGAATGTCGCCCCAAGCTTGGGTGTCCCATATATCATCAATCAAGATTACATACCTCTTGCCCCTTAGGTATGCGGACAGGTTGGCCTCCACATTCTCTTCCCATTCCTCCCTCTCCAAGCCCACTTGTTTTGCTATTTCTTGGAAGAGCTGTGTTACATTGGGCGTTTGAGAGACATAAACCTTTGCCGAACACTGAAACCGATGTTCTTCCTCATTTACATGAGTTGTAACAGAATCAAAAACTTTCTTAGCAAGAGTTGTCTTGCCCAGTCCTGGCATACCAACTATTGAGACTACACGATTCTTCAAATCTGGATCAAGCAATTTGGCCTCCAATGTTTTGATATGTTCATCAAAACCAACAACAATTGGTTCATCACGATGAAGATTATGCCTTCTTTTCTCCCATATGTCTCCACTGCTACTGCTACCACTTCTAGATTCGTAAGCATTTCTGACACGAGGAATATTTTCAACCCTTCTTTTGATCCCTTCAATCTCTGTGGCACATTTATGATAAGCAGAGCTGTGGCACAAGATGCAATTGACACTCTTAAGCCAACTTCTTAAGCACCCGGTCCTCTCGTGGGATGATGCTATATGAGGAAAGTATGTCTCCACAATGTCCTCCACATCAAAAGCGAGTAATCTTATATTTTTCAACAATTCAGCTTCCACTTTGCTTTCAATTTGCATGCTATTGTCATTGTCAGCATCTTCCAGGTATGCTTGGATGTAACCCATCTCATTTTCAATCCATTCCATGTCATCTTTCAATTTGAACAAGTGGGAACCTTCTTGGATAATTAGATTGCCCAATAATCCTACAGCTTGTCTGAGAACTGCAATTGCTATGGCAATAGCAATTTCTGCCATTTTTCTTCTTTTTTGACTACGAATCAACAAGAAGAGTTCAAGAATTAGAACCCATCAGCCGGGATTGAATAAAGATTTGTAATTTTTAAGCAAAAATAAAGCCTAAACTGAAAAAAAAAGAAAAAAGAAAAGAAGTTGATATCAACATCCAATCTCTTCTTGCCATTTACCTACCATTTATATGTATCAAAGTAGTTATTCATTGACTGTGGGTTCACTCACCATAAGTAAGTTTTTTATTGGTTGGTGATACCACATCATTACTAAATTTTTACTCCAATTCGACTCAGATTGGGCATGGTGGTGAGTGATTGTCCAATCTTAAGCCGAACACGTTTTTATTTAGCTTACAAATCAATTTTATTCAATAAACAGGGGGGGTATTCTTGATCTCTTTTTAAACACCAAAACAAAAGAGATCCCAGATGATAAATATGTTCATATGTTGACATATACAATAATCTTACAGCAATTCAATAAATTACAGAGGATTTCTAATCATTCTAATGAAAACAATTATATATAGGTTGAATTATGGCTGCATCATCAATGAAGTACAATAGTTTACACACGCATAAATTTTATCAGCAAAAATTAATAATAGAAAGTTGAAGAAAAAAAATGAATAAAGAAAGAAAGAAAGATGAAGAGAAATGAAACCTGTAAAATGTGATCGCAGCTTTGCAAGAAAGAACAACGCAGAAACCAATTGACAAATCAAAATGGCAATCTCGGCTCTCTCAAACCCAACTTACCGATCACGACAAGTTCTAAGATGACCTTGAAATAAACGAACAGAGAGAGCTCTCTGCATATTGATGGACTGGCTCTGTTTTTTCCTATGCAATAGGCTTTGTAGTTGCTGAAGCTTTTTTCATTGTTTAAGTTAATTTTATTTCTACCGTTATGGGTTTGGTGGGCCCGTTCGGAACTCGGTAATTTGAATGGTTCGTATAAAAAATAAGACGATTGGATATCAATAATTATATATTTGAAAGTAATATAATTTTAAGAATAATTATTCATTTTTTATAATATAAATATGATTCAAATATATAATTATTGATATATGATTATTTTTATTTTTTATATATATATTTTACTCAATGAATGTTAAAAAATGATGGTTTTGATTTACTCAAGTCGGCCCAAAATGAGTTCACCAAGTTTAAATTGTTCTCTCAGGTTAGAGGATCAACATGAAAAAAATTCAAACTCTTATTTTTATTCCTTTTATAATTATTTTATATATATAACTGTGATTATTTTATAAATATTAAAATTATGTTATAAATAATGTCATGTAAATGTTAAGAATTATTTGTAATAAGAAATATTACAAATTTTTTGATTAAAAAAAAAATTGACTTATTTTAACATTTATTATAAAATTTTGTAATTATGTCTTGCATATTTGTAGTAGAGTTGCCGAGTTTTTATTTATAAATAAAGATATTTATTTGTCTATTGTTAGTGTCAAGTGACAATATTGAAGAAATTTTCTTGCAGTTTATCACAGTGACATAATTTTAAACGACATTGTTTTTCTGAAGACACAAAAAACAATCAAACAGAACTACAGGTGAGAGTTATGGCTATTTAAAAATAGAGTAATGTTACATCTATTGAATTTGGGCTTGTCGGAATTGTCTGAATTTATGTATGTCGGTTGACACATTGGTCATTGTAGTTGGCTTTTCGCGCTTCTCGGAAGGGTTTAGTCTCCTCGAGTACAATAGCCTTACAATTCGAACTTCCGTAGTTTTGAATCTGGTTTTACAAGTGCAATGTGAAATAAATAAAACAAATGAGAGTCCAAATCCGGCAAATCTTATAAAATCCATTAATCATCAGAGATGTCAAAAATGGATTGCATTGCCAGATTTTAAAGTAGCCAACTAAATATTTTTGAAAAATTTAGGAAACTCGTGACTCGTGCCAAAAGTCACTCGTTCGTCAAAACCAAAGTGTCTCGGCTCAAGAACTTAGGTATAAGAGGGGAAGGTCATTAATTGAGCACTCCACTCACCCGATCAAAGATTGGCCTCTACTAATCATGATGTGATTTTTATGTACATTATATACTCAAGTTCTGATTATTATGCTTACTTACTAGGTGAGACACACAAGTATAGACTATTTCACTCACTTTGGAAAGTTTTGATTTCATGTTTGTTTTGAATATGTGCTACTTGAAAAAATAAGCTCATATGTACATTTATCAAAATCATTTCAACTTAAGAGAAATAGCTTTCATCCACATACATTCAAAGAGATATTTCAAATAAGCACTTAGTCTCATGGTAATATGCTTGATATGGTAACACAGACACACATGTGATATGCTAAAGCGAAAAATGCTCACTTAGTCAAAGAGAAGAAAATAATTAGAAAAATACATACTCTAATATGCAAGTGACTAATGCAACATATACAAAATGCAACTATTAGGTCTGGTTTATTTAACATGTCATACGGATCAACTCAAAACATGCGGCAAACGCATGTATTCAAGTAAGTAGGAAATGATAACAATGTTAAAATGATGAACCGAATCCAATGCATGCAAAAATGGATACAACACATGGCAATGATATGAAACAAAAAATATAATGCTATCATGATAAGCATGTAAATAAAAGGGAAAAAGAAATGGGGGTTGGAAAACATACAAAATATTACAAGTGTTACAAATTTGCTCTTGCACAAGAAGGTCCGAATGAATATCTTAATTAACTAATTATTACAACACAAAATGAGTTAACTAAATTAACTAACTATTACAAATTCGAATGAAGCCAACTAATTAATTACACATACTAATATTAAAGCACTAATTTAATGGACTTGAACGGGAGGCGAGGGGCCACATGCGTACAACCGAGAACATCCTCCCGGAAACCTCTCTGTTTGCTGCTAGAATCTGCCCTGTTTGCAGTCAGAAAATTATTTTGTTTTGGCCTCAGATTTTGTTCTGTTCTGCCGTAAAAATGCCACTACTTGTACAACATAGGGGGGGGCCGACCTTGAAAAGTGATCTGCCGTACAGAATGGTGGCCGGTCGGCCACTACTTTTGTGAAATGCCCTGCTGCCACAAAGTTGAAATAGAGCAAAAACAGTGTTTCCAAGAGATATTTATCCTCTCTGCCCTTTCCTATTATGAAGCTGATTAAGGAGAGAGTAGATTCAATTCATAAGTCATCAATTGTCGCAAATTTGTTGCGTGATGATCTTAGAACTGATAAGACAAAAGCTTAACAAAATGAAATGAAAGACAAACAACACCTCCTTCCTATCATGGAGTTACCTCAAGAGAAGGGGTAGACAATACTTCATGAACCATTAAACATCACTAAAGAGTATGCAATGATTCAAGACGCAATAGGTTCAATATAACGTTCATTGAACATAATCCAATTTTATTACATTTTTTACCTCTTTTTTCTCTTTTTTTTATTAGCCCCTTTTTACATTACCTCTCAATTTCTTATTTTTTCTTCATTTTTGTCCAAAAGTGTAGATTACGTCCACTAAGTCCAAAAGCAATAAAGATAGCAAGCGCGACTTGACCCGAGAAATGAGCTTGTCAAACCCTTTTCTACGGGGAAATTACAAAAGAGAATCAAACCCATTTACAAGCGATAATGAATTTTAAGTCAAATCCAAAATGAGCAATAATGACTAGTCAAGCTCAAAGAGAGTGATAATGACTACTCAAATCCAAAGATAATGACTCTAAATCTAAACTTAATAATAAGTTATAATGACACTTTTCTTTATGATTTCTAAGGGTCTAACTGGAAAGTTAGTCCCTTAGAAGTAATACACTGATGATAAAGAGAAGTATCAAACAAGAAATTGTGCTTAACATAAGAGAGATATAATGTTCTGGTAATGAACCTCTGAGGAGATTAAACCATTTAGCATGAAAGGTCTTTTTCTTATACTTTGAACAACAATCTTTCGTTAAATACAACTCTTTATCAAAATAAACAAAGAAATGAAGGAGTGCTAATGGAAAGTGGGTGACTACAATGGTATGAACATGTATGAAATCTATAAAAAAAAAGTGCAAGAAAAGACTATCAACTCAAATGGATTGAAAGCAATATCCATGAGGACTTACAACAACACATCTATAGTATTTAAAGCATAAATTAGCACACTAAAAAAGCTTTGAAAAAGCACAAAAATAGTGTTGAAAATCAATTTTTTTAGGTGAAAAAAGTGAGCAAAAATGGGCCAAAGCCAAAGGGTTTCAACAACCAACAAGCCTAAGGAATGGTGGCTAACCTCTCATCTTTTTTGTGACTTAAAATCACATATTTCAGGCCTCAAAATACTCTGAAAACAGTAAGTAAACACCAAATAAAGAGGGAGAAAAGATGGTTAAAGAGTTGAAAGTTTACTCCTTTAAAAAAAGGAAGTGCTTCCTAGTTAACAAGGCACAAGTTAAGCACTCTCAAAAGCTGAAATTGTGTTCAAGAATCTCAGCAAAAGGCCTTAAGTTTAGGCTTAGAAAGTGTATGTATGGTGTATGTATATTGCAAAAGAGGAGGGAAGAGTGTTTGACAAGTTATGGCTCTTGGCAAAATTTTCTAACCCTAAACCCTTAGGGAAGGCTTTGTATTTATAGAAAAATACCATCTCACGTCGAAAATATCTGCAGAGAGATAGCTGGTGCAAGGCATGCACATGGGGACAACTGACTGTCTCAAAATATCTGTTGTCATTAAACATGGCCGCCCGGCCATGAAGAAGAACATTCGGCCAATGAAAAATGGCTTGCTAGCCACTTGTTAGCCAGCTCTTCTCTGAGTGGTTAGGCTAGAAAAAAAAATAGGTTTTGGTCCAAAGGGGGTACAGGGTTTAGGTTTTTAAAGCTTAAAACTGGAGCCTTTTTGCTGAAGAAATCAAATGATTGTACAACGTAAGATCTCACAATTGAGTGTTCAACACAAGGTGCCCAAATCTTAAGGGCGGTCAACATGGAGTGTCTACAGTCATTCAGGAGGTCATCTGGCCAATCATCTGGGATTATGCCAGTCATTCAAGCTGATATCGGTTGACATGTTGGTTGAGAAGGGTGACAGCTGCGGTTGACAAGGATATAATCACAGTTGATGAGGGTGACGTTGGTGATCTGAACAGTTGGTGGTCGTCCAACTTACGTAATTCGAGCAATTTGGACGAGCCCAAATTCAATAGATCAATCATTTTTCTTAAAAATTATGATGTGTAATTGTTGATTGCCTCGTTTGCATAGTAAGATTTATCAATTTTGGTGTTACACATTTTTTCATTAAAATAATTTTGAATTATAAATTGTCATAATCACAAATTTTTATTGTAATGTGAAATTTTTTATCTTTTTAAAAATTTTGTATCTTTTTGAAAATTTTGAATAAAAAACTTTCGTAATACTACTAAAAGACTACGTAATATTTATCACAAAATACATTAAATATATTAAGGGGAAAAAAAAAGAAAAGCACTCTGGATAACAATCCAAATTTGAAACTTTTGAGGCAATGGCCCCAACTCTAATTTTTTTTGTTTTTTGTCTATAAAGGACTAACAATTTGAAAGACTATATCACCCCACCTATTTCTTTTTCTGTTCACCTATCTGTCTAATTATCAACGTGTCCACTAATTTTTTCATGTGTCCAACTATCTATTTGTCCATTATCGTCACTAATCGTTAGCAACTTTATCAATGAGATGCCTGTTAGGATTAAGGCACACCCAGAAATCAATCACACAGAGAAAAAGACACAAGATATTTACGTAGTTCAGTAATTGCCTACGTCCATACAGAGATTTTTCTATAGAATCTTCTGGAGGGAGTTTACAACATTCACACCTCACTCTCTCTCTATAGCACTCTCACCTCATAGATACATACACTCTGTGTTTTCTTCTTTTGTTTGTATTTTTATTCTCTTCCTCTCAGCCTCTATTTATACATAAAAGAGAGGGAATAAAGTCAAGTGAAAGTGTAATTGGGCTGCCAATTGCCATCTTCTATTTTCTCTTACTTCTTGACTTGGAGAGCCTACCCATTAACTCCTCCATGTGATGGGTTGGAGCTAACAATTCTCCCCCTCCACGCCCATATGCATAACTGACTTCTTACTTGAAGTCCATTCTGGTCAGATTCTTGCAAACTTCTAGTTTGTCTCTGGTGACAACTTTGGTCATCATGTCAGAAGGATTCTTGTCCATGTGAATCTTTACCAACTTCATCAACTGCTTTTCCATCACTTCTCGTACCTAATGATACCGGACATCAATGTGCTTTGTACGGGAATGGTACATGGACTTCTTGCTCAGATCAATTACACTTTGACTATCACAATGTACCTTGTACTCTTCTTGCTGTAGACCCAATTCTTGAAGAAACTGTTTTACCACAACATTTCCTTTCTAGTATCTACATTAGCAATGTACTCTGCCTCTGTTATAGATAAAGCAATACACTTTTGTAGTTTGGACTGCCATAAAACAGCTCCACTTGCAAAAGTGAATAGAAATCCTGATGTAGATTTTCTACCATCAAGATCACCTACCATATCAACATCTGTAAAACCCTCCAAAATTGGTCAGCTCCCCTAAAACATAGACACATTTTTAAAGTTCCCTTCAAGTACCGAAGAATCCATTTGATTACCTCCTAATGCTCCTTTCTTGGATTGGCGAGGAATCTGCTTACAACGCCAACTGCGTGAGCTATATTTGGCCAGGTACACACCATTGCATACATCAAACTTCCTACTTTGGAAGAATAAGGGATTGCCTCAATTTCTTTCCTTTCAGAGCTGGTCGTAGGACACGAACGCTTTGTCACCTTGAAATGGTTGGCCAGTGGTGTGCTGACTGGCTTGACATCTTTCATGTTGAACCTTTCAATTACCCGTTCAACATATTTCTCCTATGATAGCCATATCTTCTTAGCTTTCCTGTCACGAACAATCTTCATGCCCAAAATTTGTTGTGCTGGGCCTAAATTCTTCATGTCATAATACTGTAACAAGTCTTTTTTCAACTTGTTGATTATAGCAATATCCTATCCGATGATCAGTATATCATCAACATACAACAATAAGATGATGAAGTTTCCATCCGAAAACCTTCGGAAATATACACACTGGTCTACTACAGTTTTTGTGTACTCGTGATCCACCATGAATGAATCAAACTTCTTGTACCATTGTCTCGGCGCCTGCTTCAGGCCATAGAGACTCTTCTTCAGTTTGCAGACTAGATTCTATTTACCTTTAACTTCAAATCCTTCTAGTCGCTTTATATAGATTTCTTCTTCCAAATTACCATGGAGAAAGACAGTTTTGACATCCATCTGTTCCACATCCAGATTCAAGCGAGCTGCTAATCCTAAAGCTACTCGAATGGAAGTCATCTTCACAATTGGGGAAAAGATCTCATCAAAATCAATTCCTTTCTTCTACCCAAAACCTTTGACCACCAAGCGAGCTTTATGTTGCAATATTTTACCGTTGCTATCTTTCTTCAATTTGTACACCTATTTGTTTTTCAATGCCTTCGTGCCCTTTGGAAGTGAAACAAGCTCATAAGTGTGATTCTTCTACAAAGAACTCATCTTCTCCTTCATGGCTTGTATCCAGCAATCTTTCTCTGTATGACTTTTTGCTTTTGAAAAACTCTCAGGCTCTCTCTCATCAGTAATCAGAATATACTAAGAAGCGGGATATTTGGTTGATGGCACGACAACTCTTCTAGATCTCCGCAACTGAGGCCCAGTTGCCTCTAGTTGAAGGGGTTGCTCCCCCTACTCAACACCCTTTTCACCTCTTTCCTCTTGGTCCTCAATTTCTGGCATAAGATCCTGCAACTCTGGCACTTCTTGTTGCACATCATCATATCTAGTATTTTGTGATGGCTTGGGAGATGGGAACAAGTGTGGAGTGATGACATCTCTAGACTTTGCAAACTTCTCAAAATCTACTACTGTCTGGTCTTCTTGGAACACAACATCTCTGCTCCTGAACATCTTTTTGTTCACTGGGTCCCACAATTTGTACCCAAATGCTGCATCCGAATAGCCCACAAATATACATGAAGTGGACTTGTCATCAAGCTTTCTGTCTGTTTTCCTTGGAGATGTGTGCAAACACCTTACACTCGAAGACTCTCAAGTGAGAATATGATATCTTTCTTCTAGATCAGACTTCCTCAGGTATTGCAAAATTCAACGGGACTGAAAGCGACCTGTTGATAATATAACAGGCTGTACGGGCAGCTTCAGCCCAGAATGACTTTAGCGACTTTGCCATTCTGAGCATACATTTGACTCTTTCAATAATAGTACGGTTTATCCTTTCTGCCACACCGTTGTGTTGTGGAGTACCGGGAACTGTTGTCTCGTGCCAAATACGTCTACTAGCACAATATGCTTCAAAAGTATTGGAAGTGTACTCGCCACCATTCTCTGTGCGAAGACACTTCAACTTCTTCCCGGTCTCTCTTTCCACCATTGCATAGAACTCCTGAAAGTGCTACAATATCTCATCCTTCATATTCAGGAAATACACCCATAACTTCCTTGATGCATCATCAATGAAGGTCAAAAAATACTTGTGGCCGCCAAGTGACCCCACTTCAATTGGGCCATAAACATCCGAGTATACCATACTGAGCACTTTTGTTTTCCTCTGGTTATTGAACTAAATGATACTTGATGTTGCTTGCATAAAGGCAATGATCACATGGCTTCAGGGCACTCCCTTTGGATAAGGGTATCCTGGATTGCTTTGCCAACAGATGCAATCCCTTCTCACTCATGTGAGCTAGTCTTCTGTGCTATAAGTTTGGTGATTCATTGTCTTCTGCTGCATTAAGACTTTCCAGACAGATCTTCGTTTGAGTCTTGTACAGTGTTGAAGACATCTCTTCTCTGACGATTGTCAAAGCTCCTCCTGTCAGCTTCCAACGGCTATTTCTGAATGTACTTGTATAGCCTTGTCGGTCCAGGGCGTTTTCGGAGATAAGATTAAGGCGCAAATCTGGAGCATGCCTCACATGTTTGAGAACCAGCTTGTTTCCGACATTAGTCTGAATACTAATGTCTCCAATACCCATAATCTTCGAATATCTAGAATTTTCCATTCGAACAGTGCCAAAATCTCCAACGTTGTATGAATTGAAAAGTTCTCTGTGGGAAGTGGCGTGATAAGATGCAGCTGTGTCTATCACCCACTCTGTACAGCTGTGGTCAGCCACATAAAGGCAATCCTCTTTTTTACTAACTACGATAAGTATTTCATCAGTTGTTGTGACTGTCGTGTTCTCATCTCCCTTTGACTTACTATTTTGGCCTTTATCTTTCCGGCTTGGGCAGTTCTTCTTTATGTGACTCTCTTGGCCATAGTGAAAGCAAGTGAAGCTAGAGTTACCTTGATTTTTACTGTCTCTGGATTTACTCCTATTTTTCCATCTGCCTCTACTCTTACTTCTTTCTCTGCCTCTTTCTCTACCTCTGTCTCTGCCTCTATCTTCTATGACAAGAGTATGGGATTGATTACCTCCTATATCTTTCCTTATTGTCTCTTCATTGTACATGGTGTCTATGACCATGCTCATGGTCAGCTTCCTCTTTGATGTAGAGTTACTGAGAGAAGCCACCAACGTCTCTCAACTGTCCGATAAAGAACTAAGCAGTAGTATGGCTTGCATTTCATCGTCCAAGGGCATCTTGATGGTTGCAAGTTGATTCACCAGATTCTTGAATTCATCGGTGTGCTCGACGACAAACACATCATTCTTCAACTTCAGATTTACAAGTCTTTTCATCACCAAGGCTTTATTTTGGGCAGTCTTTGACTGGTACATTCCTTCTAACATTGTCCAGAGGACATATACATCTATCTCCTAGGCGACGTAATGGAACACACTGTGGTCTATCCATTGTTTGATACAACCGATAGTCTTCCGGTTCATCTTTATCCAGTCTTCATCATTCACTTCTTCCAGTTTAACCCCTTTTAGAACAATAGGGTCAAACAAGTCTTTATAATATAGGATGTCTTCCATCCGCGGCTTCCAGATTGCATAATTGGAAAGATTCAACTTGATCATGGATCTTGAAGTTGAAGTGAATTCCTCTATCATCTTCTTACTTTTTTACAGAAACTCTGATTCAAAAATCTAACCGTACGGATGTAGAGCGCCCCAGAACTCCACTTTCCGCGCACGAGGGCGCGAATCGTTTTGTTCTAGGCTACTACAGTTCGGACTCCTGTCACGGTTCTGAATCTAATCTCACAAAGTACAATGTAAGATTGATAAATCACCAAAGAGTCCAAATCCGGCAAATCGTTTTGAAAAATTGATTTTTAATAAAGAAGTGCCAAACATGGACTGCTTTGCCATATATAGAGTCGCCACCTAAATGTTTTATTTTGGAAAAATTTAGAAAACCCTGACTCGTGCCTAAGGCCACGTGTCCGTCATCACCAAAGTTGCCTCAGCTCGAGAACTTGGGTACGAAAGGGGAAGGTCATGTAATGAGCACCCCCGCTCGCCCGATCAAAGATCGGCCTCTACTAAGCATGATATTTTGTTTTTGAAAACATATGTGTTCTTGTTCTGATTTATTAGTTAGCTTACTATGTGATGTGCACAGCATACAAGTATAGACTAGATCGCCTAATTTGGAACAAAATATCTAATGTTTGTTTGTTTAAAAATGTTTTGAAGTTTACTATTCGCAAGTAGGCTAAGTCGTGGATTTTGATGAATTGTTCCAATTCAAGCAATCTAACCTTCATCCACAGGCATTCATGTAGTTAATCAACTAAGCAATTAGCCTCATGGCAAGCATGCTAACATGGCAACATACACATCTCATGCAGTATGCTAAAACGTAAACACTCACAGTTTACTCCGAGCTAAAACAGAGAACTAGTTAGAAATCATGCATGATCCTAGTTCATGTTAAGATGGCTAATGCAACACATGAAAAATGCAACTAAGATAGGCTCGGCTATTCTAAGATGTCATGTGAATGCAACTTGATAACATATATTCAAATTGGTATTGAAATACAATGCGGTTGGTATGATGCGTCGAGCCCGGTGCATGCAAGACAGATGAATGATGCATGCATGCGAAGCATAAGTATGCTAATTGAAACATGCTCTAAAACTAACCATTGAAAGTAGGTAAGTAAAAGAGAGAAAGAAATGGGGGTTGGAAGACATGCATCACACACACGCACGCTTATTACAACAGTTGTGCCCTCTCGACGGAAGGTCTGAATAATAAGCTAACTAGCTAATCTAAGCTAATTAAACTAATTATTACATCACAAAACTAATTAACTAACAAGTTAACTAATTAATCTAAAATGAAGTTAATTAACTAACAAGTTAACTAACTAGTTATTACAACACAAATTAATCAGTTAAGCACATTAACTAATTAAGTACAAAAACAAATCACTAGCTAGCTAAGCATGGCAGCTAAGTAAAGCAAATAGAAAGGGGCCTCGGGGCGAGAAGCGCATGCATGCTCGGTCGCCTCGTTCGAAAATCCGTCGCGATGCCCCAACTTGTCTCTGTTTGCAATTGTTCTCGGTCGCCTCGCGATGCCCCAACTTGTCTCTGTTTCCCTCATTTCTCGTGTTTGGGACTAACACCCTATCCAAACACATGCAAAGCATACACAATACTCTATACACAATACTTTATAACCTCAAAAACACACTAAAATGATAGCTCGCAAGCTTAGGCATGAAGGCATACACAGTGGCTCATATTTAAGGCATAAAACACAAACTCTCCAATGCATTGAAAGAGTGACAAATGTGAGTATATGACCACACTACATACATTGAAATCACATTTCAAATGATGCCAAATCATGAAAATAGCCCAAGCAATGCATGATAGTGGCTTGGAAACTCAAAGCTAGCAAGCTAAAATGCACTATGGTTATACAAAGCAAGACATGTATGACCAAAACAACTCAAATCAGAGTTTAAGCATAGTAAAACATGAACAAAAGCTTCTTAGAGTTAAGCCAAAATATGCTGGAATGATGGTCTAAAGCATGATACACATTAGACTAATAAATGGGAATGCACTACAAGTGCAAGGAGCATGCAAGGGGTTATCAAACCAACCCAAAACAGAGTTAAGGCATGTTAAAAAAACACCAAAAACAAGCTGAGATGGAGTCAAAACATGCTAGAAAGACATGCTACTTCATGAAGCACACAAAGCTAGTTTGTAAGGATTATACTACAAGTGTAAATAGCATGCATGGGGTGACCAAACCAAGTCAAAATAGTGGTATTCCATATCAAAATAACTCCAAAAACAAGTTGAGAATAAGGCAACACATGCTAGAAAACCATGCTCAAACATGAGACATACAAGGCAAGCACACAAGACACAAGGAGAGGGGATGACCCTCTCCTATTTGGGACCTCAAAACACCCTTTTCCACCACTGAAATTCCTCTGAGTTTCAGTGGTGAGAAGGCCAAAAGAAGGTGATCCCAATAGCTTAAGAGGATGGCACAAAAACAAGGCCAAACAAGATACAAGAGGGAGTAGACAACCCCCAACACAAAAGAGACCTTAAACAAACATTACAAGCATGTAAAATCAGAACTTTCTGTAGTAGAAAGTTAGGCCTAAATCAGCATGAAAATAGGGCCAAAAGCTTAATAAAAAACAAGGGTTTAAGAGGTTAGAAGCTCACCCTTGTAGAACAACTTCAAAGCTACAACTCCAGCAGCTTTTTTGAGCTCAAACCAATCCAAAAACACCAAAACCAGCTCCTAGGTGCCTCAGCAACAAAAGGGTGGTGTTTCACTATGTGTTTGTGTGCAAAAGTGTGATGAAAATGCACTTTCAAGCACAAATATGAAGAGAAGATGCAATATAGAGACAAAGATAGCTCTCAACCACTTTTTTTGAACCTAAGGTAAGAGGGGAGAGGTTCTCTTTTATAGAGAACCAAAGTTCAAGCTTGTTGAACAAGCAAAAGGTCTAAAGCCATCCCTCCATACATGTGTATAGAGGATGGTTTCTGTGCCCACCAACTGTCACAGCTGGCAAGAAAAGATCTCCAGAAAGCTGAAGGAAAGCTGCCGACCACTTGAAGTGGTTGGCCAGCTACTTGTAGTGGTTGGCCGACCACCACAACTGGTCTGCAAGGATGACAAGTGGTCAGCCATGGGGGAGAGGCGGTCTGCACCATAAAAGCAAGTCAATGGTGTGGTGGCCGACCACTATTGGTGGTCCAAAGACCAAGAAAATCGACCAACCAGAAAACTGGCTGGTAGGTAGGAAAAGTGGTTTTCAGGGAGAGAAACTGGTCTCCTACACTTATTCCACCCTCCAAGCAAGGAAAACAAGGTTTGTGCCAAAAACAAACCAAAAAGGATGCAAGACAAGAGTCTGGGAGGCAAGGCGCACAGTCGGAAGCCTCGAAAACTAGTCTACGGGCACCAAAAGCGGTCTACGAGGGAAAAGTGGTCTACGAGACCACAGTGTCCCTCTAGGCAAGGTCAACAAGGCGTGGTTCAAAAACCAAGCCAAACGGAGAACATTAAGTGGTCCCAAGACAAGGCGTACGGCCGAAGGCTCCGGAAACCGAAAACTAGCCTACAAAAGGGAAAAGTAGTCTACAACCACAAAAAGTGGTCTACGAGACCTCTCTCTCCCTCCAGGCTAGGAAAACAAGGCATGGTCCACAAACCAAACCAAAACACAAAGAGTTCTGAGGCCCGAAGGCAAGGCACTCAGCCAAAAACTCCAGAAACTCAAAACGAGCACAAACATGCAAAATTACCGAGCGCTCAAGCGATGACGTTTGAGTCTTAAGGTCGGTCAAAAATGGGATGTCTACAACGGATCTCTCTGAAATACTCCAAATAGTTGGAAACCACTATTGGCTCGCCAAAATCAGACTTCAAATGGCTCCGATATAGCCAAAATAAGTTCGACGATTCAGATCACTGGATGTACTTTAGCTGCGTAGCACCAAATAACCCTCTGCCTCTGGGGGGTTGGGTCAAACCGGCGGGTTGACTGGTCAGTCGGTGTGATGACGTGGCTAACATGTATCAATACGTGGTAGACACGTGGCAGTGACATGGTGCCAATGTGGAGCTGACATGGCACTGATGTGGTGCTGATGTGGCAGATACGTGGCAGTGATGCTGGTGTTATGCGCAGTTCACTCGCCTTCCTCCTTCAGTCCTGCATTAAGCGCGTGCTTGAGACTAGAATGATGCGCTGATACCGTCAACGGCGCGTGTAGAGTGTATCTGAGACTGAGACTCACACACTTTTTTCAAGAGGCGCGTGAGGGCGCGTCACAGCTCATCTGGTGCTCTTCTTTACAATTTTGGACTCCTCTCATCGAGAGCTTCCTTCTGGTATACTCAAAAGTAATTTTGAGCAACTCAATTTCTGGGTAGTTTTGAAAAACACACCCTACTTTTTTGAAAATCGACCAACACAGCTCTAATGCCACTTGTTAGGATTAAGGCACACCCAAAAATCAATCACACAGAGAAAAAGACACAAGATATTTACATGGTTCGACAATTGCCTACGTCCACGGAAAGATTTTTCTATAGAATTTTCCGGACGGAGTTTACAACACTTACACCTTACTTTTTCTCTCTATAGCACTCTTATCTCACAGATACATACACTCTGTATTTTCTTCTTTTGTCTATATTTTTCTTCTCTTTCTCTCAACCTCTATTTATACATAAAAGAGAGGGAACAAAGTCAAGTGAAAGAGTAATTGGACTACCAGCTGTCAACTGCCATCTTCCCTTCCCTCTTACTTCTTGACTTGAAGAGCTTACCCAATTAACTCCTCCATGTGATGGATTGGAGCTAACAACGCCAAGTGACAATTGATAGTAGTATATGAGAATAGAGAGTGAAAGTAGAGATAAAAAAATAAAATATAATAAAATACAAGAGTAAAAATGAAAAAAAAAAATTTCTTTAAAATAATGATTTATAATTTGACCAATAATCATGTTTTTAAAATCAAAATGATCAATCATTAAACTTAATACAATATACATCCATAAAAAATAAATTTACAGCCAATTTTTTCTTAAAATATGTTATATTTACTCCACATAGCAATCCAAAACTTGAAATTTGCTACGACATTACCGTCCACTGACTATATTCCAACCACAGCAAGTCGATATGACCAAAATATATTTTTTAAAATAAATTAAATCATTTTAAGTTTGATAGATGGTTAGATTAGGAAAAAAAAGTACAATATTAATTGATGCTTCTTTGTTACTCGATATATTCTGTTAAAATTTTATATGAATATGGGAACTTAATTAAATAAAGAAAAATGTTAGATATAATTCTAATTTTTATATGTTTTTCTCATTTTAAGACACAAGTAAGTGAATTTTATATGTATTTATGAATATAATATTAAATAAATAGAGTGAATCAATGTTAAGTACCCTTATTAGGTGGTAAAAAATGTTATGTAGCAAGTTTTATCTGGGAAGTGAGTATATGTTATAAATTTAAAATTAGTGGATTATGTGTCACATCACAACGAATGTAATTCAATGCTTATTAAATCAAAATTAATAATGCTAGGGACACATAAATCGAACTAACAAAATGGCTAAGAAAAACCGCGTAGGGTCTAGATTCAATGCTTATGTGGTGAGACCGACATTTTGAATAAATTTGGTCCACACAATGTTTTCTTGGGTATTTTCTTGATTTTAATTATGTGTACTTATGAGTGTTTGCAGTTCGGTTGCGGTTGGAGAATCTCAAATTCATCATCTGTCCATTGGATTGGTAGATACAAATTGATGGATTAACGGATGGATGAGAATCAGTTTAGCGGTTTAAACTTTTACAAATTTTAAATATAATATAATAACTTGTTAACATTTTTTTTTGGATAACAATCTAACTCAACATTATCAAAAGATTATCAAATAAATTGTCAAATTCAATAATAAATACATATAAAAAAATCATGCATTATCAAAGCTATTTCATTATTATTTTTTTATTCAAAAACTATTTAATTTAATTTATAAAAAAAATGACAAAATTAAGCCTTATATTTTTCATACAAAAATATCAAATATCAATATTTACCATTTGATAAAATGATTTCTAAATTGAAAACACAACAGAATATTTAAACTATTTTCAATTAAAAATATAAACAGAATATCTAAACAAATTAAAAACACAAAGTTTTACAAATTATGAGGGGTGCTCGCAATTTGGCAGTTCGGTTGTGGTTAAGAGAATCTCAAATCTACCATCTGTCCAAAACTAGACGGATTGAAAAAAAATCAATCCACAATCATTTGCTCGTCATTACACATCTGTCTAAAATAAGACGGATCAATCCCATTCGATCGATTTAGGTGGATGAAAATATCCACGGAACACCCTTAATACCTAATATTATTATTTTAAAATATAATATTATGAATTCACATGTAAACATCGCATCAGAGAAATAAATAATTATAATTTATTTAGCTCATTGGAATAAGACGGTAACTGTGAGATTGTTGGGATTTTTTTTTGAGATATGCAATCTGATCTAATGGCCGCTGATCAGAATTTTGGTGTTTTTATTTTCTGAATTTTTGGGTGCTATTTGTTGGCTCATTTTAGTGGTTTTCTCTCTTGTTTTGGTTTTTTGTGCTTGCAAATGATTCTCTTCCTCTGCCAATCTAGTTTGGATGGAGTTTGCACTTGAACCGTTATTGATGTTTCTTTGGAGTTGTACTTTCCAATTTCATCAACAATATTATTTTTCCTCAATAAAAATAAATAAAATAAATAAATATTCAAAGGCATAAAAACTTGGATCTGTTTACAGAACATCTAAAAAAAACAAGGGACATTTACATATAAATTTTAATTTATAAACTTATATTCCATTAAGTCTTAATTAATTTTTTTTTGGACTTTCAAGTCTTATTAAATTTTTAATAGTCAGAATTATCTTTTAAACAATAATTATTCATCATTTAAAACTGGAAAAAAAAAATGTTAATATTCTCGGTTTTATTAAATAGTTGAATCAAATCAACAAGTAAAAGGGCAAAAACGTTTAATCTCATACTCTGTTTTTTCATCAGTTAGTGAAACAATTATCTGGAACATTACTATACAAAATTGATAATGTTCTTCGTTTTAAAAATTAAGAAAAATTGATAATATTATCAATTTTATTAAATAGGACTTATTAGTTTAAAAAATCTTAAATAAAACATAAACCACCATAACATTTATAAATAAAACTTTTGATAATTAGCTCAAAAAAGGAATAACAAAAACACTCCTTCGTCCCTAGCCCCAACAACAAAAACGTTAAAAACAACCCACTTTTAAAACCTTAAACAAAATGTAGGTGCAAACAACAACATGATCATACCATATTTAGCTTATCATCCTATATGTTATTATTGCATTGGTTTAATCGGTCTTACTACTCATATCTGCTACAAATACAATGATGATACATTATATGGTTAAAAAAATATGATACACAAATACAGTATCAGGACATTATTAACAAAATTGTGTATTTACAAGCACACAAACAGACTATATTTTGTTTACTGTGACATCACTGGATTGGTAATAGACATGAGTGCCACACTTGTCTATTACCAATGAAATGATGTATAATAAAAAAAAAGTAGGCATCATGGTATTATATGCTTTTTTGTGATTTCCCTAACTTCTCCAACTTAGCTATCCAACTTAGCTGCACACTCATCTGTCTTTCTGTACATATGCTTTTGTTGGATGTTTGCATTCACCTACGTGATCCACCTGCATTCATCAACCAATGTAGCATAATCATAGTAAGAAAGAACTGTCATTATAAATCCCATATCTCTATAGGCTATATGAAGCCCCCATTTTGAATAGTAATTTTTTTAAAAAAAAATTCAAAAATGAAAAACGAAAAGATATATGAGGGGGAAACCAAAGTGCAACAACTAAAAATTACCTTTTCGTCTGGCAATCGTAATGTTTAAGATCCTCTTTGGAATCGTTAGTACGCGGATAAAATCGTACCTTAGCTTATTAAGTCTTGGCATTGCATCAACTTCCACTACCAGCTCGTTTAGCGATAACATAACAATTTCCAATACTTCGAGCTGAGGAAATTTATTCGATCCTCCTGAGCACACCATCTTCCTCCCCTTGTAGGACTTAAAACCCAATTTGAGGATCTTCAATTTAGGCAGGTCCTTGAGTGTCACCAATGGGTCCTTGTCCAAGAAAGTACACACAAGTGTAAGCTTGATAAGGTTTGGAGGCAGTTTACCATGTTCCGGCAACCTCTTCATGTATATTTGCAGATGCAACTTTCTCAGAATTTCATATCGAGACAGATTTAGTTTTGTTAGATTTACTTCTGAATCGCCCAAAATGTTCCACAACCGCAAGTTTTCTAGCTTGTTTGACACGGGTGCTTCATTTGATAATGCCTCGATAATTGGCTCCGTCACATAAGAGATTCCTAATTTTCTCAAATTAGGAAAGTTGCCCAACCATTTAGCCTTTAGAACTTGTCGAGGCACCACGTACAGGGTTTGGAGATTAGGCAAAGAAACTCCATTTTTATGGAAACTACATTTTCTGACCATCTGAAGACAACCTTGAGGCTGTAGATTAGATTCTTTGTATAAGAGAATATGCCTCAGTTGTTTCATCCTCCAAATAACACTTGGAATATGGATACGATAACTTCGCACATCCAAGGTCATTAAATTTTTTAATTTACCTATGGATGAGGGAAATTTTACAAAATGATTTTTGAATCCAAAGTAATTTAAGTGCCTCAAATTGCCAATTTCATTTGGAAGAGGGAATGAAAAGCCATGGCCATCTACGCTTAGCACTCGAAGAAATCTAGAGCCTTTAAAAAATTCCTTAACTTGTTTCCTGCTAGGTGAGCTCCAGTCTTTTCCAAGAAAAGATAGCATGGTACGAAGCTTTGGAGTTTGAAAATTAGAAGAAATGTATTCCCTAACACCATTACGGTAGTTTGTGACTCTACGAACTTTCTTTGCAGAATTAATGGCAGTTACATCGTTGTGAGGGTTAAAGAAGTTACACTCGGTGGCCACCCTAATGCATAAACTGTGCAGAAGATCATGAATACGACAAGTTCTAATCCTCCCATCGTATCTCCTCCTAGCAACTTGAACCATGTTCCTAGCAACCAAATGATCAAGGTAATCTTCCCCCACATCCTCAGGCGTGCGCTGTCCTTTTCCTTGTACAAATCCCTCCGCCACCCATAAGTTAATTAATTCGAATGCAAAGATCTCATAATCCTCTGGAAAAAGCCCAAAATAGAGAAAGCATGGTTTCAAATGAATGGGCAAATCTTTGTAACTCAAAGCCAAGATTTTTGAACACATATCATCATCTTGACCCATGTTGTCAAGTACTCCCTTCCACGCATGTTCGGTTTTCTCTTTACGAAGTAGCAAACCAGCTACTACCACAATAGCAAGTGGTACAAAACCACATCTTTCTACAATTTTCCTACCAAGAGGTTCTAACTCTTGGAACTGAATCGTGTCGGTGGTAATTTCCAGAGGGTCCATGACCATCATAGAAAAAAGGTTCCAACTTTCATTTGGTTTCAAGGGTTGTAGCTCGTATAGAAAGCTAACCCCACATATGGACAAGCCCACTTCTCTGTTTCGAGAAGTGATGATTATTCTGCTACCATTTTTACAATTTTTAGGAATGCCACTTTCAAGATCATCCCATGTTTGGGTGTCCCATATATCATCAATCAAGATTACATACCTTTTGCCCTTCAAATATGCAGAAAGATTGGCCTCCACATTCTCTTCCCACTTCGCCTTCGCCAAGCCCACTTGTTTTGCTATGTCTTGCAAGAGATGTTTTACATTGGGCCTTTGAGAAGCATAAACCTTCGCTGAACACTGAAAGCGATGGTGAAAATTATAGTCATCATCATTTACAACCGAATCAAAAACTTTCTTAGCAAGAGTCGTCTTGCCTAGTCCTGGCATACCAACTATTGAGACCACATGACGCTTCAAATCAGGATCAATCACTCTAGCCATCAATGTTTTGATATGTTCATCAAAACCAACTACAATTGGTTCATCACGATGAAGGAAATGCCTTCTTTCCTCCCATATGTTTCTTCCACTATTGTTGGTAGTATTATTGGTTCCATAAGCATTTCTAACGCGAGGAATATTTTCAACCCTTCTTCTGATCGCTTCAATCTCTACAACAAAGTTATGAATTGCAAAGCCATGGCATAAAACGCAAGTGGCACTCTTAAGACAACTTCCCAAGCACCCTGTCCTCTCATGTAATGATCCTATACGAAGAAAGTATGTCTCCACAAGGTCCTCTACATCGAAAGCCAGGACTCTAATATTGGTCTGCAAGGTGGCTTTCACTCTGCTTTCGCTTTGCTCGCCATTAGCATCATCAACATCTTCTAGGTATGCTTGTATATAACTCATCTCATTTTCGATCCACTCCATGTCTTCCTTCAACTTTGACATGCGACAACCTTCTTGGACAACTAGATTGCCCAATACTAGTATAGCTTGTTTGAGAACTGCTGTAGCAGCGAGAATGGCAATTCCTGCCATTTTATTTTTTCTTCTTTCGCTACAAACCACCAAGAAGAGTTTAAGAGATAAAATCCATTAGCCAGTGATTTTGAAGTCGAAAACCAAATTGAAATCAATTCAACTTGGATTGGGGAGTGTTGTGAGCTACTGTCCAATAAAAACCGAACACGTATGTTGATTTCAGCTGGAATTTTGGCTAACAAATCAAATTTTCTTCAATAAATGGAGGGCTCTTGATCTCGTTTTAAAAATCAAAATGATGATTTGCATGTTTTGTTTTAGGAAGTTAGTTAAAAGTTTGTTTTCTGATTTTTATTTATTTATTTTTTTTTATAAAAACGTGTAAATTAAAGCTGACTTTTAATTTTTTGTCATCTTTCCAAATTACAGAAGAAGATTTCTTATCATTTTAATGAAGCAAAATTATGTCTAGGTGAATTCCTGCTGCATCACCGCAGAAATACAATATATATATATATATATATATTATTTTAGAGTAAATTATAAATACACTTTTTGAGATTTAGGTGAAATACTAATTGACCCATGTAGTTATGAAAATTATGTTATTCCCTTTAAAATTTCTAATCATATAACAAAAAATCTCTTTTATTAATTAATTATAAATTTAATTAATAATTTTTAACGTTGTCAACAATATATTTCAATTAACAATTTTAGTAATTTTATTGTTATATATAAGAAGACAATTAGCAATATTTATTTATTTATTTTTTTTTTCAATCAACTCTTTGAATAACAAATTCTGACAGGTATATTTGTAATTTATCATTTATTTTATTATTTTATTTTTATTGTTTTTACATGACAGCCAAAAAAAAAAAAAAAAACCACCCTCAGTCACTCCTTCCAACAGAGAAATATTAAAAACGACCCTTTAATCAAATTATTATTATATTTTTTTAATAAAACCGGCCCAAGGAACAATTCAACAAACACCATGTTAGACCATTCAACGAAGTAGTTTAGTTAGGGATAAACTGCTAATAGGTTTTAATAATTATATTTAATTATTATTAATTTTTATTGAAAATAGGTCTTAATAAAATTATAAATAATTTTTTTTGTGATGATTTGTTGCATATGTATTAGTGATTTTTTTTTTGTCACTGTTTTTATAAATTGTCGCTAAAACTTACAATTAGTAATATTGTTTTGCGATAAAATTTTCAAACTGTTGCTGAAATTGAAAACAGCACCGATTGGTAGCTCGAAACCATTTCGAGCCACACGGCTCGAATTTCAGCAGAGGAGGGGAGGGGGAGGGGAGGGGGCCCTAATACAGGGGAGGGGGAGGGGGAGGGGGAGGGGGAGGATCGGAGCTGGGCATCGGCGAGACGATCGGAGCTGGGCGACGAGACGATCGGCGGCGACGATCGGAGCTGGGCATCGGCGTCTTCTCCCTCTCGCTCTCTTTCTCTCCCTCTCGTTCTCTCTCTCTCTCCTCTGTTGAAGTCGACGAAGAAGACGAAAGAAAAGGAAGAAAAGAAAGAAAAAAAAAAAAGACAGCCCAAAACGACGTCGTTTTGGTCTGTCGAGCCAAAACGACGTCGTTTTAGGACATTCGAGCCAAAATCGAGCCGTGGTTTTTCGAGCTACCACGCATTATTCAATTGAAAATTAGTGTCGTTTTTTTTGACAATTTTTTAAAATTGTTGTTAAAACTTATAATTAGTGACTTTTTTTGTGATAATTTTCAAACTGTCACTGAAAATTAACAATTAATGACGTTTTTTAATAGTGTTTGATGAAGAATGTCATTACTTCTACATGACCTATTGGACAATAAAACTACCTATTAGGATTTACACATAAATTTCCTTTTAGCTAATTTAATTATTTATTTTGTTATAATTGAAGAAGTACCTTTATTTCTATTATCGTCATTATGTTACACACCAATTATCTTAAAAGTTTAAAATGTTAGGACTAGCTCTAACAGCGTAAGTGTTCATTGTTATTTAATCTTTTTAAGCTTCAATTTTTATGATTTTGATCTTTAAAATGGTCAATTTAAATCAATTTAGTATTTAACTCGAATCATATTGTGCTATATGTCTATTTATCTTGAATATATACCCTATTATACTGCATCACCACACACAACATTTTTCTCATTCTCATTTTTTTCGCTGGGTAGTAATTCAAACCTTGAATCACGACCATTACAAAATGAAAGAGATTAAGGAATCGTTTGGGATGAGGCTAATTTAGTTAAAAAATCAAAAAATTATTTAAAAAGTCAAAAATTCGAAAAGTTATACACAAAAGTAAAATATTTTTTCTTTTTCTCTCTATTTGTTACACATTTTTTCATAAAAGGTAAAAAAATTATTCTTTTTTACCTCACATTTTAGCCAAAAATCTAAAAAAATCACTTTCCAAATCCACCCTAGGTAAAGCAGGCAGATGATATTTGACTAATTTAAAAGGGTATTATAGTCATTTAACAACTATGTTTAATAGAATTAGCTTACAAGAGGTGTCAATGTAATTTTCCGAAATGACAATGATATATAATATTTCAAAAAAACAGAGGGGTTGTCTACCCCCAAGCCACCCAAGTTAGGCTGAATTGAGTATAAATTTGATTTTTTTTTTTATGCAATTAAGTTAATTAATTTATTAAAATTATACTCTATTTATATTTCTTTATATAAAATCATTAATAATATCAAAATAAATAATTTATATAATGCGAGAGAGCTAAAAATTAAAGAACTAATTTGCAACTGGAGTCTATAATGGTCTTCACAATTTAAGATTTGGTGTTGTGCTATTTGTATATATTCAATATGATCTAACAATCTAAATTATTTTAATATCATTTAATGATTAATAATTTATATGTATATTTAATTTTTTGATATATATAATTCGAATTTTGAGTTGCTTGAGTTGTTCAATATCTTAACCCAAACTCTCCTAAATTTAATTCGTTTTGAATTTTTATCCAAATCCGCACCGAACTCAAAAATATTTTTCCCAAGCCATAAAAAAGATTGAGCTAAGCTCTAGTTGCTCGGATTGACCCCGCCCAAGTTGCACTTGTAATGTAGACAGAACATTAGAGACTAAAATGACAAAAAATAAAACTTACGGGACTAATGTCAAGGAACGCATACTTTAGAGACAAAATATATTTTATCTAGGTTGCCATTTATCAATTTAGACAAACGTTAGAGATAGGATTAAATTGATTCAAATTGACAATTTTGATGTTCAAAATGACAATATTAAAACTTAGAGACTAAAATGATAAATAACATATATTTTTTGGACTAAAACTGTCTTTTATCCTTTAATTTATCAATTTAAAATCCACACTTGTGTTATCATTTTGGACAGGAAAATGACACGCAAAACTAAAGGAACCAAAAAAAAAAAAAAAATGGAAAAAAGTTGTAGGAATTTTTTCTCCTTACAAAATAGCGGTTAGTATGTTAGTAATTAGATTACAACTAAGGGTGTGCGCGGTGTGGTTCGAACGGTTTGAGAGTAAAATTATAAATTAAATGGTGGATTAGCAGATTGGCGGATTGGCAAGTTGCGGTTTGAGCGATTTTTGGCAGATTGGGGAAATGAAGAATGTTCTAACCAATTTTCAAGCTTTTGCATAATATATAATACTAATTTGCATAATAATTTTCATATATATAAAACAAACTAATTTTACATAATATTTTATATATATATATATATAACTACTAATTTGTAATAAATTTCACATATTAAATATCTTTCGCGCCCATTTTTATTTTGATATTTCATTATAGGTTAAAAAATATATATGTGTTAACTATAGCAGAGCGGAGTAGTTTCGAAGGCGGATTATAAATTTTAAAATTTAAACTACAGTTAGCGGATAGAGCGGTACAGATTGATGAGGATCATTATGGTTTTAACGGATTTGATGGTATTTTGCACAGTCCTAATTTACAATGTAAGTCAATGTCTTTTCATAAATTTGAATATAAAATCTCACTCACCTGGACACCTAAGTGCCCTCTCCATAACCACTTGGCAAGTTAGATTAACAAAAAAAAAAAAAAAATGAGTGACTAAATTTACAAAACTTAGATGGAATGACGTAATTGAAACTAGATTTAAAATATAGAGATTCAATTTAAAACTATAAAGACTAAAATAAATTTTAATCAAGGATAAAAAACAGTTTCAGTCCCTAAAGTGTGTGTTGTTTTTCATTTTAGTCTTTTAAGTTTTAATTTTGTCATTTTGGTTCTAAATCTAATGTTTGATAATAAAAATATATATAAAAGACATTTTTGATCCCTAAAGTGTGAATTTCTTATCATTTTAGTCTCTTATATTTTAAATTTGTCATTTTGATCATTATAATTGTCAATTTGAATCAATTTGGTCCCAGATCAAATTAATAACTTTGATGATTAAAATGATAAAATTTAAAACATGATGGACTAAAACAATAGGAAAACACATACTTTAGGGAGCCAAATTGTCTTTTACTCAAGAATAAAATATTTTTCACATTGTCTTTTACTCAAGAATAAAATATTTTTCACGTTATCTATGTAAACAGATGTTAGAAATAAGATCAAATTGACAACTTTAAGGATCAAAATGACAAAATTAAAACTTAATAAACTAAAATGATAAAAAAAAAAAAACACATATTTTAAAGACTAAAACTATCTTTTATCCTTGAATCAAACTACATGATAAAAAATATTATTAACTCTTATTATTATTATTATTTATTTGTCTTCATCATAATCTTGCTTTAGGTTAGGTCCAAAATGTCCCGTTCCATTACGAAAGCTAAATAGGTTATTTTATTATGCAACATTTAATAATTTTATGTAGCTTTATACGTTAGTCCACAAAACAATCCAAAATTTGAAATTTTCCAGGATATTACCTTCCACCTACTATACGCCCACCAAAGCATTTATTTAGACTTCATCAAAATTTATTTTAATACCAGAATTTTAAGTTTCGAGATTGTTTCACATGTGTCAGGTAGATGTACAACGAAAACGGTCTTTCATATACATTAATTGATTAATTTTGAAATTAATTGAGCGTTAAATTTTTTTTGGGATAAATTACCAATAGATCTTAATAATTAGACATAATTCTTATAAAGTCCTATTGAAAATAAGTCTTGGTAAAATTATCGTTAAAAATAATTTTTTTTTGTGACAATTTTTTACATACGTCTCTAAAAATTGACAATTAGTGACTTTTTTATCATGATTTTTATAAATTGTTGCTAAAACTTACAATTAGTGACATTTTTACAACAAATTTTCCTATAGAACCTATTAGACAATAAGTCTACTTATTAGGATCTATATGTAAGTTCTCCTAAAAATTTAAGAATATAAATTAAAGTTTTGAGTTTAAGTTATTTTAAAAGGCGACTAAAAATTTATCCAGTTGTTAACTTTTTTAAAGATATTGAGATTAGTTGAAGTGCATATAAATTAATTCAAACATTCAATTATAAAAATAAAAAATTATAAATTAATTTTGAATTCACCACTCGCTAACTTCATCTTTTAAATTGATTTAATTCTTGATTTAATTTGGATAAATTATAAATACACTTCTTGATATTTGATTAAAATATGAATTGTCACTTGTAATGCTAAAAATTACATTTCACCCCTTAAGATTTTAATTTCATAACAAATTACTTTATTTATTAATAAATTATCAAATCAATTAATAATTTTTAATGGTGTTAGAAAAATATTTTAACTAATAATTTGATTAATTTTTCAAATTATGAATTTCATTTTTTTAGTTAATTATGTTAAATAAAAAATTCTGACAATAAAATATTTGTAATTTTTTAAATTACAAAAAAAATCTGTATTTTAAATAAATCTCAAAAGATGTATTTGTAATTTTTCTTTTTAATTTTACTTTGAGAAAAGCATGGCTCTAGAAATATTTGCATCGAAGAGACCGGTCCATTTATTTCCCAGGAATTACTTCCCCTAGTTAGGTTAATTATTAGCCGAATATGAACCCAACCGACATATCTTAATTCCAAAAATTTTATTTACAATATCAAATGTCATGGGACGGGGTTGAACAGGGTTTGAAGACTTCTGAAGTGACTTTTGACATTGTTACAAACAAAAAAAACAAAAAAAAACAAGAAAAACACATTTTGCATCCAATATCAGGTGCAATTTGGCTGGACTTAACCCAAACAGAGTTCAACTCTCATTTTAAAATGTTCACCCAAAAAAACTCCCAATTTAAAAGTTTGGATTGTATAATTTTAATGAGAAATGTTACAATTTAAGCTTACAAAATTACAGAAAAAGTTTTCCTTTATAAAAGTTTTTACAATTTAATCGACAATGATATCAACTTTTGATTCGTTAGACATTCTATCAAGTAAGATTTAACTGTTTTGTCACATTATTACGAGTGAATTTAAGAATTTAAATTGTGAATTTCTATAATTTATTTAAAATCACCCATAATAATATAACAAAAGAGTTTGACTATATATGATTGTGTGTGATAAATCAAAAGTTAGTGTTTATCATGTCATATCATTGTAAGTAAAATTAAGTGAGAGCAATTACAAGTCCGTGTAGTTGACAGAAAAGGAAAAATGTTGGGACCCCTTTTTGGGGAAACCCATCACCCCCAATACATTGTGATTGGCCAACTTTTTGTTTTGTTTTGTTTTGTTTTGTTTTTCTCCTATCTCTGGCTGAAATGTGTCTATAAGGGTTGTGGGAGTAAAAAAAAAAAAAAAAAAAAAAAAAGAGGGTTTGTATCATTTGTGGACCAAAAAAATAAGGAGCGAGACCTCCACCCCCACAAGACCCCCACAAATCTGGACCATTCATGATGTGGAACCCACATATCTATGGAGGACCAGGATCACTTTGAAGGTGTGGATGTTATCTTCAAAGGAGATCCCAAACATTTTCCAAAAATAATTATCAATGGCCTTGTTTCGGAAGACAATTGAGTTAAAATAATCCACTAAAAGATAAAATATGTTAAAATAGTTAATAATATCCAATCCATAATCATTTTATTTTATTTTTTTCCACAACTATCAAATCAACTATTAAAAAAAAAAAAAAAAAACTAACTTTTCAAATATAATTTTTTTAACTAGACTAAAATAATCGAAAGGAAAATGATTGAGAGCTTTAATAAATGAGCTCTAATGGGAGTGTATCCCACTGTGATGTGATATTTTGGTTTTGATTTTATTTTTTTTAATTTTTTTATTCTTTGTCACATCATTAGAGCTCAATTAGAGCTCTAAAATTAAAGAAATGTATCATTGGTCATAATCGAAAAATCAAATAGTCAACTAAAATAATTAATTTTCCAAACAAGGCCAATAAATGAGAGTGCAACTCTTTTTTTAATAAAAAAATACAACGAAAGTTGAACTCCGCAAATATTTATATTCTTGCCTCTTTATAAACATTTGCCCAACTTCACACTGATTGGTAATTTCCCCAAAAGGGAAGCTTTTTTATGATCTCAAACACTTCCTAATTATAAATTTGATCAAGGTTAGGGCTAAAATTTGTATACCCGGATTCACTTTGGACAATGCTTGGGCATGAGTTTCTACAACCCGAATAACTTGAATAATCCAATTTTTTTATTAATATATATAATAAATATGAAATATTAGAAATTAAAAATTATTTTATCAATGTTTTTAGACTAAATTATATTGCAATGTAATATATTTATTATTTTGCTTCTTCTTCTTTTTTTTTTTTCATCTTCAAAGTGAAATAAATTAGTTTCAGACAGAATCTAACTTGGACAAAATGTTCGGGCAAAAGTCGGGCTCAAGGGCGAATTCAGGCTTAGGTACATCCCTCTATACATGAGATTGAGCTTGGATTGACATTCAATTCATCGAACCAGCCGAATTAATGCAATCCCTTAGAAAATTCTCAATCATGGGCGTTTCTATGCTTCGCACATATTGGAGATGAAACATTAGAACCACTATATATAACATGTTGATGTTCAAGACTTTCTGTTAATATTGTTGTCTCTTGTAACTTTGCTCACAAACCGTGAAACATTGATAAAAGAAGTGAGAGGGAATAAAAATTATCACAAAAAGTACGTAGGTCGTGACCTAATATAAGACAATTGTCAAATTCTAGTTAAACATTACAATAGTTTTTTATATTGTGCAAAATTTATCAAAAGATAAAAAGTCTTAAACAATCGGAGATTGTTTGGAACAAGACTTTTGAAGCACTCAAATTACTTGCTAACCTCCGTGGATTGAGGTACATTATTTTTCACTACGAAATTTGTTCATTAAAATTTTTTATAATATTAGAGGATTAATTTAGACATCAGATGATCCCGACCGTTTAGCGACTGTGACCATTTCGATATTTTTATAATGTTAGAGGATTAATTTAGACATCAGATGACTCCCCACCGTTTAGCGACTGTGGGCATTTTCTCTTGTAGATCACGTGATGATTCTAATCATTTTTGTCATCGAGTTTTCTTCATTATAAGCATTGAATTTTTTGTATCCGTACAATTGACACTATCAGTATGAAACGAAAAACTTAAGTGAAGGAGATGACTATGATGTTCTTAACATTAAATAAAAACCCGTTAATTTATACGCCAAAATAAGGGGTTCTGGAAAGGCTTTTGTGGATCTTCATTGGAGAAGACTTACACGTGCCCCATCAAATTAAACAACCATTACTTGGTTCATATTGATGAAACTTGGCAGTGCAGCTTATCAAACAAAAAGCATTGCTTGTTTATATTTGTGAAACTTGGCAACATGTTAGGCAATTAATTCTTTAAAAAAAAAAAAAAGTCGGCGTCGTGAAACTGTTGCACGATTTCTTCTATAGCCAAAACAGGAAAGATTTTAATTAAATTTTCAGAATGCATAAATTTTTATGCAATATTATTTTGAGTATAGCGATATTTTTATCGTTTATTATGTCGGATCCTTATTATTTGTGGAGTATAAATTTTTATGCATAATTATCTCAAGTATGGAGATATTTTTATCATGTCTTATGCCGGACTTTTGTTATCTGCTAATCATAAATTTGTATGCATTATTATTTCAAGTACGGAGATATTTTTACCATGTATTATGGTTATGTTTGGCATGAAGTTTTGGGTTGGATTGGGGCTATTTTAACCATAAAAAAATAAAATAGACTTTTTAGCTCAATAAGACAAAATCATATTTAAACTATAATCATTTCATTTTTTCTCTCACAAAAGTAAAAAAGCCAAAAAGCCTATTCCAAAGAGGCTTTTTAGCCCCATGCTAGCTTCATTTGGGAACAGATTTTTTTAGTAATTTTTTTGGCTTTTTGATTAAAATGTGATGTAAAAAAAAACTAGTATGTTTGGAATGACTTTTAGGTTTTTTTACGAAAAGATGTGTAAAAAGTAGAGAGAAAATGGAATATTTGAATTTTGGTATATGCTGTTGGTTTTTTTGGTTTTTTTGGTGGCTTTTTGGCTAAAATCACCACTGGCCAAACAAGGCCTAAAATGGTCAAAAAGTCAAAAAGTCAACCCACATCCAAAATGAAGGCTATATTGGATTTTTATTATCTGCGGAGCATGAATTATTATTATGAGTATGGAGATATCTTTATCATGTAATATGTCATACCTTTGTTATCTGCGAATCATAATTTTTTATGCATTATCAATCCGAGTATGGTGATATTTTTATCATGTATTATACCGAACCTTTTTTTTTTTTGAGTAAATAAGTCATAAATTAAAGATAAAAGAATACAAATACAAGGGGCATATCCCAGGCCCTACCAAACACTATACAACAAAGAAATAGAAGACAAAAGACAAACGGGCAGCACCATGGCACACCAAACCCAAAAAACAAAAGGAAAGGGACCCACCTGATAAACAGAGCAAAACAAATAGGACAAAATAAGGCATCCGAAAGATATGTTAAAGGGCCCCATGGAGAACATGAGGACCATGAACATACATATAATCAGATAGTAACCTAAAGAAAAGGGAACAAATAACCCTATACAACATGCTAAGAAGTCCCCAAAAGCTTGAGAAGTAACTCAAGATCAAAACAAAAACATACATGTCAAGAGAATAAATAGATTACCCTTGCACAGCCCGCAAGGGAAGGCAAAACTAGCAAAAATAAATACAAGCATTTTCTACAAATGAGACCAAAAAAACCAAATTGCATGCTACTAGCATCCAAAAAACCCGTAGATCTGCCAGCATCCACAGCAACTGCAACACTCATCCACAAACTCGAATGATTAGTAAAACTTGTCCAAGTGTGAAGATAAAATGAGAACAGCCAAACAGAGAACTTCATATGCTCAGAATACAATAGTATGATATATATAATATGGGAACTACCATCAATCAACCTTTGTTATGTCCAAATCATAAATTTTTTATTAATTTGAGCATAGAGATATTTTATCATGCATTATACTGGACTTATATTAAAGAGCGAGGAATATATACTATAATATTTCTCTTTGTTGTTAAGGATGGAAGGAAAATGAGAGAAAGAGCGAGGTAAGAAGTGAGGGTAAGGAAAGAGACTTTTCAAATTCTAATTTTCTTAGAATTTATGAGAGAGAGATATGAAGTAAGAGATATTAAATTGACTTTGAAAAGTAGAAAAAAAATCAGTGGTGTTACTTACATTAATTAATGTATTAATATTATTTGTGATATTATTATTGATTTCATTCATTAATCATATTATAAAGATTAATTTTTTTTAAAAAAAATTATGCCAAATCATTAATTGGTATATTAATTAATATATCAATTGATATATATAATATTATTAAAAATAAAAAAACAATCTGTCTCTGTTTATGACAAGTTGTTCCTTCCCAATTTTCAACGCATTTAGGCTTGGTTTGGCATGTCCTAAATAATACAAAAAGTCAAAAAGTCACCATCTTATTTAAGTCACATCATCTTATTTAAATCACATCACCTCTCTAACACATCACATCAAACCCAACTCAAACCCAACCCATATAAGTCAATAAGTCAAAAAGTACACTTTTTTAGAACATCCCAAACCAACCCTTAATGTCTTGTACTTTTTTTTTTTTTTTTTTTTTTTCTGATACATAAATTTCAAGAAGATGAGGAATTGAAAAGTCTGTCTCATACTCGTCTCTTGTCACTTTCTTGGAATTGAAAAGTCTCTCCCATACTTGTCTCTTGTCACTTTCTTTTTCTCATTTTTCTTCTATCTCTCACAAAATCTACGAAGGAGAAAGACTATTATCCTTGATATATCATGTACTTTATAATTAAAAAAAAAAGGACGTAATTTTATATTTTTTAAGTTATAATTAAAATAAAAAAATATAATTGAATATTACATAAAATATAAATAAAAATCTATGAGTCATAATTAAAATATTGTCAAAATTAAAGAAAAAAATAATTATAATTAAAGAATAAAATAATATAATTAAGAGTACATATAGTACACTCTTTTTAAAGAGTGTGTATAATAAAATTTTCCAAATATTATATAGTTAATATTCTTTTAGTCAGATTGGAATGAGTGGGGTATATATATGTGGATGATTGGTTATCGATTGCAAATCCACGAATTTAGTACAAAAAACTTGCAGTTGATGATCATGTTCTTCAAAATGGTCCGTAACAGCTCGGCTTGGCTCGAGTTGGATGATTGGGTGAGTATTTGGTTTTCATGAACAATCCTATTGAAAAATCTAAGTGATTCGTGATTAGATCAAGATTTAATTATTCCAATTCCTTATCAATTAAAACTCATAATCTAAATTATCAAGCACGTATGAAAGTGATTTAGATTGTTGTTTTCGAAAAACAATAAATCGACAAAAACAATTTTTACGTGGAAAAACCACAATTGAAGCACCTTCAATTGTGATAAAAAAAAAAACCACGGGTGAAATGCCACTAATCAATCCACTACTGAAGAAAGAAAGATTACAAAGATAACAAACAAATTATCCAAATGCTTCCAATTTGTCTTCAAATCTTCTGTATATCTTTCACCGCAACCTTCGTCTCAGAATTGATTAGATTGAAGTTGAATCCACAACTTCTATTGTCGAATCAACGACCACGCACAGTATCAAACCCCTTCGACATTCCACACTTGAATCTCCGAATTCTACCGAAGAAGAGCACTCTTGAATATGAACAATCAACTTCCTTGGTGTGTGCTTATCAAAGCATGAGTTTAATACTCAATCAAGACATCAAGAAAAACCAGTAAACAACCTCAAAAAAAAACCCTAAACACCTTAAAGAAGATCTAAAAAATGTAACCCTAGATTCGGACTTAACAAGTACTTATAGAAAATAGGGGTAGCGAAGTTCGCTCGAGTGAAGACTCTCTCGCTTGAGCGAGGAACCAAATACGCGTGTTTTCCTTAAGTGGCTTCGCTCGAGCCATGCTACATGCTCTCGAGCGTATAATCTTCTTTATCAAGTTTTTGGCTTTTGGCATACAGAAGCAGTTTCTAGCATAACATTTTCGCTCGAGCGAGAACTCCTTCGCTTGAACGAGCAAGAAAACAAACTTAGAAAAATTACAACTCGATAAAACATATTTGTTCACGGTATTGACAAGACTAAGGGACCTAACAATCTCCCCATTTGTCAATTCCCGGACAAAATATCTAGCAATTTCCTAGAAAACACAAGCACTGACAAAAACAACCTACCAACACAAAACAACCTACTCAACTAACAAATCAACCTTGACCAAATATCTGCAAAAATAGAAAACCACCACCAGGAAAAAGAGTGAGAGAGTAGTTGTTCAGAATCAAAAACCATATTAAGACATAACACATCAAAACTATATCATTATGCAAACAAAAATAGTATGTCCAGTTGTATGTCCAATCTGCTTGTAAAATCCACAAGGAGTATGCTAATTCAACAATAGGTACCCCAAAACATATATACCCCCAAACAAACCAATACTTCCCCTTTGTGTCCGAGAGTGACAAAAGAAACAGTATATACAGGGCAAAAAAAAAAAAAAAAAAAAAAAAAAAGTCCAAAAAACACAACTGTCCAAAAAACAAACAAAACTATGAGTCTGGTGGAGGTGGCTGCTGTATCTGGAGCAAAGAAAGAATTTGAGCAAGCATCGTTCTTTGTTGATCAAGGCGACCATCAAGTGTATCGACCCGAGTATCCAACAGATCAAGGCAATGAGTGACGATCGCCGAATCATGGTAGCCACAAACGAATGAGGACGATCTCGTGCATCTCGGGTGCACCAAGAGGATCAGATCAAACTCCACCTTCTCGGCAAGTGGATCATCACCTGTATCAGACACCCTAACTCCCGACACACCTCCCCTGACATGTGCTTGACTCTGTGAGACCGTCAACTTGGTGATGGGTTTAACAGGAGAGGCAAACTCGTCATCATCAAATGTGGGAATACCAAGAGAAGTAAGAAAACGAGTGAGAAAACACCCATAAGGAAGACCCAAGGATTTGCGACCATAAAAAACCGTAATCATTTTGGAGACTGTCATTGCCGGCATGTCAATGGAAAGGTGATGGTCAATACAATATAACACATACCCCTGATCTTGGGTAATGTGAGATGAATGAGTAGTCACATGAATGTTGGCACAAACAATGATGTTAAGAAGTCGAAAATGAGGAAAAAACTCATTTTGCTGAATGAGCGCCCCGGTAATCCAAGTCTGGGGAGTGCTACAAAGTTCAGTGGCCACTCGATCAAAGTCAACACCACTTCGAGTAATGAAAGGATAATGACAATCCCGGACTTCCGGAAGACCAAGAAACTGTCGAAAAGTTTCATCATTTATGACCAAAGCTTTGTGCTTAACTCACGTGCGAAAAGAGAGAACTATTTCCTTGCTTATTGAGTGCATATTACAATAAAATTCGTGAACCAAACTGAGATTTCGAGGTCGGAAAACAACAGCACTTGATCACCCCCTAGAGAATCAAACAAGGAACGGATGGGAATCAACTCAAAAGCACTAGGATGGACATTCCGTTATAAGTGAACTTTCCTAGAGGTATAGAACTGTCGAAACTAATTGGATTTTTCCTTGCATTCAAATTTTTCAGTGTTGTAATTTGGGCGGGACACAGTGGATTTACGATGTTTTGAAGGCTCAGCCATGACTGACCAAAAATTAGAAAAGACAACCACAAGACCAAACCAAATAACACCCAAGGCCCATTAGAAACCCAAAGAAAAAAAAACAGAAGTGCACATCAAACATCATTAGTCCAACAGGGTTAGAAAAATAAAAAACACAAAACCTTAGCATAATATCAATGACATGAAGAACAGAGCTAGGTTAAGTTCCAATAGACACAAATGCAGTAATTAGAGAAAGAAAAGAACAGAAGATGAAGGGAATCAACATCAGTGCAATTCACTTAGACCACATAAATTAGTATATGAAACACAGGACAATCATAGACAAAAAATTAAAGCCCTAATTTAACCCCTGACTTTAAACCCTATCAAAAAAAACCAAAATAAAAAAAAAAAAAATCAAACTAGAGAAAGTTATCCATAATGTAAGAAACAAAACCAACAAGGAAGAACCCTTGAGACTCACAGGCAGAGTATAGCAAACACATAGACAGAACGAGGACAAAAGACAAAGAAAACAAACTAAAATAAAATAAATAAATAAAAACTTACCGATAAAGACAATGCAAGATGGAAGGATGAGAGACGCCTTCAAAAATGAGAAAAAAATCAAGGAAGAACCAGCAATGGGGGCGTAAAAACCCAAGGTAAAAGAGAGAGAACTCGAAGCAGGAGGGAAAAAATGAAGTGAAGGGATGCAGCATCAGTATTTAAACCATGACAGGTCGCTCGAGCAAAGACTTTCTCGCTCGAACGAAGACACTTATGCGCACGGGGTCGCTCGAGCCAAGATCTTGTCGCTTTAGCATAAAAAGCACGCTCTTAGAATCTAAGCCATCTGTAGAAGCACGCCCGAGTGTACACTCCCTTGCTCGAGCGAAGAATAAAAAAACAAAAAAACTATAAAAAAAAAAAACTTTCTAAGCAAAAACAAAAAAACTCACACTACGAAGTGGAACCTGAAACAAAAGTAAGTGAGCACAATGAAGGTAATACTAAGATGAAATAATCTACAAACCATGAAGCCCGCAACCTTGCAATTATAACAATATGAAGCATATAATCATGAGCAAATCAGATAAAATTTAATCAATGATCATAAGCTATATGAGAATGCACAACTCGAAAACAAACATGCGAGCTCACAATATGATGTGTGTGTGTGCAATCCTTGAGAGGCCACAGAGCTAGAGTTAATCCTCGTAGTGATCGGATGGCTGGACCTCTGGCAAGAGTAACTAAACATCACAGAGAAAAGTCAAATCACTAGGAATCATGGGGTATTTGTTGAGTAAACATGGAGGCTCCCCCTCAATCAATGAGTTCCCCCTTTTTTTCTTTTCCGACTTTTCTTTCTTGTGGGCACTCACTTGTGGCATGCACTCTTAAGAGTATGGAGACCAAACCAGAGAAGTATGAAATCAAAAAGGATGGCCTGGTTGGTGCCTCTGAGGTAGCATTTTCCTAATACCCAGACTTCAATGAACTGAGGGAGAAACCGTAGAAGTGAAAAATGATGGTAGATGGTTAAGAGACTCAACATCACCCATGATATGCTAGTATAGGTCAATTCCTCTGAAAAAGTACAAGAAACACTGATAGTGGTCAATAGAGAACTTTGATCACTTATGCAGAAACCCCTGCAACAGTTTATCTCAAGGATGTGTACAGAATGAGTTCATGAAGTCAATGAGCAGGGCACTCAGAATGAGCTATGAACAAAGAAGAATGAGATCTTGTGAGTAGCATGAGCAGTGTTCATATAAAGTTAGATGCAGAGATGACAGGACTCAATAACAATGAGATTATAGCATCCAAGCACACAAAAAACCAAACACTAACACACACTCAAGGAACAGGTAACACCCTAGTGACTGAGCACTACACCCGAGGTCTTTCTAAAGAACTCAAACCGAAGAAGATCAAGGGGTTTTGTAAAAATATTAGCTTTTTGATGCTCAGTGGGTACATGTTCAAGAACTACAAGGCCCTTTTTCACTAACTCTCGAATAAAATGATGATGAATGTCAATGTGTATGGTGCAAGAGTGTTGGACAGGATTTTTTGAAATGTTTAGGGCACTTGTGTTATCATAGAAAAGAGCGAGAGTGTTGTAGTGTATTGCATAATCATGAAGCATTTGCTTTATCCACAGCATTAGTGCACAACAACTCCCTGAAGCATTGTACTCATCCTCAGCAGTCGAAAGAGATGTGGCATTTTGCTTTTTGCTATGCCAGGCAACCAAATTATTCCCAAGGTAAAAACACCACCCGAATGTACTCTTCCTATTATCAGCACACCCTGCCCAGTTGGCATTAGAAAAACTAGTAATTTTAGCTGTTGTATCGGTAGAAAACCAAACCCCACACCTTAGTGTCCCGTTAACATATTTAATGATGCGTTTGATCGCAAGAAGATGAGACTCTTTAGGACTGGCTTGGTAACGGGCACAGACACCTACACTAAATGCTATGTCAGGACGATTGGCTGTGAGGTAAAGAAGACTTCCTATCATACTCGTATAAGGGTAGGATCAACATCAATACCAGAGGAATCTTTGGAAAGGTGAAGATTGGCGCTCATGGGAGTGCGTGCATGTTTGGTTGACTTGAGACCAAACTTTGACACAAGATTTTTGGCATACTTAGTCTAAGAAACAAACATACCCGAAGGAGACTATTTAATTTAAAGACCCAAGAAATAAGACAACTCTCCCATCATGCTTATCTTGAACTCATGTGTCATGCAATCCGAAAAATATTTCACAAGATGATCAGCAATGGATCCAAACACAATATCATTAACATGAATCTGAGCAATAAGAATATGAGACTTAGTGTGTTTCACAAATAAAGTCTTGTCCACACTACCTCTTTGAAAGTCATTATCAAGAAGAAAGGTAGTGAGTCTATCATGTAAGGCCCCGGTGTCCCACATCGGGAATGGAGGGGGAGTTCCTGGGCTATAAAAGTAAAGACCGAGACCCTTATACAGCATCGAGGCCTTTTCCCAAGTGGTGAAATCCCTATTAGAACTCCGCGGTTAAGCGTGCTTGGGCGAGAGTAGTTCTAGGATGGGTGACCCCCTGGGAAGGACAAATCCGTGCGGGCGTGGCCCAAAGCGGACAATATCGATGACGTGTGAAGGGTCGGGGCGTTACAAATGGTATCAGAGCCGACTCTCCGGAGTACCGAGTGTGGGCCCCTGGCGTCGCTCGGTGTATGTGGGCGGGCTTATGAGTCGGTAGCTCTTGACGGGACGTCTTGACCTTAAGGGGGTGGATTGTAAGGCCCCGGTGTCCCACATCGGGAATGGAGGGGGAGTTCCTGGGCTATAAAAGTAAAGACCGGGACCCTTATACAGCATCGAGGCCTTTTCCCAAGTGGTGAAATCCCTATTAGAACTCCGCGGTTAAGCGTGCTTAGCCTGGAGTAGTTCTAGGATGGGTGACCCCCTGGGAAGGACAAATCCGTGCGGGCGTGGCCCAAAGCGGACAATATCGATGACGTGTGAAGGGTCGAGGCGTTACATATCATACTGAGCCCGAGGGGCTTGTTTCAACCCATACAAAGCCTTGTCTAACTTGTAGACATGGTTTGGACATTTAGGGTCCTCAAACCCTTTTAGTTGCTCAGCATAAGCCTTTTCTTTCAAGTATCCATTCAGAAAGGCACTTTTTACATTCATTTGAAACAATTTGAAACAAAGAAAGCATGTAACACCAAGTAAAATACGAATAGATTCGAGACGTGCAATTGGAGAAAACGTCTCATTATAGTCAACACCCTATACTTATGTGTAGCCTTGAGCAACCAACCTGGTTTTATTTCTAGCCACAGTACCATTCTTATCAGATTTATTCTTAAAGATCCACTTAGTACCTATCACATTCATGTTTCTAGGTCTAGGAACTAGAGTCCAAACATTGTTACGTTCAAATTGACCTAATTCTTCATGTATAGTATTGACCCAACTATTATCTAGTAAGGTCTCTTTTATATTTTTAGGTTCAATTAATGAAACATAACACATATGAGATACCTCATCCCGAATTTGTCATCGGGTTTTCATTCGATCTGAGACACTTCCAATCGCCTATTGAGCTGGATGATTCAGTTTCACCCTTGCTGATGATTTGAACTCAGGACTTGTGGTGACAGAAGCATCAGAAGTGGTGTCTTTCTGTGCACTCTTTGGACTCTGACTTACCTAAAAAGTTGGTGCTATCTCAACTTCTTGTGCTTGGATCTCAGTCTCTCTTTGACTTTGTGTTTCAGTATCCAAGATTGGAGACTCACCATTTTCTTCCTCATTTGTCGCTGAAGTAGGAGAACCTGTGTTATCTATAACCACATTGATCAATTCGATTAAAGATGAAGTTCACAGGTTATAGACTTGAAAAGCCCTACTAGTGGTTAAATACCCTAGAAAAATACCTTCATCACTTCGGGAGTCAAATTTTCCCAAAGGCTCTTTATCTTTGAAAATGTAACACTTACACCCAAAAGTTTTGAAGTATTTTATATTAGGTTTCAATTCCTTCCACAATTCATATGGTGTTTGTAAAGTGTTGGGCCTTAAATACACATGATTTATGACATAAACAGTAGTATTTAGGGCTTTAGTCCAAAACTTTGGAGGAACTTTCTTACTAAGGAGCATGACCCTAGCCATCTCTTGAACAACCCTGTTCTTCCTCTCGACAACTCCATTTTTGTTATGGAGTAATAGGTGCAAAAAATTCATGCTTAATTCCATGCATATCATAAAAATCCAAAAACGAACTGTTTTCAAACTCACGACCATGATCAGTTTGGATTCTTACGATACGCCCAATAGAAACACCCAGTTAATTTTGGATTTTAAGGACTAAGGCGTGGAAAGCATCAAACATATCAGATTTTTCTCTTAAAAAATTTACCCATGAAAAACGAGTAAAATTATCAACAGTTAAAAAAATGTATCTTTTACCTCAAATGCTTTCAGTGTGAGTAGGTCCCATTAGATCCATATGAACCAATTCAAGAGGACGTTTGGTTGTAAAGCTGTTCGCCTTTTTATGAGGGGCATGGGTTTACTTTCCAAGTTGACATGGTCTGCAAACACGGTTTAGATTCTTACCCAGTTTAGGTACGCCTCTCACAAGCTCTTTATTGGCTATTTTAGTTATGTCTTTGAAATTCATGTGACCTAAACTTTGATGCCATAGATGAATGTTACTTATGATGGCTGAGTGGTAAGTAAGATCATTAGTGGTAACAATCTCGTAGTAGTTATCAGATATGCGAACCCCATACATGACAGTATTTCCCTTTTTACCAAAAATTTCACATTTATTTTTTGAAAACAATATTTCATGGTGGGAATCACACATTTGACTGATGCTCAAAAGATTTGCTTTAAGGCCATCAACAAGCAATGCATTTTCAAGCTTAGGAAGACCAGCCACACTTATAAAGCTCTTACCAATGACTCTAGAAATGCCACCATCTCTAAAGGTAACAATTCCACCTTCATATTTTTCAAGGGAGGTGAAGTAGGATTTGTCACCTGACATGTGATGAGAGCACCCACTATTAAGGTACCACATGTGTGAGTCACGTGCTTTTAGAGTAGTGTGAACAACCAAACAAGTCAAGTCATCTTTTTTCACCCATATCTTTTTGGTCTTAACAAAATCAGGATTGGCAGTCTTAGTAAATGTCTTAGCATTGTGAACACCCTCATGTATCTTGGTGTTCCGCCTAGACATGTAAGGTTGTCTCCTAACCCAAAAAAGTATTAGAATTTCTACCCTTTTGAGACATCTTACCAAACAATTCAAAGCAATAAGGACGAATGTGGCCATACCTACTATAATGATGACAAACAAAAATAGGTTTTACCTCCCTTTTGATGATCTTACCCTCGTTAGGTAGATGAGGAGAGGGATCAACCTAGTGCACCTTCAGCTTTCCTTTTGCTTGAGTCTTCAGGTCATGAGATGTAGAGGCCTGTCCCTTGTGAGCTGTCGCATTACCATAGCCTAGCCCACTTTTGTCACAACCCATTTGTTAAGACCAAAGGATGTCTTCTAATGACTTGGAACCTTTGTTCCACATGGAAATTGTGGCTGTAACAATTTTGAGTTCTTCATCTTTATGACAAACCATCTCTTCCAATGTAGCTTGTGACATCTCAAGGTTTTCAATCTTCTCTTCATATGTGGAATATATTTTCAGGAGTTCATTCCTTTCAGTCTCACAAGATAGAAGTTTCCCACATACGTCTTTCCTATCACTAGAGATCTTGATGACATTCTGCTTTGCTATTACAAGTTCTCATTTTAGCTTGACATTCTTGCTTTCACATGCTTTGAGCTTGAGAGTGAGTTTGTCACTGATCTTGGACAAATTTAGAGATTCATCTTAAAACTTTTCGTAAGTTTGTTGTAGATCATCACCATCAATCTCATCATTGTCTTTTAATGTTTCATCATCTTTTTTTTGCTCTTGTTTCTCCTAGACATCATCCAGTCCAGTAACTAAGGCAGGAAATGTGATAGATAGTAGTGAAGATGACTCTCATCTTTCATGAAATTGGCTTAGAATATTCCATACATCTTTGGCCTTTGTACAGTGAGCAACCCGTTGTTGTTCTTCATCAGAAATTGATTAACGAATAGTAATTAGAACTCTCTGATTGCTTGGATTACCAGTACTTTTAACATCCTCTTTAATGGCTTGCCAGCCTTTAGGGTCGAAAGCTCTCAGAAACGCCCTCATTCTGAATTATCCATGTGTTAATTGCAGATTATATGATTTAATTTGTGTATATTTGTCCAAATTGGGAAATTATTTATTGAGAATACAACTTTGGAATTGAAATTGATGACATAAATGTGTTCATAAATCAAAATTGAGTACAAGGATATGTTAATTGGAATTTTTAGAGTTTTCTGGGAAGTTTAATTAAAAATTGATTCTGTCTGATTCGCTAATTTTAATAGGTTGGAATTAAATAATTGAATAGGAATTAGAGCTTAATACACATTAGTATAATTTAATTTAGTGTAATTAAGATTTTAAGATGTTGAGACTAATTTACTTTGAGTCAAATTAATCTTAATTAATCTCTTAGCCTTAGGTAATTTTACTTAATTTATTAATCTATTTAATTTGAGCCTAGTGTCTTTCATACTCATCAAATGAAGTTAGATGAGAGAGCTAGTGGGTCTTATTGGATGGCTACACACTATACACGTAGAGAGAGAGAGAGAGGAAGAGAGACTTGAGAGTGTAAACTCAACCCAAGAAGAAAGAAGAAAAGAAAGTGAAGTGAAGAAACCATTGCTACTGCATTCTACCCCTCACAATTCACTCCCTTTTGGTAAGGATTCTCCTCCCTAATCTCATGAATTAGAATGTAGTTGAACAATTATGCCCTTAAGTTAAAGAATTTAAGATTAGGCAAGAAAATATGAACTTATTTGAAGTGGGTTCATGTCATGAAAAGCTTGTTACATGCACGAGTTCATATGTGAAGAATGAGTGTTTTAGCTCCCAAATTCTACATGCATGACATGATTTTTTATGGAAATTTGTTTTTATCCATTTGAATTCTTGCATGGGTCTTCAATTGAGAGGGAATTCCATGGAAGCTTGAGTTTTAGAGCTCACACTTGCATGTTTTATACATTTACATACATGTACATAATAAATTGAGGATTTGATTTCTTTATGGCAATTTGAGGTTGTTTTAAACTCATGATTTTTGTTTGAACTTGGAAATTGTGAATTCAAAGTGTTTTTTGAAGAAGTTTCGGGCCTTGAAATTGAAGTTGAATTGCGAAATTTATATGTTTATGAGTTTCTGATTCAGTAATTCAAACATGACTAAATAATTGTAATTTAATGTGTATGAGCCTAATTTAAGTTTAATTGTGTAATTAGTGAACTTAATAAGGGTTGGTATATGATTAGATTATTTATATTTAATTAGTTTGGTTAATACAAGACTAAACATGTTTTAATTAGAAGTTAAGGAAAATTAATAATCTAATTAATTCTTAATTCTAGCCATCCATATTTAAAAGCTTAAGTGAACTAAATATATTTAAGATGATTGCGTATCATGTTATGCATATTTGTGATTGTAGGTCACGAGCCAAGGACTGCTTGACCAACTGTTCTGGAAGCCCACTATGAGTAACATTATTGCAAAGATATGTTCATATGAATTATGTTCCAAATGTGATTTGATAAGTTATGATTTCTGAAATGATATTTGTTTACGTGAACGAATGTCCTATGTTTGAAATCTATTATGGCATCCATAGATAGTCCCAAGTCATGGGAGACGGCATGTTAATGCGGGTCCGTGACATATATGTGATTACGAGATCTCGTTAGCCACTTTATTGTGGTGATATGTATTTAATCGGTATCCGGAACTAATTACTCTAGTCGGAAACCAATATGTGATGTGTTCTATGAGATGTACCATTATGTTATGTTTTGATATGAGACTAATATGAATGATTATGTCATGATTTGTTTTATGGATATGATACATTTGGAATTCGTTCACTAACCCCTTTACTTTAATGTTATTCACTGGGCTTTAGCTCACTGTTTATATATATATATATGTATGTATAGGTGAGCGTTCTGGAGGACAAGTCTAGAAGGAGTCTTTAGTCGAGCCACCGCTTTGACGCCTACCGCGTGGTTTTGAGTGCCCTAGAGTTGAGGCTAGGCCTAAAAGGACGCTGTCAGCTTTTGATCATGAAATAAACTTTTATTATGTGCATATGTTATGTATAAGATATTAAGTTATGAGTTATGTACTGAATGTGGGTAAATTAACGTTTTTGCATGTAAATATTTGTTCATATAGTTGCACAGCTCATTGGACTATTGGTGTTTTTGTATATTGCTTCCGCTAGCCTCGATTATTTTTGATTGTACAAGAAGGCCTTTGGTAATCTCGGATTACTGGCCGGTTACGACACCAAACTTATAGGGGTTGGTTTAGGTCGCCACAAATATGTCCAAACTCTTGACATTCATAACACTTGACCTCTTGTCCCTTTACAATCTTCTTTTCAGTTTTTGGAGCAAGTTTTGGTGGAAAAGTTTTGGGTTTATCATTACTCTTGTCTTTTGAAATAGGGTCTCTGAAATTAGGCTTCTTTTTCTTTAAATTTTTTTTGAACTGTTTAGTAAACATAGCTGTCATCTCGGAATCTAGATCAAACTCAGTCTCATGAGATTTTGCAGTCTCATGAGCACTAGTGAAAGCCACACTATCTTTTTGTTTTTTCTTAGAAATCTGGTGGGCTTCATAAATCTATAAGTTTCCAACCAACTAATCAAGTTTGAGGGTATCAACATTCTAAGCCTCCTCAATAGTTGTCACTTTTGATTGGAACCTCTCAGGTAAAGACCTCAAAAATTTTCCAACAACCTTGGCTTCAAGGATTTTTTCACCAAGTGTGAAACAGGAATTCACGATGTCACTAAGTTTAGCATAAAAATCATCAAACGTCTCATCATCACGCATAAAAGAGGTTTCAAAGGCAGAGGTGAGATGTTGAAGTTTTGGCCTTTTAATAGAAGTAGTACCCTCGTGAATCGTTTCAAGAATGTCCCAAGCCTCTTTTGCTACCTCACACGTGCAAATACGATGAAACTCTTCAGGTGTGATAGAGCAAAAAAGGGAATTAAGAGCTATACTGTTCCAACTCAAATTTTGATAATCGAATGCGTCCCATTTATCAAGGGGTTTGGGAATATCAACACTATCAATGGTGACAATAGGTTCACTCCACCCATAGATCACACAGTGCCAAACTTTCTCATCGATAGATTTTAAAAATGCTCTCATACGAGCTTTCCAATAAGAATAGTTTGTACCATCAAGTAATGGAGGTCTATGGGTCGAGTTACCTTCACAAATTGAATCCATATCACCAATCACACAAAATCACACTCCTATAGCTTTGATAAAAACAAAGACTGACCTACTCTGATACCTACTGAAAAACCTAAGTGATTCGTGATTCGATCAAGATTTAATTATTCCAATTCCCAATCAATTAAAACTCACAATCTAAATCATCAAGCACATATGAAAGTGATTTAGATTGTTGTTTTTGAAAAACAATAAATCAACACAAACTATTTTTACGTGGAAAAACCACAATTGAAGCACCTTCAATTGTGATAGAAAAACCACGGGCGAAATGCCACTAATCAATCCACTACTGAAGAAAGAAAGATTACAAAGATAACAAACAAATTACCCAAACACTTCCAATTGTTTTCAAATCTTTTGTATATCTTTCACCGCTACTTTCATCTCAGAATTGATTAGATTGAAGTTGAATCCACAACTTCTATTGTCGAATCAACGACCACGCACAGTATCAAACTCCTTCGACACTCCACGCTTGAATCTCCAAATTTCATCGAAGAAGAACACTTTTGAATATGAACAATCAACCTCCTTGATGTGTGCTTATCAAAGCATGAGTTTAATACTCAATCAAGACATCAAGAAAAACTAGTGAACAACCCCAAAAGAAAACCCTAAACACCTTAAAGAAGATCTCAAAAATATAACCCTAGATTCGAACTTAACAAGTACTTATAGAAAATAGGGACAGCGAAGCTCGTTTGAGCGAGGAACCAAATATGTGTGTTTTCCTTAAGTGGCTTCGCTCGAGCCACACAACTTGCGCTCGAGCGTACAATCTTCCTTATCAGGTTTTTGGCTTTTGGCATACAGAAGTAGCTTCTAGCATAACATTTTTGCTCGAGCGAGAACTCTTTCGTTCGAGCGAGCAAGACAACAAACTTAGGAAAATTAACACTCTATAAAACATGTTTGTTCACGGGATTGATAAGACTAAGGGACCTAACACCTATTGTTAGAGACAACAAAAGCTTTGCCTTGTGTCCCGAAATTTAAAATCAAAATAGGGGCTTTGCATTTCTTAGTCTCTTAGGCTTCGTTTGTTTTTGAACTAAGTTAGATAAGATTATTATTAGTGAGAGAATTATTAGTATGATTGTATTAAGTTGGAAATGTAAGATAACATGTATTTATTTTGTATATTAGTGTGGTAGTTATTAGTTAAAAGATTATTTGGTATAAACTAAACAAGTACACTTATTTAGTCACATCACCTCTCTACTTTTTTGCTTATTTTTTCGTAAAAAATAAAAAAATATGCCTATTGAGATCATCCCAAACAACTTCTAATTTAAATAAAATATATAAAATTATGTAAAAAATCTCATTATATAAAATGTGACTTTTTACTTTTGTAAAATGGGGAACAATAAAGTCTTTTCACCTACAATCTCATATGATTGGATTAACAAAGCCAAATCCTCGAGAAATTGCTAGTTCCTTCCTTATTTTATTTCATAATCACTTGATTGGTTTAGACTATTTTTTTTTTCAAAATTGAATTTTTTATTTTATGTGTTATTTTATTTTATTTTTAGTGAATTTTTTAAAAGATTAGAATTTGGGATTTATTAGTGCATCTCCCAATATTTTAAGTATTTTTTTTTTAATTTTTAAATCTACCTAATCTAGATACATTAACAAGTAAAATATTTGTGAAAATTTACAAAAAAATTAATAAATACACAAGAATATAAAAATATATTGAATTTTAATATTTTTTATATTTAGTGAATTTAAAGAGTAAAAGAGTAAAAAAATTACTTAAAATATTAAAAAAATTTGCTAAAAATAAAAAATACAAAAAACTAAATTATCAAAAACTCAATCTAAATCAAATAATATTTATAGACTCCACCTCACTACTAATTCTTTTATTTATTTATTATTTATTTTTTTTTTGAACTGAAAAAGGCCCTTAGGCTACAGAGAAAAATCAGAGGCCAAAAGGGCCTTAACAACAGAATGAAGGTTCCTATCCCAGTCTAAGAAGAGATGGTCATTGAGGTGAGTATTGGCCAGCTAATGGGCCACACGATTTGATGTCCTGGGAACCCAAGAAAAGGCAAGAGATAATCGGCTGCCCATAGCTCTAATGTCATGGAAACACGCTCTGCTTTCTCTAGAAGGAACTAGTTCTGAGGCACTTAACTCGATTGCAGATTTGTTATCGCTTTCCACTTGGACATGAGACAGACCAAGAGTCTGAAGGAGTGAGTATGCTAACTTTACTGCCCTCGCCTCGCCTTGTAAAACAGAGGACGACCTAACAGAGGTTACAATCCCATCAACCAATTTACAAGTCCAATCTCTGAGAATTACTACAATAGAGGACTTTCATCCATCAGGAGAGAGACTGGCATCACAATTGACTTTTAGTATGCCTTGAGGGGGCGGAGTCCAAGTAGAGCCATCAATCCTGGGGGAGATGTGAAAAGAGACATCATCCTAGGAGGGCACCCAACTGAGCTCTCTCCATAGAGAGGAAGCTTGACTGATAACATGCAGAGGATTCACTGGGGTTTGGTTGAACACCCACTCATTGCGCCCTTTCCAGATAAACCATCCCATTGTGGCTGCCTTACTAATCGTGGCTTTCTTGTCTCTATGATTCAAACTGGGTTCAATGATGGATAAGGTCTAAGTCCTTGCTGAAGAGATAAAGCCCTGTCCTGTGAGGAGGCACAGATCACACCCAAACCAAACCGCTCGAGTCTAAGCACAATGAAAAAGAAGGCATTCAACAGATTCTAAGTCAGCACCGCAATAGAACAACACCGGGATGAGGCACACCATCGACGGAACAGGTTTTCTTTAGTGGCAAGCTTATTGCAGTACACCCTCCACCAAAAGTTACGAATCTTGGGTGGAATAGGCAGCCCCCAGATAATTTTCCAGAAATCCTTGTGAATTGTGGCTGAAGAAGACGCAGTATGTGAGTTGGAGTGTGGTTCCCCAACCGCAATCAGATAACCACTCCAAACTTCATACATCCTAGATTTAGTGTAGTGCCAAACAAGGGAATCGTCTGGGCCTTCCGAAGAAATAGTTATTGTTTCAATGGCATGCACGTCATCTGTTCACAGCAGGTTGCGAAAAGCGAGGTGATCCCATTCTTTTCGGTGTGGGTTAATCAGATCTTTCACAAACTGAATGTGACATCTAATTGGCTTTGGAGTTTCAACTCTGAAGCTGTGAGATTGGGGCACCCACTTGTCATCCCAAAAATGTATTGACTTGTCATTCCCAACTTGCCAACGCAACCCCTTGTCAAGAAGTTCGCGACCTTTAAGAAGGCTGGCCTAGGCCTAGGAAGGCCTTCGTTTCCTAGACGCATCTTGAAAATAGGAATGGGGATAACAAACTCCTTTCAAAACTTGGGCACAAAGAGAGTGAGGGTTCTTTAGAAGTCGCCAAGCTTGTTTTGCAAGCAAGGCTTGGTTGAAAGATTTGAAGTTGCGAAAACCCATCCCTCATTTGGATTTAGCCAAAGTCAAGGTGTCCCAACTTGTCTAGTGCAATCCTCTGTCTATGGGGTCACCACCCCACTGAAAGTTATTAATGTAAGAGTTTAATCGCTTACAGAACTTCTTTGGGAAGGCAAAGTAAGCCATGGCATAAGCAGGGATGGCTTGCATAACAGAGTTGACAAGAATCTCCTTACCAGCTTGTGATAATAGATGTTGTTTCTAGCCTTGCATCTTACTCACAGCTCGTTCCACAAGAAAGCCCAATGCAACAGATTTTGATCTTCCCTAAGAAGATGGTAGACCAAAATACTGTAAGCCTCCACTGACAAGTTATATCCCTAATAAATAGCACACTTCGTTTCTAACAAATGCCGATGAGTTTGCAGAGAACACAATTCCAGATTTGTCAAAGTTGATAAGTTGGCCCAAGGCAGTCCTATATATTCATCAAGAATGGATTTGAGAGCCAAACAATCCTTCTGATTGGCTTTGGCGAAGAAAAGTGTGTCATCTACAAAGAAAAGGTGGGTGAGAGTGGGGCACCCTCGTTTAAACTTAATCCTAGAAAGTTGCAATGCATGCCGTCTCTTGGAGAGGGAAAGGGATAGGGCCTCAATGATCAAAACAAAAAGATACGGTGAAATGGGGTCTCCTTGTCGTAGACCCCGGGATGGGATGAATGCAGCCCTTTTCAAACCATTCGCAAAAATAGCAAAGGAGACCGTAGACACAACTTCCATGATCTAACCAACCCATGTGCTATCAAACCCCAACTTCTCCATAACTGTTTTCAAGAAATCCCATTGCACCCGGTCATAAGCATTGTTAAAATCGAGCTTTATCGCCATCTCATGCACCTCGCCTCTTTTTTTTAGCTTCAAATGATGAAATGCCTCGTGAGCTACAATAATATTGTTTTGTATCATTCTACCAGGAACAAAGGCAGACTGGTAAGGTGAGATAATTTGTTGCAGAATGGGTTTAAGCCGATTGGCGAGAATTTTCGAGATGATCTTTAGATTAAAGTTGCAAAGGCTAATTGGACGGTACTGAGACAATTTCTCAGGGTTTGGGACTTTTGGAATAAGCACCAAATTTGTTTGATTCCACTCCTTGAGAATGTGCCAAGTCTTGAAAAAGCTTTGCATTGCTTCACACACTTTCGCTCCAACAACAACCTAATATTTGTGATAAAACACCCCTAAAAACCCATCTGGCCCAGGATCCTTTAAGGAGCCCGGTTGAAAGGCAGCTACTTTAATTTTCGCATCCGTAACTCAGACTCAAATTCATTTCAATGGTAACAACTGGGTCCATGCCAGAGAGAGAAGCCTTTATGTCCCTGGATTGCTCACTTGTAAAAAGGTTGGAGAAAAAAATCCAAGAGGTGGGTGTTTATCTCGGTGTTTGAGGTCAGCCATTGCCCACTCTCATCCAAGAGCAGAACTAATTGATTCCTTTGCCTCCGTTGTGTGACTGAGGCATGAAAGAAAGAAGAATTTTGATCTCCAGCATGTAACCAGTGTACCCTCGAGCGTTGTTGAAGATACATTTTCTCCCTCAATAAAGTTTTAGTAATCTCTTCTTGAATCACTCTCTGATTTTAAAAAGACTCCTCCGATGATGGCTGTGCTTGAAGGTCTGCCAGTTGGGCTCGTAAAGTGTTGAGCTTCAACTTGTTGTTTCCAAACTCTCTTGAACTCCACTCCTCCAGGTCCTTTCTATAGGATTTAAGTCTCTGGCACAAAAAAAAAAAAAACATGAGAACGCCTCTATGAGTGCCCTCCCAGTGTGTTGCTATAACTTTTTGAGAAATAGGGAAAGCTGTCCACATGGATTCAAATTTAAAAAGCTTAGGCACATGTTGTTGGAGAAGACAAGTGTTGAGAACAAGTGGACAATGGTCAGAACCCAAGAAAACTTCATGAAAGACTTGTGCATAAGGAAATAGTTCCCTCCATTCCACATTAGCAATTGCTCGATCAAGCCGTTCTCAAACACACGCTTGGCCCAGCTGGTTATTTGTCCAGGTAAAAGCATGACCATTGAATTCCAAATCCAAGAAAGCACAGTCGGACATTACTCTTTGAAAATTTTCAATTCTTCCAGGGCTAGGAGCACTTCCTCATTCCTTCTCCCATACTGAACCTATTTCATTGAAATCACCAGTACATAACCACGGTTGGCTGTTATCTTGGGCAATAGACTTGATTTGAACCTAGAATCGAGCTCTTTGATGGTACCTTGGGGGTGCATAAATGAAGGTAGTCAACCAATCCGCACCCGATCTGGAAATTAGACACCCCAATAAATTACTGTTTTGTTGCCTTACATCAATATCGACCTCTTGAGTCCACCATAGTGCCAAACCACCTGCTGAACCAACAGGATCCACATAATAACTATTTCGGAAGTGCAAACTCCTTCTTATTCTCTCAAGAACTGATCTTTGGTTCTTTGTCTCCATCAAGAAAACTACTCCTGGGCGATGGGTTGTACACAACCCTCGTAAGATCTGGACCATTAGGGATCGCCCAATCCCCTGACAGTTCCAGTTGATTATATACATGACGGCTGTGGCTATTGAGGGTCAGCTACGACCACCCTTTCAGAGTCATCCAGCTGGGATACCAGAAGGTAGGTATTTGGAACTTGTGAATAAAAGTTTGATTTAGCCAAGGACTTCAGAATCTCATCTTGAACTTCAATGTCCACCAAGGTCAAATGTAGGACATCAGGAGTGGTGTTTTTCTTTTTCTTTGATAGTCTTCCTTTGCTCCCCTTCTTACCAGTGCGTATACCTTAACTGTGTCCAACAGATGGTGTTAAGTCTATGGCCAAGTTAGTCCTGGGCTGGTGCTCAAGTTTGAGGAGCTTGGGCTGGGGTGATAGATTGAGGGGCTCATTTAGAGCCTTTTGTTTGAGGGAGAGTCCAGTAAAGATAGAAGATAAAGAGTATCTCAGGAGCCTCTGAAATGGCCAAAGTTAACATCTCACTAACGGGCTCAAAAGAGCTATTTGGGCCATTCTGGGTTTGGAGCTCATTCTGTGAAGACAGAAGCGAGCGAGAATGGTCTTGTGAAGTTGGACTATCCGATGGTTCGATCACATAATATGGTAGCCCAGAATGGGTTGGGCTTGTGGGCAGGCTATGCCCATATGGGTTGCTTATACTTGTTGTACTGGGGCTAGGAATAATGACACTACCAAAAGGAGGTATGAGGGGAATATGCATAACAGGAATATTTGGGGATAACGAAATCTCATTGCTCTGGGGAGGGGAGGGAGTACTAACCAAATTTGTTGTTTCCCCATTATGAGTGCCACGTGTTGAGTGGTCACTATGACGGCTGGCTCTGATTCTAGGCATTGTGGTAGTGGTGGCCGTGGTGCCCTTATTATAGTTGTATGAGGTTGATTCGTAACCTAATTCCCATGTGCGATATCCCTATTGTTTTGGATTGGAGAATGTGGCCGCCAGAGAAAATGTCGAAGCCGATCTTCCATTTCATCAATCTGGTCTTGATAGAAAGCCACTAATAAACCCAGATTCTTTGTTACCCCAGTTCGAAGCCCAAGACCATAACCAGAAGCCCGACCTTCCTCTTGCGAGAAAAATTTACAGGAGGATTTCTCGTGGCCAATTCGTCCACAATCATAGTAGAAATCTGACAGTCGCTCATATTTAAACTCCACCCATGTGTCTTTATTCTCTGGCAAGTGGGTAGTTTGTCGTTTCAACATGAACCCCTTAGGGAGGGGAGCCGCTATATTAATCTCATAGAAAACTTCTTGCCAACAGAAGCTTGTCTGGTGGAGCTTCCACTCCGATTAACTTGCTAATCTTCCCTACGATAATTTGCCCATTCTTTCTAGTCATTCTCTCCATGGGTAAGCCATGAACCTGGACCTAAAAGGGGTAGAAGGAGAAGTCCAATTCTGAAATTGCTTTGCCGACTGCCAGAGGTTGGAGTACCAATAGATTACCCATAACCGACCAAGGAGTTTGCTTCATAATCAGAGCTCGGTCTTCCAGATTCCCAAAGCTGAAGAGGAAACCATTATCAGGCCAAGCAGAAATGTTAACTGTAACTCGCGTTTTCTAGGCCCCCGAAAGAATATGGTTAACCGCTTGCATATTGAGAGGTTTAGAGGCCAAAATCTTTCCAATCAAGCATAGATTGGAGTTATCAATACTCTCATCAGAGCCTTCCACCAACTCCAGAGAGTCTATCTCATTCAAGTCCACAAGTTCGTTTGCCATCGCAAGCTCAGAGAACAAATGTGTAGAAAAGGATGAGTGTAAGGGAGAAGACAGAGGGAGGCAAAGAGGACCTACCTCTTAGGGAGAAGAAGATGCTAAGGCCAAAGCCCAAAAGTTTGGGAAAGACCCAGAGGAAATACCCAGAGGAGACCTAGGGTAGGAAGGGGCACAGATCGTCGGTCGCACTTCTGTGTAGCCGTTTCCTGTCGCCCCCAAAACGACGTCGTTTTGGGGGCGAATTTTCAAAAAAAAAAACGCAGAGGCAGGGAGGGAGGAAGGAAGGAGAGGAAGAGAAAGAGGGAGAGGGAGAGGGAGAGGGAGGGAGGAGGAGGGGAGGGCCGGCCGGACCTGGAGGGGGCCATAAATATTGGGGGAGGAGGAGGAGGAGGAGGCGGAGAGGTCGAGCTTGTGCGGTGGAGCTGCTGCGGCGACGAGGTGGAGCGACGGCGGGCGACGCGATGCCGACGGTGGTCGCAGGTGCTGCGACGAGGGACCGACGATCCGTTCCTTCCTCCTCTCCTCCTCCTCCTTCCTCCTCTCCTCTCCTCTCTTCTCCTTCCTTTCCCCTTCCTCTCTTCTGTGTTTTTTTTTTTTTTTTTTTCCTGAAAACCGCCCCCAAAACGACGTCGTTTTGGGGGCTACAGGGGGCGCTACAGGGAAAGGGCTACCGAGGATCCGGATTCGGGTAGGAAGGCTCTCATTCTAGAGAGAGAAGCTCATCTACATCACCTCACTACTAATTCAATTCCATCATTTATCTATCAAAACTAGGGGTGTTCGTGGATCAGTTTTGTGCGGTTTGCGGTTCTGTTTTGACTCGCCCGCATGTTGCGGTTTGGGAAAAAGTCAAACCGCAACCGTCCGCAATGCGGTTTGCGGTTTGTGTAGATAAGGTTTGCAGATGTACGGGCAGTTTACGGTTTGGGGTTTGGATTGTTTCCTTTAAAATTTAATTCTTGAGTTTTTTTTATTTTTTTTATTTTTTTCATTTTGTAAATATTTATTTGGGTCATTTTCTTTTAATTTTTTAAAATGCTCCAACATTAATAATTAATGAATTAAAACTTATAAAATTAAAAACACAACAAAATCAATTCCTAACACAAACAAATCATTCAAAATCATTCAACATGATCCAACATTAATTGTGTACTTGGCCCTCTGGGATTCATTTTAGTAAAGAAAAATGAATATCATTTAAAAAATAAATAAATAAATATGAACTTCCTTCAAATAGTATTCTCACTGATTTATTTAATCAAAAAATCTTTTCTATAACCACCATGGGAAAACCATTAGATAGTCCCACAAATTGGAGATTGACACTAATTCACTAATTTCAATTTCAACAAATTAAAGATGAACAGGGAAAGAGAAACAACAGGAAATACCTCATGTAAAGGATTATTTGAATTTGTAGAATGTTAAGAAAAAATTTACCTCCACAATGACAGGGAAAGTACATCTAAGGAACCCCAGAATGTTTCAAATGAACGGTCCAGTTTTTTTCCCAAAAAAAAAAAAAAAAGGGAAATGTGCGGGCGGTTGTGGCGGGTGCGGGTCAAACCCGCAACCCGTCCGCAACCTGAAAAATGGAAATATTTAGACCGCACCTTACCCTATTGTATTTGCGAAACCGCCCATACGTGTGCTATTAGAGTCGGGTAGGGAGGGTGTGCGAGTCGGATAATTTTATGCCCAACCCTAATCAAAACAAACCAGGCCATATACTATTAGAAATTAAAATAAAGCCCAAAACAATTCTTTGTAGACCAAATTGAAAATAAAAATAAAAAAAATAATAATAGAAATTATCAGTCCATTGTGACTGAATTCGACAAAATGAAACAAGACAACTTTACTATTCCTAAGTTCCAACCAAATCCAGTCAACAATGAAACAACCGGCCAACGGCAGCACAGCAGCAGCGCCGCCGCTAGCGACGACAAACGGCGGTGCCTCTTTCTCAACGGCGACTGAGTCCTCTTTCTCTTTCCGAGTTTTCGGGGATGTTTGAATAATTAGGTTTTCTATTATTGGGTTCGAGCATTGATCTGTTCTAGATTTTAAAATTTGGAGGTATTCAACTACTAGCTTAATTCTTCTTTAATTGTGTCTAAAATTTTATTAGATTTCTTTGCAATTCTACTTTTCTATTTTTCCATCAATGCTGTATTTTGGGAAAAAAAGCATAGTAACTTGTAATGCTATTAAAAAACGTGGTTGTAGACTACTTGGTGTTGTGATTACAGAGTAGTAGCTTTGATTGTTGGGGGATATAATGAAATCAAGGTGGATTCAACTGGTGATTTTGTGAACGATGTTTGTATGTATACATATTTGTTTGTGTATAATTTATGTCTATATGTTCCATTAATATACACATTATACATGTTTGTATATAGGTATTGAGAGGATTATGAAATGTTTTTCGAAATATATTATTCTATCTCAATCTACTTGATAAGTATTTCAGTACCAAGAAACAAGTAGAGGTTTCAGGTTTAGTATTTGGTAATTGAACAACTTGATCAATGTGTAAATGACCATAACATTCATGATTTGGTGATTGAAGAGCCTACTCAATGTGGATACTAGCTAATAATTTTTTTTTATTGGTATTTACTATATTAGTCAATTGAAATTTATAATGAGCTCAATGTGGATACCACAAAATTTATAAGCAAATCAAAAGAAATTCCAAATGACCTTTGACTTGTAATCTGATACGAGCTCCAAAAAAAAAAAAAAAAAAAAAAAAAAAAAAAAAAAAAAAAAAAAAAAAGCAAACAAACAAAAAAACCATCACTTTGTATGTTCAAATAGGAATATAATGATAGGGGAAAAAGTTAATATGACATTTCATTGGTTTCAACATCAATAAAAACCGCAGAACTCATGCATTGAGAACCAGCAAGTTCAAACAACACACATCTAAATAGAAATACACAACAACCAAAAACATCAAATTACAAAAGTAGAGACAATTCCATATTAGAACAAATCAATCTTTTAATGAAACACCACACAAACAATAAGAGCAGAACAACTTTATTGAGTAAACAATTTCAAGATAACAATCAAGAGCCAGTGTCTTCAACGTATATGCTTAGTCATTCCACCTATGAGACAAGACGAATCCATTCCATTTATGAGACAATACAAATCCAATCAAAACGAGCAACATCAATTGTTGAAAAAAATAAAATAATAATAATTAATAATCTAAATGGTACATGCTCGGTTGAAAGGTGTATTTTATTTGTCATAGTTATAAAGTTTTAGAAAATGAGTGGGAGCACTAATTAGTGCTACCACTAATGATGTGGCAGTAGACCCCACCATGAATGATTTGATATTTTAGCCTTGGTGTTGTATTTTTTTTCTTTTGTTATTGGGTGCCATGTCATTAGTAGTCTTTTTAGAGCTCTAAAATTAGTGGTCTCAATCATTGTTGTAAAGTTTTTGTGATCTTGATTATTAATTATGTGATGTTTAGTTATAAGGCTTTGTGGTAATCAAATTTATTGTGGATTTGGTTTTGTGACTTCATGGTGGTTGGTTATGAGCTGAAGCATCTTGGTTATAAGGTTTTGTGGTGTTTTTGATTATGAACTAAATTGGTTTTGATTATGAAACTTTGTGATGTTTGGTTATGAACTGAAGTGATCTTACTTAGTTTTTGTAGATAAAATACATTTTGCCCAAAATATTATTACTTTAGAATTACCTAATAATTTCTCATCAAATTTTTTTTTTGAAAGGAAAATGTCTGTAATATTTAGGCTGTGGATTTGGACAGAGATTTGAAAAGAGAAATAAAAATGTGGTTGAAATGTGAATGAAATATACGAAAAATTATTAGGTACTCTTAGAGTACCATGTGCCCATGTTCCTTCACCAATCATCATTCACCATACCCCTCATGTTTCTTAATCACTGTACACAAAATCATAATACGCTATCTTTTTCACCAATCATAATACCATAGAATACCACATGACCGTGCTCTCAAAATGCCCAATAATTACTTGAAATATAGTTACATTTCACCTACTTTTTTTTCCTTTTCCTTTCCAAATCTCTACCCAAATCCATGATCCAAGTACAACCCTTATAGTTCTTTCTAAATAATATAACTGGAAAAGTTGAGAAATAGATGTTGACCAAACCTTCCAAAATAAAGTCATGGGGGTTGAAACTCCTTTCCCTTAACCTATAATAAATATATAGATGAAACAAATAAGGAATATTAAAATAAACTTACAAATATGAAATGGAGCAAACAGCCACAAATATAAAATGGACAAACTTCACTTTACTCCTTTTGGTTTGGGTCATGTGTAGTTTACCGCCTGGCGTTTAGAAATGACCCTCACGTGATTTGTGAACTGAAGTGCACTATTAAACATTTTGTTAAATTTAATAGCAAGTGTGAAACACGTGGCAAATATAAGGGAGTTATATGCTCATTTTCAAAGTTCAATAGGGTAATTCGCACATGGAATAAAGCACTGTGGATTAAAGTGCACTTTGCCTTCCAAACAAATGATAAAATGCAAGGGTATTTTAATCTTTTTCATTAAATCGTTAACGGACTTAACAGTGCACTTCAGTCTACAAACTACAAGAGAGTTATGTGGTCATTTCCAAATGTTAGGGGTAAACCGCACATGGCTCCAAACTACATGGGTAAAGTAAAGTTTGCCCATATAAAATTGTATGATAGTTAAGAACTATATGGATGAAACAAGATAAATATCATACTTTTTCCCAAGTTATCTATTTTCATTATGTTTTTTATTCTATTTGGAACCGTTGTTATTGGATTGCAACAAAAGATGCCAAGTTCCTTGAGTCGTGGCATTCATCCTTCCTCAACTATTAACTCTTTTACAAATGACAGACAATCAATTTTCAATACTTCAAGTTGAGGAAAGTTACAACCAGGTGCTCCGGGGCAAACCATTTTGCTCCCCACATATGAATGGGAGTATAATTTTAGGATCTTTAATTTAGGGACTTTCTTTAGAGTCTCCATTGGGTCTTTTTGTAAATAATTCTCCAGAAGGTTAAGCTTGGTAAGGTTTGGGGGAAGTTTATCATGTTGGGGCAACTCAGTTATCCACCAAATGCGCTCCAGCTTCAAGCTAAGAAGATTCTTGTATTGAAACAAATTCCATGTTCTTAATATCTCACCTCTGATATCCGACAACAACTTTTCAAGGTTGGTTAGTACAAGTGTTGGATTTGATAATACCTCAATGATACACTCGGACGAATCATTGACTCCCAATTTTCTCAAATTGGAGTGTTTGTGCAAAAAACTGAAATCACACACCATTTCTTCCGTCAACCAATATAGGGTTTGGAGGTTTGGTAAACGAATTTCAGTTGAATAAAATCTATCCAAGTTGATCCCATAGAATAAGGGAACCATCTTACAGAATGTAGGTAAGAGGATATGTCTTAGTTGCTTCATAGTCCAAGTAACATTAGGAACGATGACACCAGGATTGCATTCTCGAACATCGAAGGTTAGCAAACCTTTCAGATTGCTTATGGTGTGAGGAATTTCGATAACCTCAAACTTCGTATAATTTGTGAATCCCAATCCAAGGTAATGCAAGTTCTTCAAATTGCTAACTTCATTTGGAAGAGCCCGTAGAAGATAAGTCTCCTAGAAAATTCTTAGATGTTTTCCTTGTTGGGTTTTTCCAGATCTCTCCACTAAAACATTGCATAGCACGAAGCTTTGGAGTTGGATAATTCTAAGAAATGTAGTCATTGAAATTACTACCATGAGTAGTGACTCTACCTATCTTGTTCCAAGATTAAAGGTGATTACATCATTTTTAGTGTTAAAGAAATTAATCCTTGGCCTCTCAAATGCAAAGATTGTGCAAAATATCATGAATGAGACAACTCCTAGCCTTTCTATCAAACCTCATTTGAACAACTTGAATCAAGTTCCTTGCAATCAAGTGATTTAGATAATCATCCCCTACATCCACTACCTCGTATAAATCCCTCGGCTGCCCATAAATTAACTAATTTGAATGCAGAAATTTCATGGCCCTCTAGAAAAAGTCCAAAGTATAGAAAACATGGTTTCAAATTTGTAGGCAAGTCTTTGTAACTCAATCCAAAGATTTCTGAGCATTGATCTTGATCTTGACCTTGACTCATGCCCTCGAGTATCCCTTCCATGCATTTTCTGATCTCTTTCTTAATAACAACAATCCTGCTGCTAGTACAATTGCGAGTGGAACACCACCGCATCTTTTTAATATTTGCTCACCAATATTCTCCAGCAGACACTACTAAAAAATGTGCTTTTTGCGACCATCACAAGCCGTCGCAAAAAATGAAAATACAGTCGCAAAAGACCTTTTACCAAATGGGGGACGCTAATGTGGAGATGACAAATACTTTTTGTGACTGCAAAACAGCAATCGCAAATAATTTGCGACTGCCTAACCTACTTTTTGCGACAACTATTTTACTGTCACAAAAAAATAAAAAACACTTTTAGCCATTATTTTTTTACCTTCACAAATCATTATTTTTATAATAAAATCAAATATACGTTTGCTAAAACAAAACAATCAATTGCAAGCACCTAACAATTTTTTTTAATGAAAAATAACATAATTAAGAAATTAATTTAAATTTATAATAGAAATACTAACCTATTCACATGTAAGTGTGCAAACAAAATATAAACTTTCATACATGCAAAACAAATATCCATCAACCATCCTTAAAATATATTGTACTAAAAGATTCAAGTCCTCAAAAAAAAAAAAAAAAATGAAAAGAGAGCAACATAATCTCAGTTTGGCTCCCAAACATCACCCGCTCGATCATATCAACTACTCCCTCAAAAAAACCTGCAAAAACATATACACGTGACTTGAAAATTTAATGCATTTTTACTTGAAATAATAAAAATAGAACTATTTCAAAAGAAATTGTCAAGAGAAAAAAAGGTTCATTCTCTAAATTCCTCTGAATTGGTTGCTTGCAGCTTTTAAGTGATACAATAATTATTAGACAGCCCCAATTTTGAACATTTTGGCAATGCATGAGTAGTACTAGTGTAATTAAAATAATGTGTATATTTTGTTTACAAACAAAAATTAGGTTGGATTCCTACTTATAGACAAAGCATGTAATCAGAATGATGAAGAATTTGAAAAAATATTTGCATAATAAGTTACAGGTCCAATGGCTACTATCATTAGAAGAGACCTTGTTGGGATCGACGGCGTCAAGATAGATAAGCTGAGCAACTATAATGTTTGCCATATCATCATCCACAGCTCCACCACAATGTATTATCCTCTTACGAGTCCAATTAAAACACCAAGGCAAGGAAGTGTTAAATACTAGAAGAGAAAACAAACAAACCAACAACAGAGTTGAACAAAAGAACACAAAAATAGTCCCTTATATGCTGAAAAAGCTGACTGATAACACTCTGAAAACACTCTTGCACCATTGGGGGCGATCTTTGTCCATGTCCTTGCGCATAGGCATAGTCATAGGCTGGGAAGTATGGCAAAGAAGGGATTTTGCAAATCATCCCTAAACAACAACCAAATTCAAAACTATTCAAACTGAAAGAAAGAAAGAATAAATAAAATAAGATTAAGAAGGGGGGAAAAAAAAAAAGGTTGTTGTGAATTGTCAGATAAATCTTACTCCCAAAACTCACCAAATTTCTAGGTAATCAGTTTTTTCTTACTTGTCCATGATGGCTTCACAGTCCATATTTAAATTAGGAATAGTTGCTATTTTCAATGCATATTTTGTACTAATTGGTTTGACCTCTGTATTAGAGTAGAGTTTCTGGAAAGGTATGCATATCAATTAACAAATTCATTCATTGTTCTTAGATGTAAGTAATATATACAAAATGTCTTTGATATCAGTTAGACATCAACTGAACAATAAAAATCAAAAGGATGAAAAGACAATTGGTGTTCTATGTAAATGTACCTCAGCAGAGTAAGCCTGGAATATGGGTAGAAAACATTTCCGACAATAGTCATTGAATATAAGAGTGAGAACTGGAAGAGAAACACAAAAGTTGGATGCTAGGGGAAGTTTCTTCAGCCCAAATATTCCAATGGCAATAATTTGCATCAATATCAGCGAAAATATTGTTGGACTATGTACTACTGGCCAAAACATTCCACTAGTCTCAAACTTGGGTGCATAAACATTCAATAGCTGCACAAGAAATATGCCAACATAATTGAAATTGCCAACCACGCAAGCTAGCACATGGACAACACTTGAAAATTCAGAATGGCTATCCACTAGGTAGAGAAATTGAATATTCTTTTGATTACTAAAGAATTCCGAACATTCTTTTGATTACAAGCAAGTTTTCTCAACTAAATAGAGAAATTTTAACAAATACAAAGACAAACTGATAAAACTTAAAAAGTTGTTAAGTGTTAGTTACTCACAGTTGGGTATGCTTGAGCTCAATCTTGAGTTCTTGTTGAACTCTCTCCATTAGACCTTTCAGATTATGTCGAAAGCAGTGGACCGAACCCCATCACCATGTCACATCACTTAGCAACTATTTGATCTAGCGAGAAATCCAAAGTGTGGGATCATGTAAAAGACAGAGACTTAATCGGGCAAAGACACAAAAAATAGTCAACACACATAAGTATGTACATGGATGGGTATAAATAATTGGTACATTTCTCATTACACAACTCCTCTCTACCACTACTAAAAAATTGAATTTTTGCGTCTATTTTTTTGCGACAACCTATTCAGCTGTGGAAAAAAATATATTTGGGACATCATAATATGAGACAAAAATAAGTGATAATTAAAGGGCCCAATTTATGAGTGACTTTAAACCTCATTCAGCCCGTAGGAATACAAGGCCCAATTTATTTCTCTGACTTCTTTTTGTTTATTTGTTCTATTCCCAGTCTTGCCCTAGACATGTATTAAAACCATTAGGATTCGACATCACTCTCTTTCTCTCGTCGTCTGAAGAACACCGGTATGAATCTCTGTCTCTCTCAATCTCTCCCTCGATCTCTCAATCTCTCTCTTGATCTCTGTCTCTCTCTTGTACAATCTCGATCTTCCTATATTTGCGCACACATTATCTGACCTTTTTTAGATAATTTTTCTTCTCTTAAAAATCTCTCTATACAAGTATATATATGAATTTATAAATGTATCTCTATGTATTGATTGAATAATCATCCTTATTTTATTTTCAGGTTCTCGATTGATCCAATCATTAATTGGTGGCACTGGAAAAATCAACTCCTTTGAGAAAAGAAACCCTAACTTTCTCATTGAAGGTAAGTTCTAATCTATTTGTTTACATGTTTGTTCTGGTTTTGATCTTGTTTAGATTTGTATTGAACTACTCTTTGTTAGCTTTTTGTTTACTATTTGGGAATTGATTTCAATTTGTTAGCGTTTGTAGCTTGAATGCCATGTTTATTGACAAATGTGCTCAGTTAAAATACAGTTAATGTGTTGATTATTGTTGATGTTGTGATTAATTGGTGCAAATTTCAACATAGACAAATGAGAAATTAGTTTTTGTTTCCAATTCCAAAAAGAGTAGGAGTATAAACTCTAATTATTTGATAAATATTTTCCCAAAAAAATAAAATAAAAATGATTAGATGATTACAACTAAGAACATACATTTTATGATAAAAGAGTTGCTACAGTTTACATCTTAAAACTAGAACTACTAGACAATTGGGAATCATTATATAATATAAGCAAAGACGTTGTAAGGTCTTTATTGATGAAAAACTTCAATCTATTTTTCTCAAATTTTTGAATTTTTATAATGTAAAAATCTATGTGTCATATTATTGGTTCTCATCAATCTTTTTTTCTTTTTTAATTTTAATTGTCAATATCGCAATACCTTTCAAATTTTGTCCATTAATTAGAGAATCTTTGGAATTTTCAACAATATGGAAACATTTTATTTCTTAAATTGATGATGAAAATCTCAATATATGTTTCTTAAATTATTAGTGACAATTGATTTGTAAACCACTGGTTTTTCCTTAATTGGATAGTAAATTGAAATTAAAAAAAATTTGAGGACTTCTTGTTTTTTCTTTTGTAGATTTTTTGGTTTTTGCTTTTGAGGACTTCTTGTCCTTCTTTGTACTTCTCTTTTCTCCTTTTTGATAAAATTTTTTTTTATTGCTCATCCAAAACAAGAAAAAAAAAATGGAAATATTTTTTTTTTATTTTACAAAATAATAATAATAAAAAAGTTCTGGCTTTTGAACAGATTGTTTAAGAGAGGATTTTTTCTTAAACTTGAGTCCTATTTCCTCTTCTTCTAGCAACATTTCTTTTTTTAAACAGGTAGAAATTTAGCATCAACTTTGTGTTGTCTTCAGTAAATGATGGGACATTATAATCAATTGAAGCATCAAGGGTTTTGCTGCTTCAGTAGCCACACGACTAGAAATATGATTTTTTGCGTCTATTTTTTTGCGACTGATCATTTAACCGTCGCAAAAAATCACGTTTTACATCATAATCCCGTTTTACTTAACCCCCAAAATCATGTTCTTAACTGAAAAAAAAAAAAAAAAAACCAAATCGTGTAAAACTTGCCTTATCCTCTTTCACTCTTATTTCCCAACTCTCTCTCTCTCTCTCTCTCTCTCTCTCTCTCGTAAAATCTCACAAATCATACTGTTAATCTCTCAAATTCTCCTCTCTCTCACTCGACTCTCCACTCTCTCTCGCTCGACTCTCACTTTGATGAAGATATGAAGATTTGAATATTTCAATCTGCTGTTGATGAAGATTTGGATCAATTCATAATCGGTAAGCCTAATTTCTATGTATGAATCCAACTCTCTATCTCTGTAATCCCTATATCTTTATTTTTATCAATGCTGTGTAGATTCTGATTTCGAAACATCTTTTTGATTCGAAGATTCATGTCACGCCCTCAAAATAAACCCATAAATCATCCAACAATAGCAAGCTTATACATAAGAGAATAAGGCATAAATATATTCCATCAGAGTAGTCTTTACAAAAAGTATTACATGTTGACATCAAAAGTAAATGCCTATGGGCTTACAACTTTCCAAGTCAACACTTGGTTACAAAAAGAGAGTGCTAACTCTATACAAAGAAAGCCCTTGGCTTGATATACATGTAATACAACAAAACAACAAAAAGAATCCAACAGCCTCAAGCCTTCCAAGCTATGTCCTTGGAGGTGACATGCTACCTGTACTTGAAAATAATGTCCCATATAGGGTGAGCCACAGCCCAGTAGAAATATACTAGACCAACTATAAACAATGACTAAAATAATAGCATTCGATAGATGGTTCACACTTATATTCCAACTCATACCATATTACAGTTCATGACAATCATGTCCATGTTACATTTCACTTTCCATTTCTTATCCAATTCTCAATTCATAATTATGGCTCAGAACCTGGCCAAAAAACTTATATGAGACAATAACTCATATTAAACATTTCCCACTTCACAATGGATAAGCATACTAGCTGTATCAACACATCAATAGATAAGCATATGAGCTGTATCAACACTTCAACAGATAAGCATATGAGCTGTATCAACACATCAATAGATAAGCATATGAGCTGTATCTACGGAGTTCATCCCCTATCTCCTCCTAAACGACATCCAGTTTAGAGGTCCATCTCCTATCTTCCCCTAAACCGTGGAGTACATCCCCTATCTCCTCCCACATAACACAATGCATATAAACAGATATCATATACATCATTAATCAATACATAAAGTCAATGTATTCTTTTAACTACCATATTCGATGACACATTCCATTGATTAGTTTTAGTTTGCCTAATCATCCTGCATTGTCTACAACAATCAAGACTATCCTCCACTGATAGCCCAAAGCAGTTATTTCTAAACAGAAAATAAATACACCAAATGGATAGTATATCAACATTTCATTTAGGTGAGTGATAAATTAATCCAACCACACCCTTTACCCTCATACCCTTTTCAATTCCAATATTCTCAATTCAATTTCTCATACCCCGAAAATTATTATACAAATTGATTCACCAACAAATTAGGGCATTTTCCCATAATTCTCACAACAACCCTAGGGTTCCATTTTCATTAATGATTTAACATTAATTCCTTTTTCTCGATGTATTACATACATTTGGGTTTATAAATTTTGAAAACACCTTTTTTGAAAATTACACAATAACCCCAAACTTTCTCGAAATTACCCAACAACCCCCAACATATCGAAATACCAAAATTTAAAGACAAAGCTCATAAGATGGAGTCAAATATCCCTACCTCGAAGTTAGAGCTCAAACGGAGAAGAGGCCAGAACCAAAATGTTCCAAACTCCAAACTTTTCAGATCAAAACGAAGCCCTCGATGATCAACATAACTTTTACAAAGGCCGAAGGAAAAGGAAGCACCGTAACTAGATCAAACCCTAGAGATAAGGGAGTTTCTAGAGAGAGAGGCTCTCAAAATATCTTTTTAGAAAGTAAGAGAGAAAGAGTGAATGCAAAAAGTGATTCAAAAATGCCCAACTGCCTTCTGATATACGATAGATCCGCTCGAGCAGAAAACACAACGCTCGAGTGTCAAGAACAAAAAACATGATCCGCTCGAGCACAAGAAGGCCCGCTCGAGCTCCAAGACACAAGGATAAAGCACATCCGCTCGATCGTGAAAAAACCAGTCCGCTCGAGCGCTAATCTCCCCATCCCAGAACTTTTACCAAAAATGTACTGTACGCTCAAGCGCCAACAAGCCCGCTTGAGCGTGACCCGCTCAAGCGCAAAGAAGTTCGCTCGAGCGTGAATAACACACCTGCAGAAGTTTTGCAGGACACAAAAATACTGGGAGTGTGCAATCTCCGCTCGAGCACTAGACGACCCGCTCGAGCGGAAAGACCAAAAACCTAGCAACAAGATTTTAGACCAAGGTTCAACCCACCTGCTCACAACATGCTCAACACATCCTAAAACTCAAACAAATGGAATTAAAGGATGACAACAAGATAGATACAACTACCAACTCCACGGAACGAAGTCCGGAACACAACTGAACAGTAAAGGGACAACCGCGATCGCTATAATTCATTTTATTTTTTTTATTTTTTTAAATTATTAAATCTTGATTTGCGTTGGCTTTAAAACTTGATCTGAACATTTCTCTAGATTGTTTGCTAAATTTCTTTTAGTTTTTGAACCTCTTGTTTGTATAATTTCAAACTTTTAGTATTATGCTTTTATGTTTGTTTGGCTAGAAAACTGAAGCTCACCTCAATTGAGGTAATATATATATACATATATTTATATTTGTTTTCTTGTGTCTTTGTTACATTTTCTTAGCAACCAAATAGAGCATAATTTGGTTAATCTTTGAATGATTTTTCTAGTTTATAATCTTGTTGTTTTGCTTTGAATTCTTCTTTGTTACATGTTTTAGTCGTAGTTGATTTCTATATTGCTCTGTTTAATTTTGATTTCAAGCTCTCCCAATTTCAATTTAGTTTGATGAAGCTCAGAAGTAATTTAGATCTTGAATTAAACGATGAATTACTTGCTACTGATATCTTTCTCTCTCGTTTTTGAATTTGAATTTGATTCATATAGCTAAATACATAGAGTATTGAATATTAGTAATTTTAGGAAATACACGAATCTTTTAAAAAAATTTAATTTGTTAATCAGTTTTTTAACCGGATCCTTATTGGCTTGTATCTTATCTTAGTTGATACATTCATGAGGGCTTTACACACTCTTCTTTGTCCTTTCTCCACACTCAGTAGGCCAAATTTTCATTTGGATCAATTTCTTTTGCCAGGTAAAATTTACTACTATAGTTCGATTTGGTCTCAAACTGATATTTAGTTCGATTTATTTCTTTTTGTATCCATTTATGTTAATAATAATAATAATAATGAGTAGCATCTTGATAATTGAAGGCTCTAGAAAGGGGAAAGTGAGTAGCATCTTGAATAATTGAAGGTTCTTCTTAGGTGGAGCTCATAGGGTAGGTGTACATGGCATCATTTCTATTTTGTGTGGTTGAGATGTAACTTGTGTGTTTTGAATTCATCATTTCTATTTTTATTATGATGATGTCTAATTCATGCATATATATTTAGTTGTGTGTGTGTGTGTGTAGAGGTTCATGCTAGTATGTTTGTCTTGAATACTACTGTATCTGCTATGAATATTATTTTACAATTTTGTCTATATGATTCCTTCTCCCTATCAAGGTCAAGATACACCTCTTCCATTGTCATAGATGTTTGACTTGTTACATCCTCTCTTAATGATTTTTTCAGCACTGGCCAGTGCATATGGACTTGCAAATCATAGAGATGGTCAGTGGGAATGGGCAATTGCTCTTGGTGTCTCACCATTTCCTAGATATCAACATGCAGCGGTGAGTTTTTCTTTTAAACTCCCAACCAAAAATAAAAAATAAAAGAAAAAGACCCATTGTTGGTGGACATATCCCCCTCTTGTGTTCAACATCTAGAAACCAGTCATTGAGATGTGCTATGCTCTTGTAGGTTTTTGTAAATGCAAGGCTCCATGTGTCTGGTGGCGCACTTGGTGGTGGACGCATGGTGGAGGACTCATCACGTGTTGTAGGTATTTTCCTTTATTTTCTTTTTCCCTGCAATCTAGTAAATGTGTTGAAATTGTTGGTGTACAAAATCTACACTTAAGTCTTTTTCTTAGATTTTTCATGTTTTTATGTGTAGTTCTGGATACTGCGGCAGGAGTTTGGTGTGATACAAAGTTTGTTGTCACTACTCCCGGAATGGAATCTGATGTCAGAAGTTGAATCTTTGACGAGACGTCAGAGGCATGCTACTGCTGCTATTGGTGACCTGATATTTATCTATGGTGGTCTACGTGGTGGTAAGACGTCACAACAGAACACTCAATTTCTTTCCCTTTGTATGTAGTTCTAGACTTTAAGCTGACTAGTACCTTCTAGTATTGTACATCGTTTTGCATTCCGATGCCCAGCATAATATGGGACTATCTTGATTTGCATTGTTGTAACACAATATTCGTCTACTCTGAGTTGCTTGTAGTAAATTGGTTGAGCCTTTCAAAGTGCTTGCATAACTTGAAACTACAGATAAAGTAGATTCATTTAGAGGAAATGAAGACTCTTCTTATGTGAAGTTGATGTCTATGATGCTCAACGAGGACCTTTCCATGGATTTTGTGTTGGGTCTTCCATTGACTCAACGAGGTATGATTCTGTGTTTATAGTAGTTGACAGATTTTCTAAAATGGCACACTTCATTCCTTGCAAAAAGACGTTAGATGCTACTCGTGTGGCAAACCTCTTCTTTCAAGAAATTGTTCGCCTACATAGAGTTCCACAGACTATGACTTCGGATCGTGATGTCAAGTTTCTCAGACATTTTTGGCGAACACTATGGAGGCGTTTTGATAAGAGCCTGAATTACAGTAGCACAAGCCATCCACAAACTGATGGGCAAACCGAGGTGACAAATCGATTCTTGGGAAACATGATCAGATGTGTCTCTAGTAACAGGCCAAAACAGTGGGATGTAGCTCTACCTCAGATCGAATTTGCCTTCAACATCACATTCAACAGATCAACGGGAAAGACCCCATTTGAGGTCGTTTGCACTAAACCTCCAAAGCTTATACTTGATTTGGCTTCATTACCAAAGCTTCCACGGTTGAGTGCTACAGCTGAAAACATGGCAGATCGAGTTCAGAATATTTAGGCTAAGGTGAGGCAAAGTCTAGAAAAAGCCAATAACAAGTATAAGGTAGCTGCAGACAAGCATTGCCGAACTAAAGTGTTCAAAGAAGAAGATCAAGTACTGGTGTATTTACGCAAGAACCGATTCCCTGCAGCTACTTACAACAAGTTGGCAAACAGAAAATATGGTCCTTTCCAAATCGAGGCAAGGATCAATGACAATGCTTATGTGATTGATCTTCTAGAGGATATACAAATTTCTCCTACCTTAAATGTTGCAGATTTGTTCGAGTACCATCCAGATGAGCCATTATACCCAGAGAATAACTCGAGAGCGAGTTCTTTTTAAGTGGAGGGGACTGATGTAAGGGACTGATGCAGGACAGAATATTTGATTGCAATCAGAATATTTGATTGCAATTGCAAGAGATGAATAATTGCATAAAGTGAGCTTGATTGATTGAAAGTTGCCGAGATGATTTTTTGGAACACTTCCTTAATTGTTGCTGGGAGAAATTTAGGCACTTTCCTTTTTGTTTTATTAGGAATGTTCTAGCAGAATTGTAGGCAGATTTGATTTTGATTTTCTTTCTGTTTTTGTCTAAAGCTCTACTAGTATAAATATTCTTGTAAGCCATTAGGCTTAGACAGCTTTTCTTTGAGACATCAATAATATTCTTCTTAGTATATTTTTTCTGGTGGATTCCAGTTCCAGTCACGTGGATTCAGGTATATCAACCTCACTTTCGTACTGCGTTATCTCCTCTCTTTCTCTCTCTCTCTCTCTCTCTCTCTCTCTCTCTCCATGAAGCCCTCAAATTCAAACTCATCACACAAACCCACAAATGGCTCTGTTTCATCTATGTCTCAACCTCAACTTGTAGGCCTAGCAAGGCGTAATCACCAAAGGTTCGGGACATCGTTGATACGAAAGCTCAAGAGGTACTTGATATGTTACAAGCTAATAGAGCCAGGAACCAAAGAAAAATACAAGGGGAAGATGAGAATGGATTTGTGTAACTTGTCGGAGAAGAAAACTAGTCGCGGTGATGATGGGAAGTTGCCGAAAAAGAACTGTAACTATTTATAGCAAAATGAATAAAGATGAGAGGACTGAGAAGTTGACATCTGCCATTAGCTACTGCAAGGTTAGTGAACATTAGTCTCGTTGGTGTGTTAATGTTGAAAAAAATATTTTGGCACTGTTTGGTTGGAATTTCTAAAATACTTTTTGACCAGCCAAAGAAAAATGACACAATTTATCTTTTGTTTAGGTTTATTTTCTTTTTGATTATTCTATTAACCAAAAATCAAAAGCATACCATCCTAATTATTGTTTGGCGGTTTGTTTATTTCATTTTCCTATGTGACTTAATCGCTACGAACTCTGAATATGGTTCTATATAAAAGAGTTGCCAGCGAAATAGACTACATAAATTGCATTCTTAGTTAACTGCAATGAAACAATACTTAACTCATATGGTTTCTCTTTATTATTTGATGTTATTGTAGGGTGACGCAAAAGCAAATGAGACTCCTATTAAAGAGCTGGAGACTGAAGCCAAGGTTCTTGATATACAAAGCCCATGCTCCATGGATATTGATTCTCAAACTAATAATCAATTACCACAAGTGATTAGTAAGTGCACCCACTGTTTCTTTAAGTTTAGTTCTGGTAAATCAAGAACAATGTTTGGCAACTCTCAGTTATTAAAACCACTAATATATTGGATTCCTTCGTGCTTTGTTGTCATTTCATTGCATACTGATAGACTGCTGATCTTTAACATGTCAAAAGAGCTAGGGCTTGTTTAGGTAGTAAATATGATCTGACCTGTTCTTGTGCAGCTTCAGAAGAAATTTCAGCTGTTGCCTGTGATGATAAACCTGATTGCTTGGAAATTGCTCAGCTTTATAATGAGGTAAAATTCATATGTTCCATTATTTAATCATAGATCATGCTAATGGCAACCCTATGACTGTCAATTAGGTAGAGAAAATGCCAAAATATTTAGAATTTCAATGCTCATTTCACATATTCCCAGATACCTTCATATACTTTCTTACACATTGTAGTGCAGTTTTTATACATATATTCAAACAAATGAATATGCAAGAACTAACAATTGTTTCTTTTGCAGGATTTCAAATAGTGCCCATACATAAAGTTCGTATAAGCTTGTATTTGTGCTACTATTCCAAAATGGGTTAGGGAGGTCTTTTGCAGGATTTTAAATAGTGCCTCATACATAACATACGGACTGATATGTATCGGGATTTTAAACTTTTGATATATTTACTGATATTGTCCGATATTAGCTAATATATAATTGTACTATCAATATCAATACATATTTTGATACTAGTGAGGTTGAAAATTGTAATCTAACCTTTCTTCATAACTATTTTTTGCAGAAATTAGATGTCAATGAACCTGCTTGTGAGCAAATGGAACCTAGCACCACTGGTCATTGGAAAGAAAAGGAGCTAGTTAGCAGAGATGGCCAAACAAAGCTCAAAGCCAATGTCTTCTTCGCTTTCTTCGACCAACGGAGCGACAAAGTTGCCGAAGAAAGGACATGTACAGTACTCCTGTAGTCATTGCCAATTGGCTTCAATCCAACCAAGACAGCACGCCTACGAGGGCCCAATTTGTCAGGCTCATAGTTGAAGGCTTCTCTGAATGGAGAAAGCTTTGTGATAATTAGGACTTGATAAACCAATTCCTTGACAAGCATTTTGACATCGAGACCATCCTGCAAGCTAAACTCTACCCAATATCTGTCTTGCATGAGAAGTCCTTCATTGGATTCTTCGGCCCGAAAAAGTTTGAGACATTAAAAGGAGTCATGTTGTAACGCCTTGAAAATAATTCAACATGAACTCCCCAAATTAATAAACATTCACTACACAATGACAATAATACTTCCATCTTCACATATATAATAACTGGGTTTAATACAAAAGTTCCACATGCGGTATACATTCACAACGTAAAGGAATACATGAATCTATAGCATGTGAAACATCAAATCTCAAAACAATAAAATGCCTTTAAGGGCTTACATCTTCCAAGGCAATAGGTCGGTTACACAAAATGGTCTCTTGGATCCAAACACATTAGCCATTGGCTTACAAAAAGATCACAACAAAAATAAGAGCTATGTACTCTTCACAATCATCCGCGCCCTCAACTTGGCGGGATCACCACGTCTTTACCTGCACCAAAGTCCCATAGGGGTGAGCATAAAGCCCAGTAGAGAATTCTAACAAAGTATATACAGTTATGCAATTCTCAATGAAATGCAAATGTCAATGCCATGCCATGCCATGCCATGCTCTTTTAAAGAAATTTCATTTCATGTTCTTCTTGAAGATCTCAATTTTTTTTCCAATAAAAGTTCGCCATCTCCACACATTTCAAACTTCCAATTTTAATCAATAGGGGCAGTAAATACAACACTGGTAATCCCTAGGCTGGTGTCTGCAAGTAGACTCTATGAGTACTACCAAACTGTCATTTTTACTAGTATTAACCGGAAGGCTCGACACCTATCCGCGCGGTTTTCTGGTCTTTCACCATGGACACTCAGGCCAACTTATCAAATTCATCTACACCCCCTAACCGGACTTACTACCGTATTTACCCCATACATAGTTCCATAGTTCTTATCACAACGTTATTTTCTTTCATGACATAAATATCTTCAATTGAAATTTACAATGCAAAAATAATAATTGAACGAATATGCAATGAAATGCTTTTCCATATCTTATAACATTTCTCCATTTTCAAAATCTCTACAATAATGTCAACAATCACATCTTCAATTACCTCTTTTCAATGCTCTTCCCCAAGATAACCATATGTTATCTACACTTAGCCACAATTCACCTTTCATAATTCTTAGCAATATAGTCTCATCAAGACTACATGTAATGTTTTTCAAACATTAATTCTCACAATCCATAATGCACAACAATTATCATCTTCCACTTAAATATTTCCATACATTCAACAATAGTTTAAAAAAAATAAGTCCTCCACTCTTTTATATCAAAGAAACTATAATTTTATTATATCACATTGTGAAATCCATACTCATTTACTTATTTAAACACAAGAAAAGAAGAATTTCATAGTTTTTCTCATGTTTTCAAAAACTCCCAATTTCTAGGATTTTCATCAAAACCCAACAATCCTCCCATTTCATGGTGAAACCCAATCAAAACCATATTTTTCTTAAATTTAGCACAAAGAACATTCTCATGGATAAAAAGGAAGTTGAGATCTAAAACCCCTCTTTCAAAACTCTCTTTCTCTCTCTTCATTTAGTGTAAGATTAAAATTAACACAACAACCTCATGGAAGCTTTAAAATCAACATTTATGAAGCAAAACATGCATATATGACTCAAGAATTCCCTACCTCAAGCTTGATGAAGGAGATGATGAAACCCTAGCTTCAAGATGGAGTATTCTTCAATTCCTCCTACACCAAGAGAAGTCCAAGCTAGGTCATCAAGATTATGGAGAGATGATGATGTTCTAGATCCAAGGATTTGCAAGGAATCAAGGTGTTTAAATGTTTTGGTTAGGGTTTTCTAGAGAGAAGGAGGAGAGAGATGAAGTATAGGGTGAGAGAAAAAGCCCCAAAATGTGATACAACTTCGGCCAAAAGGGTAAAAAAAATAGAGATTCAGACTGCCCGTTTGCCGCACGTGCATCGCCCCTCCCCACCCATGCGGAGCGCCCCTTCCCGCACGTGCGGCCCTCATCTCGCACGTGTGGTGGCCCTCTCCCGCACCTCCTTCCACACATGCCTTTTAGGCAGTGTGCAGCCTTCCATCTCCCATGAATTCCGCACGTGCAGCCTAGCCTCCTGTACGTGCGGCCCCTTTCCTGCACGTGCGGCAAGCTAACCAGTCCAAAAAAGTTTTTGGCTCAACCCTTGGGCACTCCGGACCTGACCTCACACTCTCCGGAACAAGTGAAAATTGACACCGAACCAAGCAAGAGCAAGAACTCTAATCTAGAGAACCATTTCCGAACGCTTCAAGTTCAATGAAGATGAAAAGAGAATGGAGGAAGAAGGCATATAAAGGAAACAAGAACCCGGTCGTCACACATGTCTTTTGATCAGATATGGGATGAGATCAAGAAGAACGCAGAGGGTGACAATGACATGCCTAGGATTTACATAGTAAGCTAGAATGATCATTTCTTTGTGTTGAAGGTTGACGTCAACACTTACCACATCATCAACACATTCGGTGAGTAGCTCTTTGAGGGTTGCAACCAAGCATACATTTTGAGGTTTGATGACTCGGCTTTGATTCGCGGGAAGGTAGAGAAAGAAGGGGTCAGTTCCGATCAGGCAAGTGAGGATGAAATTTGTAGTGGCAAAGAATGTTGCAGAGAGTTCATGAAGAGATTTCTAGCTGCTATACCACTTAGGGAACTTGAATCGGAAAAGAAGAAGGAACTGGTTTCTTACTTCGCTCTCTACTAGCGATTACAGATAGAATTCAACTTCGCCACTTCATTATCATTATCATCGTCTTCATCAACTTCATCTACCAATTCAACTTCTTCTCTCTTATCAAATGAGAGTACAAATAGATAATTAATGTAGATTATTCATGCATTCTGCGTTAAACTTTTAGGGGTCATTGAAGGAAGTTAGATATTGCATTGCGTTTGTTTAAAGCAAATGCAAAGTAATGCAGAGAGTCACCTTTTAGGAACTTACTGTAAGATAATAAATGTTGCAAGATTGAAAACTAGACCGAAAAACTACTTGCATTGTATTCTTGTCAAAGGAAGGAATCATGGTCGGATAGATTTACAAGATTTTCATTCATCTTGCATTATAAATTTTCCTTTTAACTTGGTAAGAAGAGACTAAAGTTTCAAGATGTACAGCTTTTTGTGCACTTCCAGAGGAACAACTACATTTGGGGAGCAAATTGAGCGGTCCTCATTGATCAATTAAATGCAATAAGGAGTCCGAGCTTCCTACTTGTGGAAAGGTGAAGTTGTGAGCGTATGACACTTGTACACTAGGTCCAACCCCAAGTGACCATGAGGCCACATGGGAAACGTCCATATGATCGACACTCATAGAACACTAAACCACGTGGCTCATAACTAAACCACATGGCTGTATTGCCTAAACTTTTTTTTATAACCCCCCTCTTTTTCTCTTTTTCTTTTTTTATGGTGATAGAGAAGTAATATTTTCAATCTAGATAGTAATAGCAGTTTGAGAGTTATAGAATTTCATCTTACGTTGTTTTTACACACGATTTCTCTTTATTTTTTTGATGTTCTAATGGATTAACTTTGATAGTCCATTTAAACATTGTTATGGTATCGTATCTTCCTAGCTATTTTTATTGTAGTGTTGTGTTTTTTGCATTGTGTTAACAATTTGAAATATAATAGTCTATTTGTTGTTGAGTAACATTTAGATAAAAAAAAGTAAACAAAAATATATAACTGTATCACAAATTATTGTAAAGTACAATATTTTAACTTAAGAAGTTGTCGTTGTAACATCACCACCAAAAGATTATGTAATATTTATCACTAATATTTATAATATTTATCAAAAAAATTACATAACTCAACAAGGTGTGTACAATATGTGGAGTAAAGTTTCCCAATTTCGATTTTACTTTTCTCTTTTAGGCTTATATTTTGGATAAATTACCCATCAAAATGACTTAATATTTCAAAATTTTCAACGTCACATCATTCTAGTAAAATTTTTTGTATGAAATTTATGTTTGCAAATCAAGAAAATGGAGAACCCTTGGTTTAGAGGATTCTCATGGGATTCCTAATCAACACAATAAACAATAAATAAACAACACGGCACAAGAAGCTAAAAAAACAACATTTGCAAAAGCAACATATATTCTAGATCGAGTATCACAAGAGATTTGTCTTTTCTATTTACTCCTATGGATTAGATAAAAAACAATTTAGATTGAATTAAAGATAAAATAGGATCTTGGATCCCAAATAGTGATTCAATTTACAGTGACAAAAGAATTCTTGATTCAATTATCCAAACTTGAAGAAAAATCTACTTTAGAGTTCTAGATTGAAGGAAAAAAAAACTGAACATAAATAAGGTCCTTTTAAATTAAAATTTTATTCAAGTTCACTTATTAAAGTCAATAAATTATTACTTTTTGTTGATAATGGTTTTTTTATATCAAATATATATATATATATATATTTGTTTAAATTCTCAGTATCAGTAAGAAAGATAGAGGGGTTCATTCAAATATGAAATCTAGTCCTGCAAATCTACTGATTACATATCAAGAACAAATTAACTACAAATTACTTGATAGCATAAACCCTCATCAAACGCTATTTTGCTTGGTGTTGGTAGCTAACATCAAACACTCTTTTTCTCCCATTTCGAATGTTTATTCAGTTCAATTCATTGGTAGACTTCTTATTCGTACACTTCCTGTCTAGTAGTTTACTACTTAAAACTGAATATTACTTAAACACAACACATAGCTTCCCTTGAATGAAAAAAGTTTGTTCTAAGATCTTAGTTCTATGCAGATTCTGCAAGCTTGCGTCTATTTGAAGGCTTGGGAGCTTTTTGCGAGATTTTGAATAACATTTCAACGAAGCCCTTGAGAAGAAGATGTGATGAGTTGTTTTGTTTTGTTCTGTAGGAAGATATAACTCCAATTTACAATCTGTTCATTGAATAGTTGAATGCTACAAGCAATGTTTATGGCACTGGCCTTATAAATTTGAAATGATACTTTTGAAATCTCTATCAGTTGATAATATACAATCCAGATATTCCGTACTAATGAATTAGAGCATGGTATTTGTTTGTCATTGAAATATCTTTTGATTAAGCCTCTTTGAATGTGATGAGCATGGTTTTTTTTTGGTTGAATTTTAATTTGGAGATGAACAGATGGTCTAGTAATATGTTTGATATTTTCTGTTTGGTTGTTGAGAAATTAAGAAAGGAATATAAGTTGATGTTCAAACTAGTATTTTTAGAGTAATAATTTGTTACAAAATCAAAAGGCCACAAAAAAAATATATCAAACTTTTGGAGACCAATTTTAGTTGTTTCAAAAAAATTACAACTTTTACCGACCACTTTTAATTACGTGCAAAACTAAAACTTTTAGCCACCACTTTCACTTGTCCGAAGAACTAAAACTTTTAGAGACCAATTTGTGTTGTCTCAAAAATTATTTTTTTGTCCCCATAATTACTTCTTCTGCCCTGGACTGTTATTAGACTTTTAGAGGCAAATTTTGGTTGTCTCAAAATCAAAATTTTTTGCAACCACATATTTTTGTCTCTAAAAATCTATTTATAGTAGCAAATGCAAAATTTTGTCTCTAAAAGTCATTTTTTGGCTTTTCCAGACAGGCCATTTGGGACAAACTTCGCAACGAAGAAAATTAGTTACCTAAAGTTTTTTCCAACAAATATTATACTTTTAGGGACAGAATAAATTTGTCCCTAAAAAGATGATTTCTTGTAGTGGTTATATATATTTTTTAATTATAAATTGCATTTTATATGATCTAACCTAACATTAGAAGAGAGGTAGGCCCTAATCACCTTATAAAGATATTTTTTTATTATTATTTAGTGTCATGACTTTCACGTCTGGTTAAGACTCGAAACCTATAATCTTTATTAACTTTGAAATAATACTATTTGCAAGAGTATGCTAATAACAGTTTAATAAACTATTTTGTTAAATGAGAAAAATGTTAAAATATGAAAAAAAAAATAATAATAAGAAAATTTAGATATATTTTTGCACATTTTAAGTAATTCTATATATTTTTAAATACTTGTCATACATTTTAGGAAATTTTTTTTAAGGTCCTTAGTATTAAGAGTTTATATGATAAAAGACATATAGCATTTTCATAGTGGCTAGGGTCCCTCAATATTTTTTTAGAGAAATTTTGATCCAAAAAAATTTCAAAACACAGAGAAATTCAATTTCTCTGATTTTCTTTGCATTTAAAAATTTCTCTAAGTTGAAATTTCTCTGATTTGTTCACATATAATTGAGGAGGAGGAGAGGACACTGCTCTTAAACTCCTCAAATATATTTATATATATGCACACAAATATGCAGAGGCTTCACTCTGCAAAACAAAATCATTTTGCTACTTTCACTTCCTGTTAGTGTTGTGTTGTTTGAGATTCTTTCGGATAGACAGGTCGATATTGGCATTTTCTAATTTATAATCCACACACATGAACAAGAAATGGAAACAAAGAAAGTAAATCATTCACACAATGGCTCTCATTAAATTAGACAATCTAGAGCATGTCCAATGACTGCAACACCAAGTACATAATCACCATCAATTCAAGCTTTCAAGCCATAATTTTTCCTCATGCAATCAGATGTCGTGACTAGTGTTTTAAAAAGTTTTAAGTGCATTGAGGCGCTAAAGTCTCTTGGAGCTTAAGCGTGAGGCGCAAGGCAAGGCGCGCCCCTCACTGAAGAGAGGCACAAGTTGTTGAAGATAACCAAAATATTAATATAGGCAAAATTTTTAACATAAAACAAATATTCTTAAAATTTCAAAAAAATAAAATAAAATAAAATAAAAAAATAGAACAACATTCAATATTCCAAAAATCATGAAAGATAACATTCAACGTTTCAAAAATTTTCTTAAAAATAACATTCAATCTTACTTTGCCCAATACTATTTATCTTTTTTTTTATCAATTTATTAACGTGATTTTTTTTATAGATAGAGAACTCACATTATATAATACCTTAGTGATTTTAATTTTAAATCGGGACCAAATTGCTTGATAGCTTCAATTATTTCTAGATAAAGAACTCACATTATATAATATCTTAGTAGTTTTAATTTTAAATCGGGATCAAATTGCATGATAGCTTCAATCATTGACCTAAAACTGTTGTAATTTACTACATTGAAAGGAATCCCAAAGCCATATACCTATCTTGCAATCCCAGAGCTTTTGCTTAATGTCTATAGCTTTTTTTGATATGAAAATTGACGCTCAAAGCATGTGTTTACATTTTATATTAAAGGGGTAGTAATTTTATATGGTTACACACACAAAGAATAAGGATAGAGAAAAATTTAAATGAAGCACATGAGACGTGCACCTCGCACCTAAGCCTAAGGCATGCGCCTCAAGTGCCTTTTCTACTGCGCCTCGCCTCAAACAGTCTAAAGCTTCTCATGTGTGCCTTAGTGAGCCTCGTGCCTAAGCGCATCTTTTAAAACACTGGTCATAGCAATGCTTGTATTCAGGTCTTCAAGTCCCTACTAGCAAGAAACTTCAAATATTTACTTTTTTTTTTAAGGGCAAATTACCTACACTTCCCTTGAGATTTAACTAAATTACAGTTTCCTCCAAGGTTTCAGAAATTACATCCTCCACCCCTCCACCCCCCGCGAGGTTTATATTCGCATAACAATTTAACCCCTACCGTTAACTAAACGTTGAGAATGGTTAGCTAACATCACCAAAAAATAAATTGATGGACGATATTGCCCTTGTTGAAATCCCTTTGATAAATCAACAAAATTTACAAAAGAATTACGTAGATGGAAAAAAAAAAAATTAAGTTTTTGAAACCATGTTTGATTTGTTGTTTGAATTTTTTTTTTAAAAACAATAAAATAAAATAAAAACTAATTTAACAAAAAAAAATATGAAAAAATATATTTAATTTGTAAAAATTATTTCTAACCACTCAAAAGATAAAATTACATAAAAATAATAATTATTTTTTAATTTTTTTATTTCTTAACCAAATTAATTTTTGATTTTTAAAAAAAATAAATTTAAAAATAAATTTCTAAAAATCAAACCAAACATATTCTATGAATTTTTGACAAGTCATTTCTTATATTTTTAACCTATTTAATTATTTATTAATTTTATGATATTTTCACCATCTGACACTACAATATAGAAGAGTTTTAGAGACCAATTTGTTTGATCTCTAAAATTGAAAATTTTGTTGTAAAAGACATTTAGGGACTAATTTCTATCACCGTGAGAATAGTCACTAAAACGTCGCCCTAAAAAGTCAAAAATAAGGTTTTTAGCGATAAAATTTTGAAAATGTCAATAATAGATAGACTTTTAGGGAGAAAATAATTTGATCTCAAAATGGTTTATTGAGACAAAAAATTTGATACCAAAAAGATAATAATTAATCACTAATGTTCAATTTTCGTTGCTAAAATATATAATGACACTTTTCGCAACAAAAATATTTGGCCCCCTAAAAATAATTTTATCCCTAAATTTTGGTCTTTAAAACCTTAATTTTTTGTGGTGTGATAAGTGTTTTTCCATTTTAATTTTGCATTTCATAACTTATTTAAAAATGATAATTTAGCTAAACTTTAGGAGGGAATCTGCAATTTAGGTAAACCTCAAGGGAAAATCTATAATTTAGCTAAACCTCAAGGGGGGTGGGTATAGGTAATTTGCCCTTATTTTTCAAAAAGGCATTTTAATCAATTTATGATATCTGTTAATGGCGTTAATTGCAACGGGACGAGATGTAATTTTTGAAACCTCAGGGGAAATTTGTAATTTTGTTAAATCTCAAGGGAGGTATAGGTAATTTACCCTTTTTTTAAATAGTATGGATGTAATTATAAGTGCAAACTGCACATACCACCATCAACTATGAACCATTGTTATTTCTTCCCTCCAACAGAAAATTGCTAAATTTTATATCATTAATCTTTTGATTTGTTTCAATCTAGACTTTCTACTACCATTTTGTTATGAAAAGACAAAAGCAACATGAAATATGTGTGTCCACAACTCAAAAGTCATTTTCCACCATTTTCCTAACAAAATGTGGAAATTGAAATGACAGCAACCCAAAATTGAACATATATATAGATATAAATAAAACTTGTAACTTGCCCTAATTATATAACCATCCATGGTTGTCATGCAACAACCACCTAGCAACTTATAACAAACCCTTTTCCGGTCAATTCCCATATAAAAGACATCAAATCAGACTACAAGTCATTGGGCTTGTTTCAAACACACAAACACACAATGCATCACCAATCAGGGCCCCTACATTTTCAATAGGCAACACCAATAAGAACTCAAGTCCTAATTGTTTTCTTAAAAACTTTGGCGTTCATAATTTTAGTTGAAGAGTTGCTGCGATGAATTTGTTGCGTTTGGTAGCAGAAAACATAAGCAACCCAAAATACTGGTGCACAATCCCCAAACTCACAAATGAACTTCAAGGCCACATTGTCTCAACTAGCCACTATTTTTCAGGCATGTTGGGAGTGAGATATATTTAACTCCTGAACAAGAAATGGGAAAGGTACTCCACCATCATTGCATTCTCAAGATCATTAGTGACTACAGATAACACATATTAACTAGGGCAAATTTAATCTTCAAAATTGTCCATTGAGACAAACATAATCAAGGATCAAACCCGTTGAAAACTTCAACTCAAAACACAATGAAACACAAAACTTCAATTTTTTTTACCTAACAAGGTAATAATAAATTCAACATAGTTCAGTAAAAATAGAAAATCGCAACAATAGCAAAAGCTGGTAATTAAGAACACTATCACATATTGCAAACCAATAGTTCATTCAAGAACCAAAATAGCCTAAAACTACACGTCTTGAGCTTAATTCTCATTAGAGCACTACTAGAAAATTGACTTTTGTCATCTATTTTTTTGCGACAGTCTATTCAGCCGTGGAAAAAAAAAAATTTGGGATAGCATAATATGAGACAAAAGTAAGTGATAGTTAAAGGGCCCAATTTATGAGTGACTTTAAACCTCATTAAGCTCGTAGGAAGGCAAGGCCCAATTTATTTCTCCTATTTCTTTTTGTTTATTTGCTCCATTCCCAGTCTTGCCCTAGACAGGCATTAAAACCACTGGGATTAGACATCACTCTCTTTCTCTCGTTGTCTGAAGAACACCGGTAAGAATCTTTGTCTCTTTTGATCTCTCAATCTCTCCCTCGATCTCTTACTCTCTCTCTCTCAATCTCTCAATCTCTCTCTTGATCTCTGTCTCTCTTGTACAATCTCGATCTCTCTATATTTGTGTACACATCATCTGACCATTTTTAGATAATTTTTCTTCTCTTAAAAATCTCTCTATACAAGTATATATATGAATTTATATATGTAACTCTATGTATTGATTGAATAATCATCCTTATTTTATTTTCAGGTTCTCGACTGATCCAATCATTGATCGGCGGCGGTGGAAAAATTAACTCCTTTGAGAAAAGAAACCGTAACTTTCTCATTGGAGGTAAGTTCTAATCTATTTGTTTACATGTTTGTTTTGGCTTTGATCTTGTTTAGATTTGTATTGAACTACTCTTTGTTAGCTTTTTGTTTACTGTTTGGGAATTGATTTCAATTTGTTAGCTTTTGTAGTTTGAATGCCATGTTTATTGACAAATGTGCTCAGTTAAAATACAGTTAATGTGTTGATTATTGTTGATGTTGTGATTAATTGGTGCAAATTTCAACATAGACAAATGGGAAATTAGTTTTTGTTTCCAATTCCGAAAAGAGTAGGAGTATAAACTCTAAGTATTTGATAAATATTTTCCCAAAAAAATAAAATAAAAATGATTAGATGATTAGAACTAAGAGCATACATTTTATGATAAAGAGTTGCTACAGTTTACATCTTAAAACTAGAACTACTAGACAATTGGGAATCATTATATAATATAAGCAAAGGCGTTGTCAGGTCTTTATTGATAAAAACTTCAATCTATTTTTCTCTAATTTTTGAATTTTTATAATGTAAAAATCTATGTGTCATATTATTGGTTCTCATCAATCTTTTTTTTTTTTTTTAATTTTAATTATCAATATGGCAATACCTTTCAAATTTTGTCCATTAATTAGAGAATCTTTGGAATTTTCAACAATATGGAAAATTTCTATTTCTTAAATTGATGATGAAAATCTCAATATATGTTTCTTAAATTGTTAGTGACAATTGATTTGCAAACCACTGGTTTTTCCTTAATTGGATAGTAAATTGAAATAAAAAAAAATTTGGGGGCTTCTTGTTTTTTCCTTCGTAGATTTTTTGGTTTTTGCTTTTGAGGACTTCTTGTCCTTCTTTGTACTTCTCTTTTCTTCTTTTTGATAAAATTCTTCTTTTATTGCTGATTCCAAAAAAAAAATGGAAATAATTTTTTTAGAATATAATAATAAAAAAAAAGTTCTGGCTTTTGAATAGATTGTTTAAGAGAGGATTTTTCTTAAACTTGACTCTTATTTCCTCTTCTTCTAGCAAGATTTCTTCTTTAAACAGGTAGAAATTTAGCATCAGCTCTGTGTTGTCTGTAGATTGTATTAACCTGATGAAAAAGCAGGGGCCTGTTGCCTTCTTGTGGGAAATCATTTTTTTCATTGTTATTGGGTGAACCTCCTAAGTAGTTAATGACTGAAGGTTCAGTAAATGATAGGACATTATAATCAATTGAAGCATCAAGGGTTTTGCTGCTTTTGTAGCAACACTACTAGAAATACGATTTTTTGAGACTGATTATTTAATCGACGCAAAAAATCACTTTTTACATCATAATCCCGTTTTACTTAACCCCCAAAATTGTGTTCTTAACTTAAAAAAAAAAAAAAAAAACCCCAAATCATGTAAAACTTGCCCTATCCTCGTTCACTCTTATTTCCTAACTCTCTCTCTTTCTCTCTCTCTTCTCTTAAAATCTACAAATCATACTGTTAATCTCTCAAATTCTCCTCTCTCTCACTCGACTCTCCACACTCTCTCGCTCAAATCTCACTATCCACTCTCCACACTCTCTCTCTCGCTCGACTCTCACTTTGATGAAGATATGAAGATATTGATAGATTGTTGATGAAGATTTGAAGATTTCGATCTGCTGTTAATGAAGATTTGGATCGATTCATAATCGGTAGGCCTAATTTCTATGTATGAATCTAACTCTCTATCTCTATAATCCCTATATCTTTATTTTTATCAATGCGGTGCAGATTCTGATTTGGAAACATCTTTTTGATTCGTAGATTTATTTTATTTTTTTATTTTTTTAAATTATTAAATCTTGATTTGCTTTGGCTTTAAAACTTGATCTGAGCATTTCTCTAGATTGTTTGCTAAATTTCTTTTAGTTTTCGAACCTCTTGTTTGTATAATTTCAAACTTTTAGTATTATGCTTTTATGTTTGTTTGGCTAGAAAACTGAAGCTCACCTCAATTGAGGTAATATATATATATATATTTGCTTTCCTGTGTCTTTGTTACATTTTCTTAGCAACCCAACAGAGCATAATTTGGTTAATCTTTGAATGATTTTTCTAGTTTATAATCTTGTTGTTTTGCTTTGAATTCTTCTTTGTTACATGTTTTAGTCGTAGTTGATTTCTATATTGCTCTGTTTAATTTTGATTTCAAGCTCTCTCAATTTCAATTTAGTTTGATGAAGCTCAGAAATAATTTAGATCTTGAATTAAACGATGAATTACTTGCTTCTGATATCTTTCTCTCTCGTTTTTGAATTTGAATTCGATTGATATAGCTAAATACATAGAGCATTAAATATTAGTAAGCTTAGGAAATACACGAATCTTTTAAAATTTTTTAATTTGTTCATCAATTTTTTAACCGAATCCTTATTGGCTTGTATCTTATCTTAGTTGATACATTCATGAGGGCTTTACACACTCTTCTTTGTCCTTTCTCCACACTCTTCTTTGTCCTTTCTCCACACTCAGCAAGCCGAATTTTGATTTGGATCAATTTCTTCTGCCAAGTAAAATTTACTGTTATGGTTCGATTTGGTCTCAAACTGATATTTAGTTCGATTTGTTTCTTTTTGTATCCACTCATGTGAATAAGCAATACTAATAATAATAATAATAATGAGTAGCATCTTGATAATTGAAGGCTCTAGAAAGGGGAAAGTGAGTAGTATCTTGAATAATTGAAGGTTCTTCTTAGGTGGAGCTCATAGGGTAGGTGTACATGGCATCATTTCTATTTTGTGTGGTTGAGATGTAACTTGTGTGTTTTAAATTCATCATTTCTATTTTTATTATGATGATGTCTAATTCATGCATATATATTTAGTTGTGTGTGTGTGTAGAGGTTCATGCTAGTATGTTTGTCTAGAATCCTGCTGTATCTGCTATGAATATTATTGTACAATTTTTTCTATATGATTCCTTCTCCCTATCAAGGTCAAGATACACCTCTTCCATTGTCATACATGTTTGACTTGTTACATCCTCTCTTAGTTGACATTTTCCCTCATCCTGTTCGGTATCTAGAAACCAATCATTGAGATGTGCTATGCTCCTGTAGGTTTTTGTAAATGCAGGGCTCCATGTGTCTGGTGGTGCACTTGGTGGTGGACGCATGGTGGAGGACTCATCAAGTGTTGCAGGTATTTTCCTTTATTTTCTTTTTCCCTGTAATCTAGCAAATGTGTTGAAATTGTTGGTGTACAAAATCTACACTTAAGTCTTTTTCTTAGATTTTTCATGTTTTTGTGTGTAGTTCTGGATACTGCGGCAGGAGTCTAGTGTGATACAAAGTCTGTTGTTACTACTCCCAGGACAGGTAGATACGGTGCTGATGCTGCTGGTGGAGATGCTGCAGTTGAACTGACGAGACACTGTAGGCATGTTGCCGCTGCAATTGGTGACCTGATATTTATCTATGGTGGTCTACGTGGTGGTAAGACGTCACAACAGAACACTTAATTTCTTTCCCTTTGTATGTAGTTCTAGACTTTAAGTTGACTGGTACCTTCTAGTATTGTACATCGTTTTGCATTCTGATGCCCAGCATAATATAGATCTGTCCTGATTTGCATTGTCGTAACACAATATTCGTTTACTCTGAGTTGCTTGTAGTAAATTGGTTAAGCCTTTCAAAGTGCTTGCATAACTTGAAACTACGGATAAAGTAGATTCATTTAGAGGAAAATGAAGACTCTTCTTATGTGAAGTTGATGTCTATGATGCTCAACGAGGACCTTTCCATGGATTTTGTGTTGGGTCTTCCATTGACTCAATGAGGTATGATTCTGTGTTTATAGTAGTTGACAGATTTTCTAAAATGGCACACTTCATTCCTTGCAAAAAGACGTCAGATGCTACTTGTGTAGCGAACCTCTTCTTTCAAGAAATTGTTCACCTACATGGAGTTCCACAGACTATTACTTCGGATTGTGATGTCAAGTTTCTTAGTCATTTTTGGCGAACACTATGGAGGCGTTTTGATACGAGCTTGAATTACAGTAACACAAGCCATCCACAAACTGATGGGAACACCGAGGTGACAAATCGATCGTTGGAAACATGATGAGATGTGTCTCCGGTAACAGGCCAAAACAGTGGGATGTAGCTCTACCTCAAATCGAATTTGCCTTCAACAACACATTCAACAAATCAACGGGAAAGACCCCATTTGAGGTCGTCTACACCAAACCTCCAAAACTTATATTTGATTTGGCTTCATTACCAAAGCTTCCAAGGGTAAGTGTTGTAGCTGAAAACATGGCAAATTGAGTTGAAAATATTCAGGCGGAGGTAAGGCAAAGTCTAGAGAAAGCCAATAACAAGTATAAGGCACCCGTAGACAAGCATCGTCGAACTAAAGTGTTCAGAGAAGGAGATCAAGTATTGGTGTATTCACGCAAGAATCGAATCCTTGCAGCTACTTACAACAAGTTGGCAAACAGAAAATATGGTCTTTTCCAAGTCAAGGCAAGGATCAATGACAATGCTTATGTGATTGATCTTCCAGAGGGTATACAAATTTCTCCTACCTTCAATGTTGCAAATTTGTTCGAGTACCATCCAGATGAGCCGGAACAAATCAATGAATATATCTACCAACTCCAACTCTCAATCTCAAACATCCATAAAAGAATCAAGGGATTCCAAACCACCACCAAGAAGTTCCAACCACCATGCTTCAGGAAAAAAAAAAAACCTCATATAGCACAAACATAGTTGTTAAAATCGTGATCTCTATTGAAGGATAGTACGATCCTACGATCCAAAAAATTAAAATTGATCTGGATCGCAATAAAAACCACAACAGAGGTAGGATTGTTTCATGACGGATCGTAGGATCAAATAAGAATAACAAATACACCTCAAAACTAAGTAAAGGTCATGACTCAATCAACAAATTTTGGTTTTAAGTTCATATTTTACAACAAAATCCTGCATAGTTAAGAAAAACAACAAGGGCTAAGTTTAAATTGGGTAGCAATTAGTTTTGAATTTAAGAAGAGGACAAAATTGCATTTCCTTGTGCCTGGTCAATTTTAAAACTAGAGAAATTACACCACCACAAATTATTTTCCTAATATTAAATACTTGATTATAATTGTAAACGTTGCAGTGAAAAGTCTAAAGAGCAAAAATACTTCTGAAAAGAAACAATGTCCATTATATCAATGCTTGCTTTCCCACTTTTGTCTTGTATAAGCACCTGTTAAGCTAAACAACTAACTCAAGCTTAACAAATTTTCTTTCCAATGGCTACTCCAAAACTTAGATAATTACTATGACAGAACTATGTGTAAGGCAATAATCAAGACAAATAGAAACACTCAAGTGAATAATAAAATTAACAACAATTGCAAAATCTACACACAATCTAAAGGAATTCAATTGCAATCCACAACAACAACTATAAGTATATCAATGAAATTAATCAAAGGTTCACAATTCTATATATATCACCATTGACCTATATATGTAGCAATTTTTTGTAGATGTTGAAAAAGGTATTGATGCTCATTGATGCTTAGAAATCACAATAAAAATTATCAAGAATTGAAATTTAAATATGGCCTCAATGAACAACAATTGAAATATAAGAAGTAGATAGAAAGAGTAAACACAATGATTGAAGAGAAGAAGAGAGTGCGAACAGAGTGATTCTCTGCTAGAAATTGAAACTAAATGAATGAAATCGTGAAAAAAGCAAAGAACAAAATTCCAAATGATATTGAAGGCATCGATCATAAGAAGAAATCACACAGAATATTTTGAAGAGCAGAAATTGCAAAGGGCAGATGAATGCATCGATCCAAACCCTAGCAAATATATATACAGAGAGTATGCGAGAAAGATCAAGAGAGAGGGCAAGAGAGATCAAGAGATATTGACAGATCGAGAGAGAGAGAGAGAGAGAGAGAGAGAGAGAGAGAGAGAGAGAGAGAGATTCATACCATAGTTCTTCATACGGCAATGGGCAAGAGAGCGATGCCAAGAGTTTGAGCAAGGCAGACTAGGGCAAATATAAATAAAAGAAAATAGGGGAAATAAAAACCTTGGAAAATGCTGTATATTTTTGCTACAGTTAGATAGACAGTCGCAAAAAAATAGACGCAAAAAGTCAATTTTCTAGTAGTGTGAGTAGGATCACTTGTTTCAATGATAACCATTTTAAAGAATAGTTTTCTTCTCTTTTCTTCATTTAAAGGTTAATGTAGAGAGCTCTTCCGGCCGACATGAGTATCCTCATCATTGTTTCGAGAAGTGAGAATTATTCTACCCCCATTCTTCATATTGGTAGGTGTGACAAGCCCGCGGAGGGACCTCGCTACAGTTCGGACTCCCTTTTGTTTGTTGCGGTTCTTAATCTGAACCAAAGAGTCCAACTCTGGCAAATCGTTTTGAAGAAAAACAGATTTTGAAAAAGTAGTGCCAAACATGGACTGCTTTGCCAGATTACAGAGTCACCACCTAAATATTTTAAAATGGGAAATTTAGGAAACCCTGACTCGGTGCCGAAGGCCACGTGTCCGCCATTACCAAAGTGGTCTTGGCTCGGGAGCTTGGGTACGATCGGGGAAGGTCAGCTATGAGCACCCCCTTTCGCCCGGTTCGAAGACCGGCCTCTACTAACCGTGATATCCGTTTTTGAAAACATTACATGCTCTTATTCCGATTATTAACCTAGAATTACTATGTTATGCGCACAGCAAACAAGTATAGACTAGATTGCCTAATTTGGAAACAAACATTGCATATCCGTTCGTTTTGAAAATGCTTCGGAATTTGCTACTCGCAAGTAGGCTAAAATACGGATTTCAATGAGTTTTCCAACTCAAGCAACCCAACCTCCATCTACATGCATTCAAGCAATTATATCACATAAGCAGCTAGCCTCATGGTAATCATGCTGTCATGTTAACATCCACACGCATGTAATATGCTAAAGCATAAATACTTACATCGTACTCCGTGCCAAAACAAGAAACTAGTTAGCAAACATGCATGACCTAGTTCATGTTAAATGGCTAATGCAACACAGGCGAAGATGCAATTTAGAGTAGGCTCGGCTAACCCTAAAGATGGCATGTGAAATGCACTTTATTCGATGCACGTATTCAATTTGGAATTGAAAATACAATGCAGTTTGTATGGTGTACCGAGCCCGATGCATGTCAACAAATGCATGGATGCACGCATGCATTGCATAAGGTATGCTAATTTTAAATATGCCCTAATCTACCATCATAAGCAGGTAAATAAAAGGGAAGAAAGAAATGGGGGTTGGAAGACATACACACACTCACCCACACTTATTACAATTACGCCCTCACACGGAAGGACCCAAAAGAATAATACAGTCCCAAAATAATACAGTCCAAATACAGAATAAATTAATTATTACAGAAATTTCTATTTATCAAATTAAATGCAAAAAGGGAGGGCGGCCCCAGCCCCTGCCTCGGGATGCGTGAATGATGTATGCTTGAATCCGACTCATCCGGAAACCCGCATCATGACATCATTGCCTCATTTTTCCGCCCTCTGTCTTCAAATCGCCAAAATCTCAGAACACCTTCTACATACACTGAAGATCACCACCGGCTGAAAGGGGACACCACCGGCTAAAGGGTGAGGCCACCGGCTGCATTTGGAGTTATCGGCTGTTCATAAAGTGCCGGTCGGCACAAAATTCCTGCAGAGGACAGTTTGACAGCAACAGCAGGCAGACAGTGCATGATATGGATTTTAGAGCAAATTTATGCATGGCCAATGCTTCCTATCATGCGTGGGACTCAAGGGAGCATGACCCTTGGTTCTTAGGCCATCAATTATGCATCTTGGTGCATGAGAACCTAAGGAACTAAGTTTGCATTTTTATGTGAAAAATGCATGCAAACACACAAATGAAACCAAGGCCTTATCATGTGTTGGTCAATGGCCGTGGTGACCAAAAATTGAAATAAGTTGCACCACTTGTAGTGTGAACTTCTCTCAACCTTTACACTTGGTTTGACACCCCAAACCAAGACATGGAATGCATGTATGCAACAAGGCTCAACAATGCAACAATAATGCAAAAGTGCAAGGCATACCAAATGCAATGCAACATGATATTAAGTGTGCAATACTAGGCATGCAAAATGCAAGGTGTAATGCAAACATGGACACTTAAGGCAATGGGAATGACATGTAGTAACACTTAATGAATCAATTAAGCAACCACCATGAGGCAAGCATGCAATGGTGGATTTAACTAGAATGGGGCAGCCTTCAAATCTCCCCAAAACAGTGGCAAAACATGCCCAAAATGGTGACCAATATTCATGCAAACATGCAAGTCAAAATGGCCTAAGATTAGGGCACAAAAAGGGAGTACCCTTCCACCACTACTAAGACCAATCATGGCATGAATTATTTAAGGAAAAACAGAGTTCCATCATGCAAAAATACACCCACAAACCTTGACATGGCACCCCCAAAATGCATTAATCATGCGAGCATGCACAATACCCTCTTCAAAGCATAAGAGACCAACACTTCAAGACATGGAAGAGGTGATAGATGGAGACATATAGGCATGGAATAGGGACTGAAATGTGATCTAAAATGATGCCAAACCATAAGATCGAGGTAGGCTAAACGTGCTAGGGGCTCACACACCCAAGGCTTGCAAGCCAACAAGCAAGATAACAACACCAAACATGCCAAACATGGTAAAAATAGTGGCTAACAGCCCTTACACATAGCAATATGATGCTAATGCCCTCATGGAATTATGCTAAAATATGCAAAGAACATGGCCTAGATGCATGGCATACTTTTAAGCATAAGAGAGCATTTCAAAGCAAGTATGAGAGACATGTTAAGGGCTACAAATCCGACCCAAAACAGAGGTATAACATATCATAAGAACCACAAATATGCTCTGAAATGAAGCCAAAACCAACCAAGCATACATGCTATCCATTAGGCCAAGAGTGAAGGCCAAAGAGGGACAAAGGGGAGAGGGGTATCCCTCCCCAATTTAAGACTTGAAACCATCTCCCTCACCACTGAAAACCCACTGGTTTTCAGTGGTGAGAAGGCCAAAAACACCAAGTTAAACAATGCTCAAAGAAAAGGCACTAAAAGGGCCAAAACAAGGCCTAAGAGGGTAAGTTCTTACTCAAATCAAAAGGTGACCTTAATGAAAGTTCATAAGCAAGTAAAAACAAGATTTTTTTATGTTATACACAAAGCTTAAAACACAAAGCAAGATGGGTAGAAACTTGTTGCAAAAATGGGAAAACTAAAGTAACAAACTCACCCTTGAAGATCCTTTGAAGAGCAGGTGGAGCAGCCCTCCTCTAGTGATCAAAATCAGTCCAAAATCACAACAAACGACCCTCCAAGTCCCTCAATCTCAAAATAAGGTGTAATAGTGTGTGTAATGGTGCAAAAGTAAGGTAAAAGTGCACTATTTGACCACAAAACACACACACAAGGATGAGAGAGAGTGAGATATAGAGAGAGGGAGAGAGTATATAAGCTCTGGTTTTTGTGTTGGAAAATGGCTAACCCCTCAGCCAAGAAGACAAGGCCTCCTCTTATAGAGGAGGCAATCTTGTAAGCTTAGCAACTAAGCAAACAAGAGGCTCATCCCTCCATACACGTGTATGGAGGGGAAGAAAGTGGTAGACAGCTGCTTAAAAATATCTCAAAAAGCAACTGCACAGTAGTCGGCAGGGCAAAATTGTCATTTTGACAACATTGACTGCCGACCGGCACAAAAGAGTGCCGACCGGCACAATATAGTGCCGATGGAAACACCAACCAGCCGGTGGCCTCTAGCTAGTGCCGGTGGTGTGTGGGGGGGGCCTCACAAGGCATTCCCTGCCCTTCCAAGGAAAAACACAAGTGTTTGGTGCAAAACCAGACACGAAACAGTCGAGTTCAGAGATCCTAAGGCAAGGCGCGTAGCCGAGAACTCCGGGAACTCCAAACAAACACAAACATGGATAATCACCGAGTGTTCAAGCGGTGACGTCCAAGTCTTGAGGACGGTCAAAAATGGGGTGTCTACAGTAGGGATGGCATTCTTTATAGCATCCCATGTCTCAATATGCCACATATCATCAAGGACTATTACATACTTGTGTCGGCTAAGAAATGTAAACAAATTGACCTCGACGTTCTCCTCCCACTTCTCTTTCTCCAAGTCCACTTGTCGTGAAATGTCTCGTAAAAGTTCTTTTATATTTGGTTGCTGAGAGACATAAATCCATGCGAACATTCAAAATTATGTTGAGTGGACTTAAACACTTTCTTAGCAAGAGTTGTTTTGCACAATCCTGCCATGCCAATAATTGAGATCACATGACATTGTAATTCTTTATTGAGCATTTTTGCCACCAAATCTTCAATGTGTTTTTCAAAACCAACATTTGGTTCATCAATATGGGGAAAAGATCGTCTTTCATCCCATATATCTCCTCCGCTACTACCATTAGATTCATTGATGCCATAAGTTTGTCTGACACGATTGATATCCTCAACTCTTCTTTTGATCCCTTCAATCTCCATAACAAAGTTACGAGCATCATAACCATAGCAGACAATACAAGTGGCACTCTTGAGACAACCCCAAAACCCCTTCCCTCTGTGTGATGCTATCCGGGGGAAGTATTTCTGCATAATGTCATCCACATCATAAGCAAAATCTTGAATATCAATCACCAAGTTGGCCACTCCTTTGCTTCCCTCTTGTTTGGCTTTAGCATCCTCCAAGTAGGTTTGAATATGCCTCATTTCACGTTCGATCCAAACAATGTCTTCTCACGAATGAGACAAGCGAGAACCCTCTTTGAAAACTAGATTGCTAAATACACCGATGGTTTGTCTGAGGACTGCAGTAGCTCCGACAAGAGCAATCTCTGCCATCTTTGCTTTGGTGGCTACAAATTAAAGATGAGAAGTTCTGACAAACACATTGAAGACAACAGTTTCTAAGAAAAACACATAGGAATTAGAGCAAGAGTGAACCACAATCACAGATTTGTATAAATTTCAACATAATAGAAAATTAAATTGGTTAATTTGCACAATTGGTTGCTAAATTATGTGTTTTGTTTCACTTTAATTCTCAATATTTTAATCTTTCTACTTTGGTAAAATATGAGATTTGTTTCACTTTACTTCCTAATATTAGCTCTATTCGAATTGAGCAAGGGTAAAAGGGATTTTTTAAATTTTATTTATACCTAAAAAAATGCTACAAAATGTACACTTTGACACTTATTTATTTGATCATTTTGATTTTATTGAAATTTCTTGTAAAATTCCAAAACTACCTCACCTCTCATAACAGATTTTGACAACATTTATGCCATCGACTAGAGTGTAATGGATTGAATATTTTGGGAGCAAAGTGGAACAATTAAAAGATTCAACTCTGGAGATTAACTCAAATGAACACATTGATTTGGCATAGGAAGTTAACAAAAGGAAGAAAAAGAAATTAGCAAAATCAAATTTGTAATCTGATCGCACTTAACAGATTTGTATAAATTTTGAACATGTTAGAATAGTAGAGAGAGAGTGGGGAAATAATATGTATTGTATTCAATAAATTGTATATAATGATTTGTCCTATACAATAAAAGGTCTGTATATATAAACTGAGAAAGAGTATTCTACTAGAAGTCTAACTATGAGAAAAAGTATCCTATAAGAGACCTAACTATGGCAATACTTAATAGGTCTAGGAAATCGATACCAAATATATGTAGGAATATATATCATATGTACATTAACATCCCCCCTCAAACTCAAGGAAGATGAACATCTTGAGTTTGGAGAGAGAAACTAAAATATGAAATAAAACTAAATAAAATAAAAGGCAAATAGATTACAAAATTCGAACGGGAGCGCAAGGGCGCTTGAAATAAATCAGAGGCCGAAACTAAAGCTGGGAGGCAATTTATGGTCATGTAGGACCATTGTAAGAACTGCCTGAAACTAATGGTAGGACAATTTAAGGTCGTGCTGGACCTATATAGAAACTGGCTGGAACTAATGTTGAGAGACAATTTATGGTCGTGTCGGACCATTGTAGGAACTGGTTAGAACTAATGCTAGGATAGTTTAAAGGGGTCATGCTGACCAATGTAGGAGCTAACCGGAATCAATGTCGGGACAGTTTACGCAGTCACACCGGACCATTGTAGAGACTGGATGTTGAACCAACAAGCGTGGCGCACACATAACGTATGACGTGGTACTAAACGATGATGGCAACAGATGACTGAGTGTGCCAAGAGGCGGCTTGGATGATGCGCCAAGGGGCGAGTTTAGTGGTGTGCCAAGAGAGGGCAGCTTGGAGTGTGCGCTAGAGGAAGCAACTTAGATTGTGCGCCAAAGAGGGGCGGCTTGGGTGGTGCGCCACAAGGGGCGGCTTAAGTTGTGTGCCATAGGAGACGGCTTGGGTGGTTTGCATGATGTACAACCATGTTCACCATGACATAGGTATAATAACCCCCCCTCAAACTCAAATAGGTTTGAAGATAGAAACCAATTTGAGATTGAAGTAGAGAGAAAGATAGAGTGGAGAAAAAAAATGTATTGCGAGTGAAAAAAAAAATGATAGAGATATTTGGGGTAGGAATAAACCAACGAACAAAGGAAGAGATCACCACAAAATGATACTGACAAGAAAACATGACAACGGAATAGGTTGAGGTCTGGCGGGCAGCCAAGGCAAGGCTGTCGCCCACCAGTAAGGCGAAAAACACCAAGAACTTAACCTATAGCTCTGATACCATGTTAGAATAGTAGAGAGAGAGAGAGAGAGAGAGAGAGAGAGAGAGAGAGAGAAGGGGGAAATAATATGTATTGTATTCAATGAATTGTATATAATGATTTGTCCTGTACAATAGAAGGCCTGTATATAAAGACTGAGAAAAAGTATCCTATAAGAGACCTAACTATTGTTGGAAATGGTTGTAAATTCTGGGTAAAACCAGAATTTTATCCTAAGTTTGGTCTAATTTTTAGGTGGGCCCCGTGCGTCGTTTTACACGGGTCAAAGTGGTAACGCGCTCTATGCCGCGTTGTGATTCACGTGGTATATTTGGTTGCTCAAAACCATTACCGAGTGAATGGGAAATTGAAGCCAAAGTGTGCTCCATGGAAATGGAGTTTTGGTGGAAATTCCTTATGGTTTGAATAAGGCTTGTCCCACATTGATTTGATGGGAGGTTTTGAAAGGGTTTATAAGGCTTGGGTTTGGTACTTGGGGTGTGCCCCAAGGGGTACCCAAGTGTTTTAGAGGGAGAGGTTATGGGCAAAATGGGCTAGACCCATTGGACTCAAAAATCACCACACACGCGCGCGCCGCCGTCCGTCCGGTCGGTCGGGCGGGCTGGGCTTGGGCGCGGGTGCGTGGTGTGAGGTTGGGTTGGGCTTGTTCGGCCCAATACTAATCTTTTTGGGCCAAAAACATTTGAATTTAATTCAAATAAACTGTTTTGGATTTTCTGTTCATCCAAACAGGGCCCTTCCCGTTTTCAAACAGAATTAAACTGGTTTGGCATTTTGGTTCATCCAAACAGGGCCCTTCCCGTTTTTATCTGTTTGAATAATTAACCAACAGATTCAAACCTGTTGAAATTCAAACCCAACAGGTTTCATACCTGTTCAATTCAAATCCTACAGCCACCTTAACATCTATAAATAGACCAGTCTCCCATTTGGATAATTACATCAATTTTCGTATTCCTTCTCTGCTTTAAATCTCTGCCATATTGCTGCATATTATTTCTGAAAGAAAGAGTGTAAACACTTAGTGTGTTCGACGAACAATTAAATTGTAGTGCTGCATTTAATTGTTGATAAGATCATTTCATCTTGGGAGATAGACGTCCGAGTTCTGAAAGCACCTTGGAGAGGACGAATCTGTCTTAAGGACACAGTGTTCAACACTGGACTTGATCAGAAAGTTATTCCAAGTATTTAACCAAGTAAGTTGATTAAATTATTTTTCTGTTTTCTTTATTTGTTTATTAAAATCAGATTTTAATTTTGTTTTTGTAACAAAATAAAATCTGTTTTTATTTGTTTTATTTTTTTTTATTTTGAGTTTGATTTTTGTAATCAAACAAATTTCTCTCATTTTCTTTATTTCTTTAAATTCTGATTGTTGTTTAGTACACAACAGAATTTAATTTATTTAAATACAGTGAAGATTGCCCAACAATCTTAAGACAGACCCCTTTTTGGTATCTTCATTGTATTTAATTTTCTGTTTTTCAAAGTAATATTCTGGTTGGAAAAACAAATAGTGATTTATGCTATTTGACAGATAGTAGTAATATACTGTCTCTTTTCTTTGACAACTAGTAGTACGATACTGGTGTCATTAACAATTTCAGAATATTAATTGGTATTACAGAAAATTATTTTGGTATTTTATTTTTCCTGTTTTAGTAACAAGGAAAATAGAATTATTTTGTGTTATAATTTATTTTCTGGTTTTAGTAACTAGAAAATTAATTTGTGTTTTAATTTTTCCTGATTTTTGTAATCAGAAATTATGGCTACTACAACTGAAACTGCATCTGACAGTGGTACTCCTGTTGTTACACCAACATCGGTCCCTATTCAGAACCATGTTCATGTACCAATCAATCATGGAGAAAAACCGGAAAAATTTAACGGTACCGAGTTTAAGAGATGGCAGAAGATCTTTGTTCTATCTTACAACTCTTAATTTGGCCCGTTTCTTCATGAAGAGGCTCCAAAGATCGAAAGAGGGAGAAAGTGATCGGCAAGATGTTGCCGCTGTAGATGCATGGAAACATTCAGATTTCTGTCAGAAACTACATCCTCAATGGCCTTGACAACATGTCAGATAATGTATACAAATCTCTGAAGTCGACAAAAGAATTATGGGATTCTTTGGAGAAGAAATACAAAAGCGAAGATGCCGGCACGAAGAAATTTGTCGTCGGTAGATTTCTAGATTTTGTAATGGTCGACTCCCAAACGGTAATATCTCAAGATCAAAATTTTCAGATAATTTTGCATGAAATTCATTCAGAAGGGATGTCTCTTTGCGAATCTTTCCAAGTTCTTTGCTTTGGTGGAAAAGTTACCACCGGCTTGGAAAGATTTTAAAATTATTTAAAACATAAACGCAAAGAGATGACCATGGATGAGTTAATTGTAAGATTAAGAATTGAGGAAGATAACCGAAAGGCTGACAAGAGGCATGGGAAAAATCCCATTGAGTCCAAGGCTAATGTGGTTGAACAAGTTCAAAACCACATAACAAAAAGAGGAAGTTTCTTGGAGATGGTCCTAAACAAGGCAACAACAATGGCAACAAGAAGTTCAAAGGAAAATGCTATAAGCGTGGCAAGATCGACATCGAGCTTCGCCGCCCCTAAGAAGGATCATGGAAGTACAAGCAAGAAGACCACCAATCAAGCCAATGTGACAGAATTGGATTACATCTCGACGGAGTGAATGACATCAACCTTTCTCGCTGTGGTGTCTCGAGGCTAACTTGGTTGGAAATCCCAAAGAATGGTGGGTTGACATCGAGCAACTCGTCACATATGTGCGCATAAGAAGATGTTCACTACCTACAATGAGGCCGCAAATGGTGAGCAACTTTTATGGGAAATTCTTCTACTTCTCGTGGTCGACAAGGAAAAGTGATCTTGAAGATGACATCGTGAAAAGAACTAACCCTCAACAACGCATCGCATGTACCGACATCCTAAGAATTTAGTTTCGGTTCTTTGGTAAATAAAAATGGTTTTAGGGTTGTTTTTTAGTCTGTTAAGGTTGTATTTAAAAAGAGTGGGATGTATGGTGGTAAGGGGTACATGAGTGATGGTCTCTTTAAATTGAATGTAATGATCATAAAATTTAAAGTTGCTATGAATAAGAATAACACATCTTTTGCTTATATTCTTGAGTCAAATTTATGGCATGGTAGATTAGGACATGTAAATTATGATGCTTTGCGTAGATTAATTGGTTTGGATTATATACCAAAGTTTGAAATTAATCCTAATCATAAATGTGAAGTTTGTGTAGAAGCAAAACTAACTAAGGCTCCATTTAAATCAGTTGAAAGGAAAACTGAACCTCTAGAATTAATTCATACTGATGTATGTGATCTAAAATTTATTCAAACTAGAGGAGGCAAAAATTATTTCATAACATTTATCGATGATTGCACAAGATATTGTTATGTTTATTTACTTAGAAGTAAAGATGAAGCCTTAGAAATGTTTAAACTCTACAAAATGGTTGAAAATCAACTTGGTAAAACCATTAAAATGGTTAGAAGTGATAGGGTGGTGAATATGATGCACCATTAAATGAATTTTGTGCACAACATGGCATTATTCACCAAACTACCCTTATTCTCCACAAAGAAAATGGCATTGAAAGGAAGAATAGAACTCTAAAAGAAATGATGAATGCCATGTTACTAAGTTCAGGCTTACCACAGAACTTGTGGGGGGAAGCAATATTGTCAGCTAATTATGTTCTTAATAGAATACCCCACAAGAAAACCAAAAGCATTCCTTTTGAATTATGGAAAGGTCGACCGCCTTCCTACAAATACTTGAAAGTGTGGGGGTGTTTGGCAAAAGTTGAAGTTCTGCTCCTAAAAGACTAAGATTGGACCAAAAACAGTAGATTGTGTGTTTATTGGTTATGCTCAGAATAGTAGTGCATATCGGTTTCTGACTTATAAATCAGAAATACCTGATATAAATGTGAACACTATTATAGAGTCAAGGAATGCTGTGTTTTTTGAACATGTCTTTCCTTACAAGAAAGGACAGGAATTAAGTTCACAGAAAAGAACTTATGATTGTACACAAAGTCAAGAGACTAATGACAATCAAGCACAAGAGACTAGTAATGGTCTCAACCAACAGGATTTAACTGATAATGAACCAAGAAGAAGTAAGAGAGCAAGAACATCAAAATCCTTTGGTCCAGATTTTCTGACATACCTGTTAGAAAATGAACCTCAAAGCTTTAAGGCAGCAATGACAGGTCCTGAAGCACCTTTGTGGAAAGAGGCTGTTAATAATGAAATTGAATCCATTATGCAAAATCATACTTGGGAATTGGTGGATCTTCCACCAGGTTCTAAACCTCTTGGATATAAATGGATATGCAAGAGAAAGATGAAAGAAGATGGTTCAATTGACAAGTATAAAGCAAGACTTGTAGTTAAAGGTTCTGAGACAAAAGGAAGGTCTCGATTATTTTGACACATATTCCCCTGTGACAAGAATAACATCCATTCGCATGCTTATTGCTATAGCAGCGTTGTTTAATTTAGAAATACATCAAATGGATGTTAAGACAGCTTTCTTAAACGGTGATCTAAATGAAGAGATCTATATGGAACAACCCGAAGGGTTTGTCGTATCAGGACAAGAAAAGAAAGTTTGTCGACTTGTAAAATCCCTTTATGGATTAAAACAAGCACCTAAGCAATGGCATGAAAAATTTGATCATGCAATGCTTACTAATGGGTTTAAGATAAACGAATGTGACAAATGTGTTTATGTTAAAAACACTGACCAAGGATATGTCAAAGTTTGTCTTTATGTGGATGACATGCTTATCATTGAAGCTCAAAACATGATCAAATCAACTAAGCAAATGCTTAACAAAAGATTTGATATGAAAGATATGGGGGTCGCAGTTGTTATATTAGGAATGAAAATAACTAAAACATCTGACGGATATGCATTATCTCAATCTCATTATATTGAGAAAATTCTTGATAAATTTATCAAGGATGATTTGAATTTAGCAAGGACACTGAGACATCGCTTTTATTTATCGAAAAATAAAGGTGATGCGTTGTCTCGATTAAAATACTCCCAAATCATTGGAAGCCTAATGTACCTAATGAATTGTACTCCCGATATAGCTTATGCTATCAAGAATGAGTAGGTACACTAGTAACCCGAGAAGACCATTGAAAGCGATCATTCGAGTTCTTAGATATCTAAGATTTACTCGTGATCATAGTTTGAACTTTACTCGATATCCAAAGGGTTATGCTCGAAGGTTATTGTGATGCCAATTGGATATCGGATACTAAAGATTCAAAATCCACTAGTGGATATGTCTTTACTCTAGGGGGTGCTGCTGTTTCTTGGAAATCCACGAAACAAACTTGCATCGCACGATCCACAATGGAATCCGAGTTCATTGCTTTAGACAAAGCAGGTGAAGAAGCAGAATGGCTTCGTCACTTCTTAGAAGACATTCCAATGTGGCCAAAACCTGTGCCAGCTATTTGCATTCATTGTGATAGTCAATCTGCAATAGGCAGGGCACAGAATCATATGTATAACGGTAAGTCACGACATATTCGTCGTCGACATAATACCGTTAGGCAGTTGTTGTCAAACGGAATAATCTCAATAGATTATATAAAATCTAAAGAGAATATTGCGGATCCATTTACAAAAGGTTTGACAAAAGAGCTAGTGTATAGTTCATCGAAGGGAATGGGATTAAAGCCTATTACATAAGAGTCGTCATAATGGTAACCCTACTTATATGACTGGAGATCCCAAGAACTAAGTTCAAAGGGACAACTAAGTTATGTATGGCTCACCAGAAATCACCAAGGGATTAAAATTCCCTACTCATTCCTATGGTGAGAGTGATATCTGCAACATATGTTGTCTGCAGGGGCATAAGGATAAGCTTTGCTTTTAATGATTACTTATATCTTGATTAAGGCATAACATCAAGACGAGTATAAGAAGATACTCACAATAAGAATTACCTATATAAATGTTGAACTGGGGCCGGTTCTATGAGAATGAAAGAGGCTACATTCTCTAGAAACACTCATGAAAACCAGGAGCGTTCAAGGCCAAAATGAACACAATAAAGGAGAACCACGATGTGTTAGAAAATATTTTGTGAAATCTATTGTCTTGGCTTACACAAACGGCTGAACAATTCAAGGCATCGCGTCCATTGGTTAGCCAGTAAGTCCGATAGGTTATCACTAGGGAAGGTTCAAGGCCGAAAACTACCTATCCTGATGCAAGATATTTTCGACTTATGCTCTTTCGTTAAGTCTGCATATTGTTGCATTTCCGTTGTCATCAAATTCCATTCATGTGGGGGATTGTTGGAAATGGTTGTAAATTCTGGGTAAAACCAGAATTTTATCCTAAGTTTGGTCTAATTTTTAGGTGGGCCCCGTGCGTCGTTTTACACGGGTCAAAGTGGTAACGCGTTCTATGCCGCGTTGTGATTCACGTGGTATATTTGGTTGCTCAAAACCATTACCGAGTGAATGGGAAATTGAAGCCAAAGTGTGCTCCATGGAAATGGAGTTTTGGTGGAAATTCCTTATGGTTTGAATAAGGCTTGTCCCACATTGATTTGATGGGAGGTTTTGAAAGGGTTTATAAGGCTTGGGTTTGGTACTTGGGGTGTGCCCCAAGGGGTACCCAAGTGTTTTAGAGGGAGAGGTTATGGGCAAAATGGGCTAGACCCATTGGACTCAAAAATCACCACACGCGCGCGCCGCCGTCCGTCCGGTCGGGCGGGCTGGCCTGGGCTTGGGCGCTGGTGTCTGGTGTGTGGTTGGGTTGGGCTTGTTCGGCCCAATACTAATCTTTTTGGGCCAAAAACATTTGAATTTAATTCAAATAAACTGGTTTGGATTTTTGTTCATCCAAACAGGGCCCTTCCCGTTTTCAAACAGAATTAAACTGGTTTGGCATTTTGGTTCATCCAAACAGGGCCCTTCCCGTTTTTATCTGTTTGAATAATTAACCAACAGATTCAAACCTGTTGAAATTCAAACCCAACAGGTTTCATACCTGTTCAATTCAAATCCTACAGCCACCTTAACATCTATAAATAGACCAGTCTCCCATTTGGATAATTACATCAATTTTCGTATTCCTTCTCTGCTTTAAATCTCTGCCATATTGCTGCATATTATTTCTGAAAGAAAGTGTAAACACTTAGTGTGTTAAACGAACAATTAAATTGTAGTCTTGCATTTAATTGTTGATAAGATCATTTCATCCGGGAGATAGACGTCCGAGTTCGAAAGCACCTTGGAGAGGACGAATCATCTTAAGGACACAAAGTGTTCAACACCGGACTTGATCGAAAAGTTATTCCAAGTATTTAACCAAGTAAGTTGATTAAATTATTTTTCTGTTTTCTTTATTTGTTTATTAAAATCAGATTTTAATTTTGTTTTTGTAACAAAATAAAATCTGTTTTTATTTGTTTTATTTTTTTTTATTTTGAGTTTGATTTTTGTAATCAAACAAATTTCTCTCATTTTCTTTATTTCTTTAAATTCTGATTGTTGTTTAGTACACAACAGAATTTAATTTATTTAAATACAGTGAAAATTGCCCAACAACTATGTCAATACATAATAAATAGGCTGAGAAAGAGCATCCTATAAGAAAAAAATTAGCAAAAGCGAAAAATAAAACCTGTAGTCTGATCGCACTGTCCTCCCGGAAGAACAACAAATCTATAAGTTCTCTTGAAAGTGATAGCTTCGGACATACAAGTAGACTTTTTAGTATAGAGGTTAAAAGCATTTTTTTTTTTTTTTTTTTTACTTTTTAACTTTTTTAAGTCATATTATTTCTTTATTTTTTTATATTTTTTTTTTAAAAAAATTAAAATTTAAAAAAATCAACTTTTAACTTACTTTCTAAAATAAGTAGACTTTGTAAAGTCTTTGAGCACATCTTTTAAAAAAAAATTAAAAAATTAAAAAATTATCAAAATAATTTGTTTCTAAACGAGGCTATTACTTTTTATTTTTTATTTTTATTATTATCAAAAAGTCTGTGTAGTGGTGGGCTCAACCACTTTATTCATTTTATTTTTTATGTTTGATTTCATTTCATGATTTTTTCGGAATTAGGTTGGAATAGATTAAGGTGAGATTGCCTAAAAAAATTATTAGTGGGATAGTTTTAAGTTAAAGATTGTAAGATAAATTGTGTTTATTTATGAACTTAATGTAGTAATATCAGTTGATTGAAATCAAATCTATGAAATTATGTAAAAGCGCCTCATTATATAGAAGATGATTTTGTTGTTTTTATAAAGTGAGGGACAAAATAGTCTTTCTACCTCCTCCAATCTGATGAATTAGATTTCAATACCATTTCCTCGTGAAATTGCTACTCCCCTTTTGTTTCTGAAAATAAACAGAAAACGTTGGTCTTGGCAGTGAAGGATAAATAAAAACTTTAAAAAAAAATATATGTATATGTAAATATTATTCAATTATTTACTTAATATATATATGCAATTATTGTTCAATTATTTATTTATCCTATATAAGATTCGGCTTGTCATTTTTTATTAGCAAAAAAATGAGAATTTTATTGATAAAATCAACGAAACTGAGACATGCAAAGATAAAACATCAAGCCTATATTGATTCAGCTGCAGTCTACTTTGGTAAACTACACCATCATGCAGTTAGCTTAGTGTGTGTCTACTCCAAGCCGATATTGATAATCTAAACTATTTTATCTTGTAAACTTGTCAAGTTGATTATTCATTTTTTTTTTGATCGGCAAAAAAAGAAACTTTATTGATGAAATAAACAAGTACAAGGTACAAGACAAATTACATCAATAAAGAAAAGGGAAGTGCAAAAGCATCAGAGTGAGCTAAATGATCCCAACTAGGTTGGCACCACCGAGTTCACCCTATCATTTACTAGCACCCCTGAGTTGGTGAGAGACCAACGGAAAAAAAGAAAAAAAAAGAAAGAACCAAACCAAACAACCATAGCTAGCATTAAACTTGACCAACATTGATGCCTATCTCTGATGTTCCAAGATTCTCAAAGCCTGTATCAATGCTACTAACTGCAGTCTTGAAACACCCTGGTAATTGAAATTGAAACTATGCACCAAAACAAGCACTGTAGCAGGATTGAAAACTGAACACTGTAGACACTACTGTAAGACAAGGAGGATGCACCAAATAAACACTGCAGCAAACACTGCAGACTCTATCCAATGCTGGCACCATTCCTCCAAACTCCAACTCCAAGGTAGCCACAACTGCTAGCACCCAGAAATACCCTTAACACACTGCCAGAAGAGCAGCAAAAGACCCATACACCAGTAGACCTTCCACCTGGATTGTGGGCTTGACAGAAACCAGACCCTACAGCTACTACACACCAGTTCTTTGCAAAGAGACTGTGACAAAAACAGCTTATAACTCCCATTCTCAATCCTGTTAAGTCCAAACAGATCTTGTTCTGGATTAAACTTGACCATGAATGATGCATGGAAAAGTTAACTGCTGGGTTCATCAAAGAATTTCATCCCTTATTGAACTAAAATTGAACTAAAATATACTGAGTATGTGTGCACCAAAACCAAGCTAGCACCCAGAAATTCCCTTATTCACACTGCCAGAAGAGCAACAAAAGGACCCATACACCAGCAGACCTCCCTCCTAGTTTATGGGCTTGACAGAAACCAGACCCTACAGCTGCTACACACCAGTTCTTTGCAAAGTGACTGTGACAACCAGCTAAAACTCTCTTGCAAATTAGGAACACCAACCATCCTCCTATACAAAACTGATTCAGACCAGACCAGTTGCAGCCCACCTCAGCCCATCAATCAGCATTTCAACACTTTCAGACTCAGCCCAGCATTTCAGCATTTCAGACCAGCAATCCAGCAAATCAGCCCTTTTACATACCCTAAAAACAGATCAGATCACAGTCAGAGCACATGCAGAATGGACCCCCTGTGAACCAGCCCACCACCACCCTACCACCCTCTCTCAAACAGACTCAGCCCAGCAAACCAGCAATTCAGCATTTCATCACTTTCAGACCAAAACTGCATGACAAGACCATGCACCAAAACCAAACTAGCACCCAGAAATACCTTTATACACACTGCCAGAAGAGCTACAAAAGGACCCATACACCAGCAGACCTCTCACCTAGTTTGTGGGCTTGACAGAAACCACTGTGACAACCAGTTAAAATCCCTTGCAGATTAGGAGCACCAACCATCCTCATATACAAAACTGATTCAGACCAGACCAGTTGCATTTCAACATAGCAATTCAGCACTCTTAGACTTACATACCCTCAGCCCATCAATCAGCATTTCATCACTTTCTGACTCAGCCCAGTTTCAGATTACCCTCTAACATTGCAGCAGTTTCAGATTACCCTGAGCAGCATCAGGCATAAACTTTACATACCCTAAAAAAAACATATCATAACACAATCAGAGCACAGCAAAACAGATCCAAACAAAAACCCTCTGCAGTCCACCAAAACAGGAACAGCTTCAGACAGAATGGACCCCATGAGACACCCCTTATCACATCTTTCACAGAAGCTATTCAACCAGCCCACCTCCACCCTACCACACTCTTTCCTTAAGACCCAAAACACCTCCTAACTTGCTTAAAATTAAAGACAACATCATTAACTGAGAATGATGCACCACCGAAATGAGATCTCATCCAAATTGCCACTCTCACCTTGATACCCTCACACAGATCTTGAAGATTGGGCTGTACAGAATTGAACACACAATCATTCCTATATCTCCACACATACCACATTATTGCAGGAGGTAAAATCTTCCAAATCTGGTTTACTTTCTTCTTAAACTTCCAACCCATCCACCATAGTAGCAGCTCTTTAATGGAACTGGGAATAGCCCACTGAAAGCCCCACCAAAAAGCAATATGAGACTAGATTCTCCAGACAAAGGGGCAGTGAAGCATGATATGTTCAATTGATTCACTTGACTCATGACAGAAAATGCACCTCAAAGCATCATCACTCGCCAAAATGCCTAACCTGTGAAGCAGCCCTTTAGTTTTCAATCTACCTCTCCAAGCTAACCAAGAGAAGAATTTAGCTTTAGGAGGTGAGAAGTTATTCCAAATTATGTCAACTGGTCTCTGAATGGGGCCATCATTAACTAATCCCCAAGCATAAACAAAATTAACCTTGAAACCACCTGACTGTATAGGCTTCCACCACAAACAGTCAACAACATCACTTCTTAAAACAGGGCCAGAACCCAAAAAAATTTGTAACCTAACCAACTCATCCTTTTCCCAAGCCCGAAGTGATCTTCTAAAATTAAAAATCCACCCAGATAGATGAGATCTGCTAGCTACTTGCAAACTCAAGGAAGACTCTTTATCTACAACCAGGTGAAACAAACGAGGAAATTGGCTTAGTAAATTTGTGGATCCCATCCAAGGGTCCCTCCAGAAACTAATTCTGACTCCGTTCCCTACTACAATCTCAACATTCTCCTTGTAGAACTGGAAAAGCCTAACATTCCTATGAGCTACTAGTAAGATGTCTTTCCATAACTTAGATGTAGAACCAGATTCAGCCAGAAAAGGAAACCACTTTCCCCCTGTAGAGCCATACTTCTCACAGACACGACTTCCACAACGATCCTCCTCTTGGCCATACCTCCACCACCACTTTACTAGCAAGTCGTCATTTGCTAGCTCGATATTTTGATTCCTGCACCACCTTGTTTCACACTCTTGGATACCTCCTTCCAACTAACTAGATGGATCTTCCGATGATATTCTGAATCGCCCCATAAAAATGAAGCTTGAATTCTATCAATCTCTCTAGCCACACATTCCGGCATTTTAAAAAGAGACATGTAATACACTGGCAAAGCAGACAAAACAGATTTTATGAGTGTAACTCTCCCAGCAAAAGACAAGACTCTTCTCTTCCACCCAGATAACTTCTTGAATTTCTCCACAACTGGTTTCCAAGTCGACCTCCTACTAGGATTGGCCCCCAATGGTAATCCTAGATATTTTAAAGGTAACTTCTGGCTTAAACAGTTCAACTTTGCAGCAAACTCATCAACCACCGCATCAGCCACCCCCACGCCACACACAACACTTTTTGAAAAATTAATCCTTAAGCCTGAGATGACCTCAAAGCATCTAAGGATCCTTTTAATAGCCAAAATTTCAAACCATTCAGCCTCACAGAAAATCACTGTGTCATCAGCAAATTGCAAATGAGAAACATTCAAACCATTAGCACCTACTGAAACACCTTTAAAAAAACCCATCTCCTTAGCTCTCGATATGAGTATGTTCAGACCCTCAGCTACAATATTAAACAAAAAAGGGGATAGCGGATCACCTTGCCTTAGACCTTTTTGCGGGTAGAACTCGGGAGATGGTGACCCATTAACCAGAATTGAGACTCGAGCAGACGAGATGCAGCCCTTCATCCATTTGATCCAAGTAGATCCAAAACCAAAGCTCTCCAGCATTTGATTGAGGTAGTTCCAGTTGACTGTATCATAAGCTTTTTCAAAATCAAGCTTCAGGATTAACCCACTTTTATTTGCTTTCTTCCACCAATCCACAATCTCATTAGCTATAAGAACGCCGTCCATAATGTTCCTCCCACCTAGGAAGGCCGATTGAATTTTATCAATCACTGAAGGCAAAACTAATTTGAACCTGTTAGTGAGCACTTTTGACAACACTTTATAGATGGAACTAATGAGGCTGATGGGTCTGAAATCTTTAATTGATTCAGGACAATCAGATTTGGGGATAAGGGTCACAAAAGAGCAGTTAATTCCATTGCCCAAAACACCATTATCATGAAACTCCTTCATAAAAGCCATGATGTCATCCTTCATGAACTTCCAGCCCTTTTGAAGACAAATCAAGTTAAAACCATCTGGACCTGGAGCTTTGTTTCCATCACATTCCTTGACTGCTGCCCAAACTTCTGCTTTTGAGAAATCTAGCTCCAAACTTTGAATTTGGTCTTGATCAATGCATCTAAAATCACCCCCGAGTCTTGGTCTCACTTTCCAATCTTCAGTAAACAAAGCTATGAAATAAGCCCACATAGCTTGTTTTAACTCCAAGGGCTCCTCATATATAATATCATTGATCATCATAGAGTCAATGAGGTTCCTACTATGCCTTCTGGATGCCAATAAATGGAAGTATCTGGTGTTTTTATCCCCTTTTAAGGCCCAATTTAATCTAGATTTTTGCAACCAAATCCACTCTAATCTTTTTCTACTCTGACAAACAACATTCCTGACTTCAATTCTTCTTCTAACTTCAACTTCTGTAAGATTTCTCACTTCAGCAACTAAATCCCAAGAATGTAACTCAGCTTCAGCTGCTTTAAGATTGGAGACCACATGACCAAACACCTCCACATTCCAAATCTTCAGTGCCTGTTTGAGAGATCTCAGTTTGGCCATAATTCTAAAACCAGCCCAACCCTCTACTTGTGAACTAACCCAAACCTTTTTGACTTCCTTGATAAAACTGGGATGTAACACCCAAGCATTTAAAAATTTGAAAGGCTTAGGACCCCAATCCCGCTCATCTTCCTTCAAAAAAATTGGACAATGGTCAGATAAAGTTCTAGGAAGACCCCATAACTTAAATCTAAACCACTCAAGCCACTCCGGATTTAAAAGAAATCTATCAATTCTACTCCAGCAGGCACCTAACTGTGAATTGCTCCATGTATATTTCCTACCTAACATAGGTACATCCACCAATTCAAGTTTATTAGCAAAATCATTAAACTCCTGATCCCCTATCACTCCTCCCACATCCTTTCCTTTCCCTTATACTTTTGATTCCATTGAAACCACCCCCTACACACCAGGGTTCTGGGAAAGATGCTTTTAGATTAGCAAGGACCCCCAAAGCCGCTTCTCCCAAGATTATCATTAGGGGCATAAACATTGACAATGACACCAAGTCTCTGCGATAAACCAAACTCGAAACCAAGATGAAATTTCGAGTCAGAATAACCTTTAACTGAAGACATCAGATTCCACAAGCACAACAAGCCCCTCACTCCTTCGTGATCAACTCCTATATACCCCTGTGTCATCTTCCGCCATAAAGTTCTAACAAAATTCTCATCCATACATGACTTCTTCGTTTCTTGGATCAAAGCCATATCCACCCTTTTTTCCTTTATGAGATTTCTGAGACTCCTCCTTTTCTCAGGCTTGCCCAGACCTCTAATATTCCATGAAATGATTTTCATTATGATACTACTTTGACTCTTGAATCTCCTTGGATGCAAATTTAAGCACCACCAATGATCTCCTTCTTGGGTACTCTGTCTTCATCTTGCTTTTCCATCACCATAATTTTCTGAATGACACTCTCATCTTTACCCCAAATTTCAATACCCAGAGCTTTCCCCATCTTCACAGTTTCTTGGGCTTCATTACGGCTCAGAAACTGTCTATATGCACCCGTGCTAACTGAGATGGATGAAGAAATCGCAGGTGACCGCTTCTAAAAATTGCTCCTCGTTGGAAACCACTGCAAAATTGAGCAGCCCCTCTAATTTTCTTTTTCCTTTTTGGCCTTGACCCCTTGCCTTTGCTGGTTGAACCTTGAACAACATACTTCCCCATTTCCTTGTTTTTCAAAAATTGTTGCTCACAAACTGTAACAACATGAGCTGTACTAACCTTCTTCCCCTTATCTCCTGTTCTTACTGATGGTTTCCCAAATCCTGAGCCATCTTGTCCTGCAATTACCCTCTTTCCTTTTTCAGTTTTCTCCTTAGATGGTTGTTGAAAACCATGATCATCAAGGGCTTGAAGGCGTCCATTTAGCTGGGCTTCAGACAATTGGGGACAAGAAGACACTAAAGCAATTGGACCAGGCTCCACCACATTCTGGCTATCCAGGCCCATACGTAATCCATGACATAGCCCTTCAAATTGGGCTGGATTTAACACCACCTCCAAATTAATTTTGGGCCTAACAATACCATTATCACTAAGGCTTTTCAGAAATCCAGATGACCCAGATTCTTCAAGGGAAAATTACCATGTAGTCCTATGTAGGAGATCTATTTCCCTTCTAATCCCAATTTATTTTTAATAGATTAATAAGTCCACAGTTTTTTAAGTTTTATACCCAGAGGTCCCGTTTTTTTTTTTTGTATTTTTAAATGATCAGATACCCTTTGTTTTCAGATCTATATATACGGGAAATCAAATTTTGGTGCGTGAAAAAAGGAAATCAAATCTTCGCTTCGCGATCGCGATTGCTCGTTGTGGTGATCTCATTGTTACGTGTGGTCGATCCGATTGTCTTTGTGAGGTTGATCTGTTGTCGATCTGAATCTCTCGTGGTATGTGCTATATCTCACAGACGCTCTCTCTCTCAGATTCTCTGTGATAGATATATGTATGTGTATGTATGTATGTGTCGATACATAGATATACATATATATGTATATATATATGTCTGTATGTGTATGTAGTTTGTATTTGTTGATACATATATGTATGTATATATAGATAAGCAAATTTGCGTGGTATGTGGTTAGTGTTTGGGAAAATTGGTTTGTTTGATGTTGATTTTGGTGATTTTGTTTGTCGATAGTGTAATGTATTTTGAAGTTGTATTTTGGAATTGTGAATTGTGCAAAGGTTGGTATTGATATGTTGTAATCAGATAATTTTGCGAGGTTGGAATAGGTGAACAATTGTTTGTTGGTTTGTGATTTTGTAGTATGGAGGGTGTTTCATGTTAATGTGCAAATACAAGAATTGTTGTCGCTATCAAGATTAGTGAGGGATGTAGTTATGATGAAGTTGTTGAGAAAATATGTGAAGTTCAAGGAGTTGAGTGTTGGTAACTTTTGTTTGTTTTTCTCTGCTTCTAATATTCTAATTGTATTGTTGAATGTGATGATGATTTGGGGAATATCTTTGTCAATGGTAGGTGGTAGTGGTTGTCATGTTGTTGATGTTATTGTGGGGGATAAGAGAGTTGTGGAGGTTGATGATGGTAATTCTTGTAGGATTGATTCTGGAACTTGAGAGAGTTCTTTTGTGAAAGATTGTGGTGATATTGGTGGGTTGTTGCGTAGTTTTTATCCGTAACCGAGAGAGTTTTGTTGTCTGCTAGTTGGAAGGATTATACATAGTGTTGGTCAAGAATTTGAAGGTAGAGTCTTGGCATTCCGCATTGCATTGGCTAAGTATGCGCTTGAGTGTGGTTTTGCTGAATTATTTGAAGAACGATGCAACAAGGGTAATCTTCGAGTGTGTGATGAAGTCGTCACGGGTTGTAAATGGTTTGTGCATGGAAGGGTGTTGATGGATTCCAGTGTTTTTTTATAATGAAGTTGGATAATGTGCATAGTTGTGGGGTTGTGGCGCGTAGATCTTGTAGCAAAATGGTTGGTTCTAGACTTGTGTCTGATATTGTGCAAAATGATATTAGTGATAATCCGTTGACTCGTCCTATTGAAGTTAAAAAAAAGTTGAAGAAGCAATATGGTATAGATGTTTCTTATCGGGTTGCATGGATAGGAGTTGATAAGGCAAGAGGTGGGTTGTTTGGTGATTTTGCAACTTCTTTTGACCAAATTTCGATGGTACCTTGAGACGGCTATGAGAACGAATCCGGAAGTGTGTTTGAATTAGATGTGGATGAAAGTAGTGGGTGTTTTCGAGGTTGTTTGTGGCATTTCATGGATGTTTGTATGGCTTTCAATTTTGTCGTCCGTTGTTGTTTGTTGATGGTACATTTTTGAAGGGCGTTATAGGGGCATTTGCTTGCGGAACATCAAAGGATGGTAATCAAGGTGTGTATTTATTTGCGCTAGTATAGGTTTGGTTTGTCGTGTGTTATTGTATTGTGAGTCTGCTAATTTTTGCGCTTCATGTGATTTTGTTTACTGTCTGCTTTCCTTTGGCTTTTGCTATTGTTGACGCCGAAAATCAAGATAATTGGATGTGGTTCTTAAGTCGCTTGTTAAAGGTCATGGTTCAAAGGAGATTGACTTTTGTGTCGGATCGTCAACATGGATTGCTAGACGCTCTTTCGGTGGTTTTCCCCAATGCACATCATGCTTATTGTTTGAATCATTTGAAGAGAAATTTGATTGACAAATTGGTGGGACTTCGTACTACCTATAAGCTGTGTTTGATGAAAATATTAGTCAAATGTGCTTATGCGCCAACGGTTGCTTCTTTCCAACATTATATGCAGAAATTGAGGCGTATTGTTGGGAATTGTAGAGTTGATAGTATGTTGGATAGTTTGCAAAATGATAAGTGGGCCAATGCATTTTTTAGAGGGAAACGATATGGTGAGATGTCATCTAATGCTGCCGAGTCTTACAATAATTGGATTGGTGGGGCTCGTGAGTTGCCTATTACTTGTATGGTTGATATGATTAGGGTTCAAATCATGACTCAATTGTCGGATAGAAGAGCTGAATCTAGAAGATGGAGTACGAAATTGTGTCCAGTTATGGAAAAGAAGTTGTTGGACTCTTTGGAGCTAGCTAAGTCTTGGGATGTTATTGTTGCTAGTGATACTGTGCTTGAGGTTCATTCTTCTATTTCTTTTTATGTTGATATTGGTAGACAGACTTGTTCTTGCCATGAATGGCAATTGAATGGTTTTCCTTGTTGTCATGTCAGGCATGCTTTATGAGTAGTGGTAGAGATGTGTATGATTTCATTGATCCTTTTTTCATGTAGATTGTTTTAGAGAGTCATACAAGGAATCTGCTTATCCAAAGGCCTTCAAGTGAGAGATTTGGTTTTGATGGTGCCGATGGTTCGGTTATCAAACCTCCTATAACGAAGAAGCGGCAGTGAACAAGAAGAAGAGGATACCTTCTAGGGGTGAGAATGTGAAGCAAATCAAGTGTGGGAGGTGCTTGAAATATGGGAATCACAATAAGAAGACGTAAGGTCGCTATTTGAGGCCACAATCTATTCTTTTCTATTTGTATTTGAATTTGAGGTATTATGGGAATACAAAATGTGATACTTGGAATTATGAAAGTAATGAATGAAGTTGGTTGAATTGTATTTTGTTTGTTGATGTGTTCTTTACTTATTGAAGTTGTTTTGTAACAGTCTGGTTTAGTTTTTTATTTTTTATTTTTATGGAATGGAGAGAAGGTTGTTGAAAATTTCTTATTAAAATGCGCTTGATATTTCATAGCGACAAAATCGTATAATTTTGCGCTTTAAGAATTATTAGAAACAACTGATGGGACCGCATAATTTTGCAGTTTTAAAAATTATTAGAAACAAGCTTATGAAACTGCAAAATTTTGCAGTTTGAAGAATTATTAAAAACAACCTTTTCAGTATGAAAATATATGCAATCGTAAACAAGTAGACAAACAATCGTAATAACATCCACAATAATGATAATAAGGAGAAGAAGAGCAACAAGAACATCTATGATTTTCACCATAACCATAATAAGCGAAAATGATCATTCCCAAAAGTATATAAAGTACTTGTCAGATGTTAAAAAGAAAAATTTAAAAAAAAAAAAAAAAAAAGGTACAAAGATATGTTCCCTTGAAAATTTGTATTGTCAAGAAGTTTGTTCATTATTTCTATGGTTTGGTGTGCTTTGTCAACATTTGGTAGTGCTCGAGTTTCGTGATCGGTTGTTATCATTGAGGAATTGATTGATGATTTGTGTTTGAAATTTGACCCACTCAGTTGGACGAAGTTTTTTCTGCACAGGTTGCCAGTTGAGATATTGGTTGATAACATTGCAGACGGCGATTGCACAATCATTCCTGCAGTGTTTGAGATGAAGTTAATTAGTTAGGTGAAACTGCAAAATTTAGCATATTGGAAGATTAGTTTATGGATTTTGTATCTTACGAGTGTGGTGTTTGTTGTGGGCATTCCTCAATTGATGCAATTTCGCTCAAGACTCTTGAGATGAAAACATGTTTCCCTGTTTGCTGAGTAATGCTTTATTCCATGTCAGTTGATGTTGTTGCTACAAAATAGTTAGTGGGTGTTTTTGTTAGTTATAGTGGTGAGTTGATATGTTTGTAAAGGAAAGGAACTAAGTATGAAATTTAACTTACAATTTGTTTTGCAATTTCAAAGTGCTTGTTGTGGCAATCTTTTGCAGGTCTCAAAGAGTCATAGTGTCTCCATATTCCATCAGCATTGTCAAAAACCACAATTGTCCAATGGTTGTCGTGGTTGATTGGGAAATGGATATATCTGTTTTTCATTGCTTCTGGAAAATGGTTGTCGATGAGTTTTTCTCTGAGTGCTTGATCTTGGTTTTGTAGTGGAGTCTGTAAGTTATATATATGTTTGAAATGTGTTATAAAACTATGTAGTAATATGTGTTGAGAAAGTAGAGAATTTTGCAGTTGTAAGGTATGTTAAGTTTTGCTTACATTGATGAGTGTTGAGAAAACGTAAGATCTTCCTACATATGGATTGCTTGCAAAGACTAGATCGTTTTTCTCAAATTCTTCAATGGTTGGTTGGAGTGCCAATTGCTTTTCTGCGAAGGCATCAATGACCTGAAACATGCTATATATGAGAATGTGTTAGTTTTGTGGAATAGGTTATTGAATATGTACAGAAACTGTAAAATTGTGCAGTTGGAGACCTACATTCCCATATAAGGGTTCCCTGTTGGTCAATCTGCATATATCTGAAAAGTATACGCAGTTTTCATCTTCGCTGCCAGACCAGACACAAGCACTTGATTGTGTGTTGTTGATGAGTTGAATTTGGTCTTGGTCTTTTTTGGATAGGCTATGCCAAACCTTGTTTGTTTTGCGGCATGAAATTGTGAGTGGCTTGTTTGGGATTGGTTCTTCCCGAAATCATCATCACTTTCCAATATTTGAAGTTTTGTCTTTTCTTTATTGGCATGCTCTTTTGGGTTTGTTTCAGAGCAATCGCTTTCTTGGCCAATATGCTCTTGCATCTTTTCTTTGTGCCGTTGTTTTGCTTCATGAGCACCTTTTTTGTTGTTGTCATTCTCCTTCTTTTTCTTCATTCCATACTGTGTTGGTTTGGGTACATCAGCAGCAGTTTGTGTCTTGTTTGTTGCATCTTCTTTGGGTTTGGTCATTGGTTGGTATTCAAAATCTGGGTGATGTGCTTGTTTTCTTGATTTTTGTTTGATTCTCTTGACCATGGATCTTTGTTGGGGACTGCCAGTTTTTTTGGTGGACATTTGCTTCAGTTGATCTTCTTTTTTACGCAGTTCAGCCATGAATTTTTGTTCCATTTCTTGCATTTGTGCTCTCATGTCTGATATGAGCTTGTCCTTGTCATCCTCTTTGGTTGATGTTTGTGGTGGGTCATGACCTATAAAATGTTGGATTGTGTTTTGGTTAGTTTAATGAAATTTTGCAGTATAGACAATAGTTTACCTTGTGCATGAAATATGTCAGATTTCTCTTGCAGTTCTTCTTGTTGGTTTGGCAGTTCTTGTTCATTTACTTCTTCTTGTTGGTCTTCTTCTTCATGAAGGTCTTCTTGTTGATCACCTTTTGTTTGTTGTCTTTCTTTTTCTTCTTCTTCTTCTTCTCCTTCTTCTTCTTCTTCTTCTTCTTCTTCTTCAGTTTCTTCTTCGCTTTCTTCTTCTTCTTCGTTTCTTCTTCATCGCTTTCTTCTTCATCACCACTTGATTTTTTTCATCATCACTCTTCTCTTCTTGTTCATCACTTTCTGGTTCTTCTTGTGGTTTTTGCTTTTCTTTTTTTTTTTTTGTTGTTCTTCTTGTTCGATTCTCGATTCGTTCGAATGATGTTCTTCTTCGAGAAAGTCATCCTCATCACTCTAGAAGTGTTTTTTTTTTGTTTCTTTTGTTTTCTTTTTCGCTTATTGTCCTTTTGTGGTCATGTTTCTTTCGAGAAGTCTTGATGTGCTTTGATTGATATGCAATACCTGTATTTCTTGTTCAGTTGGGGTTAAAGGACTTTGGTTAACCTGCATTGGAACAATGTGGCATATATCAGTAGTACTGTAAATTTGGTTAGTTTCTTGTACTGTGAGTAATGTGGGTTACGTGACAAAATATATTTTTGGAAACTGAAAAATGTTACAGTTTCATAACATGAGTGATGTTAAATAAGTGTGTTCTTTGAAACTGAAAATTTTCACAGTTTCATAATATGATTTGTACTACAATGAATGTGAAAGGAGAGTTGAATAGATTTGTGCTATGATAGTATAGAAGAGTTTGAATACCTTTTCAAAGTGAGCAAGACTGATGTGTTTCCACTTGGAGTACATTCTTCCAAGGTTCCATTTCATAAACCTTGGGAAGCCTTCTTTGTTGGATGGTCGGAGGAGTTTACTGTGCTCACAAAGATCAAGATCGTTAAAAAAAAAAAATTGAAATATGTTAGATAGTTAGAAATAGGTGGATGTCTGATATTTTTGTGGGAAGTAGTTGAGCAATGTGTTTACCAAGAGTAACATGACGCATCCAGTGACATGCCTTGGGTTGTTGTTTGCATTTGCCATTGAATTCATCAGTGTGTCTTTTATTGCCTCGACCCAATTGTATTTCTTGATGTTGTTGAGATTGTCGACATAGTTGAGGAAACTCCAACTGAGTGTATGGCCTGTTGTGGGGATGAGAAGTTTCAAGCACAAGTAAAGGGTGATTACCCTTGCAAGATCTTGACGATCATTGGTTGATTTTCCTTTTTTTGTTTCTTGAAACATTTTGGCCAAAGACTTGCCATCCAATCTCTTGACTGATTTGCATCTTCATTTGTAAAATTGAAGCTCAAAATCCTTTGGTGTTGCATAGGATTTGGTGGTGATGCTGTCTTCTCCACAGTCAATACCAAAAATGAGCTTCACATCACTACTTCTGAGTTTCATTTGCTTTTTGCCAAGTAGAAATGATCTTTTTCTTTTGTTGTAGAGTGTTGTCATTTCTGCTACAATGGAGTTGTAGCATCTGCACCAAGAGGCCTTCAGTTGTGTTGAGGAGAGAGCATTTATGAGGTGCCAAAAGGGTTTTTGCATCTGCATCTGGGCTTTTGTGAATTTGACGCCTTCAACAGCTTTGATTATTGTTCGATGTTGGAACGATAATTAAATTGTTGGACTCTTTGCTGGACGCCGCTTTTTTTTCTTTTGATGCCTTGGTTTTTGTTTTGGGAGTTGATTGGCTTTCTTGGAGCTTTTTTTTTGGTGAGGAGCTTCTTGTTTTGTTGGTGGCCTTCTTTTGTTTGTTCTTGTTGTGGTTGGAGGTGTGGTTGGTGTTTGTTGTGTGGGGGGTCTGTGGTGCGCTTCTTGGGCTTTTTCTTGTTGGTGGTGTGGTTGTTTTGTGGGTTTTTGGTGGGGTCTTTTTGGGTTTGGTTGTTTTTGGTCGTGGTGGTTTGGTTTTTGTGGATGGGGAGATGGTGGTGGCTTTTCAATGGATACAGAGTTGGACTTTCAAAAGGGGAGATGGTTAAATCCGATTGGATTTGTGGGCATATGGGTTTGTTTCTTCCAATATCTTCCAACAAATTGCTTTCGAAAAAATGAAAGCGACAAAGACTAAGATGAGTAATATAGTGAAAACTGTATAATTTTGAAGTTTTATATGCGATTTCATATGAACTTATATGTATTTTGTTGGTAACGATTTAAACCAGTATAATTTGTGATTTGATTTGCACTTTATAATAAGTTATCTACTTGTTTTGAGTAGTGGTTAAACTGTAATTTTGCGCTTCATTTGCGCTTGAATAAATTGAGATATGTTATTTGTGTAGTGGTGAAATGAAACACTATGATGTTGCGATTTATAAATAGTATGAACAATAGTAATGACCCTTTGTATTTTGTAAAAAGCAACAATAACAATGAGAAGATTAAAAATTCAAAAATAAGAATAAGAGACGCCAATATTGAACAACAAGAATAAGAATAAGGTGTTGAATGTGTAAAAATAGGGATTTATGTGTAGAAAAAGTGTTTTAGGATGTTGAAAACAGGGAGTATAATGTTTGAAAGCAGATTGTATATAAAGAGGGTTTATACATTTTGAAGTATGTAAAATGTGTATATAAGAAATATGTACAAATGTGAATGAAAAATAGTGAATAGGTGAAGAGAGATGTTACTTTTTTTCCCCATTTTTGTGAATTTGAAGGCAGGAACTAAGAAATGTCTTCACAAGGGTGATGGTTCTTCGTGTTGTTGAGAGTCGCCGATTGGAGAATACTGACGGCTTGGTGTTGTGTTGAAGATGAACGGTTTGGTTTTGTGGTTAGGTAGGGTTTGAGGAATGGAATCGAGCGGAGGAGATGGAGGATTGAGAATGCGATTTCGAGCGGCGGAGATGTGATAGTGTATTGATCAGACTGAGATGATTGTGGGTGATGAAGATGAACTGTTACGTTTTCTGGTTAGGGTTAGGGTTTTCAGAGGCGATGGAGTTGAACGGAAGAGAGATGGAGGACTGAGGAGGCGATTTCGAACGGCGGAGACGTGACAACGTACTGTTCAGTCTGAGATTTTTGGGACGTGGGTGATGGTTGCGCGCGTGTAAATTGGATGATGTATTGTGGGTATTTTTGTCTTATTGTTAGTTTGAGGACTTAATGGAGTATTAAAATTGTTTTGGGCTTAAACGGGGTAGGATATGTTGGGCTTGGACCTTTGGGTCAGTTGCCCATTCTTCAACAGCTTTACACTTTTTCACTAATTGGCTCTTGAGGAATTTGCCTTGCGTGCTCGTCTTGGTACCCACAGCGCCTGCAACCACTTTTTGGTTTTCCAATTCTGTAGCCGTTTCATCAACAATTGAAACTGAGAGAGAGTTACAGTGGCCACCTTGCACCTGCTCTTCCAAGTCACCCCATTGAGGCTTTTCCACCTCACCTTGAGCTTCCATGTCATTACTTCGGAGATCCTTGTCAGCACCATCTCCCTCTTTGTCCATCTGTTTGAACACAGAACTCTGGTCCACCCTTCCATGGCTTCCATCAACAGCCCATGATTTATTTGCATATGCACATTCAACATAATGACTTCCATGTCTCTGTTCAATACACTCCATAACTCTAACTGGGTATGAAATACCCTTGCTCTCCATTTTAATCATTTTATCAATAACTTCCAACTGCGACGTAATAACTTTTACCTTACCAAATTTCAGTGACGCCAAGCTCAATGTTTCATCATGAATGGCCACCACTTCGCCCCAGAGCTCACCAATCTTTTTAAAATTATGCGCATTCCACAGATTTGGTGGTACTCCAATGCAATATAACCATGTCACCCTTTCGCAATCGACTACCATCCCTTTCTCCCATTCCGTTGACGTCTCACACCAATCTTCAACCCATTTGGTTATGTCAGTACTTCTGTTCCTCATCGCTGGAACTGAATGAAAAGTTACATATGCTAGCCTACCCCCACCCTCCTTAACTTCAACGTTTTGTAGCCCTCTGTTCTGCAAATCCGCCTGAAATTCAGCAAAAGAAAATTGCGACCTCAGCTTAACCACCAAGCTGTTGAATAGCCACTCATTCCCATATTCCACTGCATGAATTTTCATTTCCGATTCCTTTTTCGTCACTCCCCCTTTTACCACCTCAGCATACGTGTGACTCCTCCTTGGTTCCTCTACTACTTTTCTGAGCATCTTCACTGGTACCTTTGTTCCCTGTATCATTTGCTCCTTGCTGAAATCAGCTTTCTTCACTTTCAAGATTTTATTTCCGCACCACGCACCATTTGCTTTCTGTATTGCTACTCCTGCTGCTACTGGACAGTCAAATCTCACAAAACCAAAACGTGATCTTGTTTCCCTTCTCCTTTTGGCTGGAATGAACACATCCTTTACCACCCCAAAGTTAGAGAAAAGTGAGAACAGTCCTTTTGGATTCATTTCTTCATGTAGATCATCCACAAAAACAGTATGAATACCAGGTTTAGTCCCCCGATTTTGAAATCTTCTCTTAAACACTAGTTGCCAACCTCCTCTGTTAACTTCACTTCTTCCCCCCATTTCCCCCAAGATACGCTCTCTATCTGAACTGCGTCAAGTTGATTATTCATAACAAAGTTAATCAGACATCAATAGTCACGTGATCGATTCGTAATTTATTCTTAAAAAAATAAATGGCATGTATCATTTTTAAAATTTACAGTTCATCTTTTTAGAAGAAAATATGATTTGATCTTGTGAGTAATGATACTTAATTAATTTAATTTTTAATATAAATGATATATTAACTAAACGTTACAAAATAAATGATTTATATTATGAAGATGAACTCTTGGCATGGTGGAAGGCTTTATATTATGTTTTTTTGGATAAAATATTATGGTTAAAAAAAAAAACATTGCAATGCATGCAATAAAAAGACAATAATTTAAATAAGGAAAATGATTTGTGAATGAAAAATTTATACAAAAATTCTTACAAGAATGATGTAATAATGTTTTAAAAATTGTAAATCACTTCAATGGTCTTTTTAATTTGAGACGAATAGACACAAATATGCCATGTTCTATATTGTATTGGCATCTCGCCAACTTGATTTGGTGTACGCTTTGAGATCTGCATATTATATATTTTTTTCTCAATGTTCTTGTGCCAACGATATGTTTTCTGAGATATGATGCAATTGTGTCCTCATTGCTTTGATATATTTTGTATTGTTCGTATTTTATTTCTTCATCAATGAAGTCCTTTTTAGCCATTCAAAATAAATAAATAAATACTATGCACTAGATAGGAAAAAAAAAAAAAAAGCATGTTCAAATGAAATGTGTTGTTGGTTAGATTTATTGTACATTAGACATAAATCAACACCACACACTTCATTTTTGGTACTTCATGAAACATTTTTCCTAAAAGGAATATTGCACATTAATTAGTTTGAACGTTGTTTACGCATTCATTTATTAATTATTAGTCAATTCTTAAATACAACGCAAATCACAAATGCCAAATTACAAAGACACACCATTACTGATTGCAACAAACAACTAAATGTCACAGAGAGGATTAGAGAAGAAGAGCTTTGCCGAATAAGCAGGTTCAAGGTAAGAATCAACAGTTTGTTTCTTCAGCATACTAATAGAGATCTACCAGAAATTACCTTATAGATCAGAAAGACCATATAGTCATGTGTTCATCCAATCAGATCTTGTGTTAACCCATTGTTGAGCAATTCGCCAATGTCCTAATTTGGAAGGAAAGGATAATCACGCAGAGATCCATCTATGAGACAAAGACAAATCCAATCAAAGTTAACAATCATTAATTAGTAAAAAATTTTAAAAAGGGAGTTCATATATTTGGGCTTGTTAGTTAAGGGTAGGTGTTGGTGTGGCAGTAAAGTTATTTCACTGTAAACTAGACGTTATGAATTCAAACTACATAAACAATCTCTCCATACTTGCTCCATTGCAATTTGGGCTTTATAGAATTTAAACCACAAAAACAACCTCTCCATATGCGAGGATGATTAAGGCTGCATAACATTTCTCAAATCCTGCATTTGCGGTAACCTCGTGCACATTGTGTTTTAGTGTCACATGCTAATTGCTTTGTATGCGAATGGTTCAGTGGGGTCATTATTCAATGTTCCATATATGATCCACCTATTATCTTTTATAATTTTGTATTTATTGAGAGTATCAAGCAAACATATTAAATGATATTTTAAAATTACTTAATAATGTTTCAATTCGGTGTGGTTGCATTTATAAAAAAAATGTTCGTCAAAATTTTTAGGTTAAATTTGGAAGACTTTACCTTCTTATGATTTAAATATGACCAGAAAGTCACCATATAATTTTGGACTAAAATATCATAGTTAATTTTTTCATGCAAACTAACGAAAAATGTATCACACATACCATTTTTTAGTGTAGGTTTATTTTCTCAAAAAAATTAAATGAAACTAATACAACAAAAAGACAATTTTTTCCAAACTTAAAATTAGATTAATATGTTAATTAAAATAAAATAAATTAAAGTATAATTAAGAAGGATCAAAAATATAAAATATAATTAAATATTGATTTAAAATTTAATTAAATAATTAAAAATTATTCTAAAATATAATTGAATTAAAATTAGATTATCATGTTAGGAATTATAATAAATAATTAAGAGTTTAGGATTAATTGTGATCTAAAATATGATTAAATAGTTAAGAATTATAATAAATAATTAAATATTTAGAATTAATTGGGATATAAAATATAATTAATTAAAATCAAAATAAAAAGTTAAGAATTACAATAAATAATTAAAATTTTATAATTAATTATGATTTAATTGAATAATATTAGACATTATAAATTGTAGGGTAAATTACAAATGCACCCCCTAAAATTTGCTTAAAATACAAATTGTCCCATGTGGTTTGAAAAATTATAAATACCTCTCTGTTAGAATTTTTTATTTAATAGAATTAACTGAAAAAATAAAATTTCTAGCTGTTCTCTTATACAATAATAAAATTATCTGAATTATTAATTGAGATTTTTTTTAACATCATTAAAAACTGTTAATTAACTTGATGATTTATTAATAAAATGGCTTCTTTGTTATTTAATTAGAAACCTTAGGAGGCATAATGTAATTTTCAGAATCACATGGGATAATTCGTAATTTAAGTAAATCTCAGGGAATGTGTTTGTAATTTATTTTAAATTTTTATATGTATAAGAGAGGAAAGAAAAATAATAAAAAGAGTATAGAGGTTAAGAGTATTACAGTTATTTTAAATCTATTGGTAATGATTGCATTTTGATCAAAACCACCTAGAGATTTTCTGACTATTTTTTATTCATAGAGGATAAATGATTTTTACTTCAAACCAAAAGGGATAAATACATTTTGCCCCAAATTCTAATACTTTAGGATTGCCTAATTTCTCATGAATGTTTTTTTTTATTTTTTTTATTTTAAGGAAAAATGTCTACAATATTTAGGTTGTGTTTAGATTATGGATTTGGGTAGGAAGTTTGAAAGAAAAATGGAAATATGGTTGAAATATGAATGAAATATATTACATTTTACCTACATTTTTTCTTTCAAATCCCTATCCAAATTCATGATCCAAACACAACCTTTATAGTTCTTTCTTAACCGGATTTATTACACTTTCTATCCCTAAACTATCACCAATTGTTTACTTAGTCCCTAAATTATCGATTGAGTCTACTTAATCCCTAAAATATATAAATCAAATTCTATTAGTCCTTAAACAATCGATTGAATCTATTAGGGTTAATTATACTTTTATCCCCTAATCACCATTTTGGTTATGTAGTCCCTAAACTATTAAATTTGTCTTCTTGGTCCCTAAATTTTCAAAAACTCATACTACTTAGTCCCCAATGATAGATGACGTTAATTATTTAATAGAAAATGGGATCATGTGCACTGCACATGAGCTACAAGGATGGTAAAAGGGCTAAATTAGATATTTTTCATATATCTCCATTTAAAAAAAAAAAATCAATAACTTTACTGCCAGTTTCATAGATAGATAGATATCTATATATGCTCATCAAATCCAAATCAAACCATGTGCTTTGGTTTGATTTGGATTTGATGAGCATATCTATCTATCTATCTATCTATCTATCTATGAAACTCTGTGAAACTGGTGGGAAAGTTTTCCTCCTATTGATTTTTTTTTTTTTTTCTTGAAAAATCTAGAAACCCTAGAAGTTGATTTGTGATTATGTATCAATAAAAAGCAGTAAAAAACAATCCCAATCAAACAATCAAGAGAAAGAGACACAACGATTTTTACGTGGAAAAACCACAATTGGACACCTCCAACTGTGATAAAAAAAACCATGGGCAACTGCCACAAGACAATCCACTAAGAAGAATTAAAGGAATTACACAGGTATACTCTCAATTATCTAGCAAATCCACAATGCCTAATTGAACCAACCTCTATGTGCCTCTTTCAACCCCATCTGCACCACGGAATTGTCTTTCTGATGAGCCACTCCAGAATTTACCGAAGCTTCCGGCTCGAATTCTTCAGAATCCACAACTGAAGAACAACTCTCTCTTTTGTGTATACCAAACAAACCTTTGATGTACTCTCTTTAAATCATGAGTTGAAGACTCAATAAAAATATCAAAGAAAACAAACAAAATATTCCCAGATATAAACCTTAAGAGCCAAAGATCTTGAGGACTTCAATGAATACCTTAGTTTTTGGGAGAAAACCAAGTATTTATAGAGAACCAAAAGTAATCCTAGATTAGGAAGAAAACAAAACTCCTTGAGAAATCCGGATTCTGAGGCTCGCTCGAGCGAAGATTTGCTGGCTCGAGCGAGGAATGTATTTTTCGTGATTTCTACTAGTGCCTTGGCTCGAGCGAGGAATACACTCTTTTAAGTTTTTGTATGGACGCAATCCTTGGCTCGAGCGAGAACTCCTTGGATCGAGCGAGCAAACCTTCGCTCGAATGAGCTCTTTTTGGCTCGAGCGACCAATGGCAGACATACAATTTTGAATGCAATTTTGCATTTTGCTTCGGCCGCGAGCTGACTGGGCAGCTCGACCCCCGTAATAATCAACAAAGTGGCAATCTTGAAAGTATTAACATCACAAACTTCTCTACATGGCTCGATTCGGGTTTGGATTTGCATCTAATAAACTCATAGCCTCACTGAAATAAAAGTGCGAAAATAAATACATCTGAAAGGAGTTTTGTCAAACGGGGTTGCCAAGAATAAAAACCTAACATTTCTAATGGAGATATATGTAAAATGTCTAATTTAGCTCTTTTACCATCCTTGTAGCTCATGTGCAGTGTACATGATCCCATTTTCTATTAAATAATTAACGTCATCTATAACTGGGGACTAAGTGGCATGAGTTTTTGAAAGTTTAGGAACCAAGAAGACAAATTTAATAGTTTAGGGACTACATAAACAAAATGATGATAGTTTAGAGGGTAAAAGTGTAATTAACTCAATCTATTAAGACTCTAAAGTATTTAATTCAAACATATTTAGTTCCTGAAAGGATTACAAAAGTAAAATATATGCCTACAAGTATTATAAATTAATAGAATACCCTGCCAAGTTAAGATTTTATTCAAGAAAAATATTAAATTTCTAGTTTATCTTTAAAAAGTATTTTTTTCACTATGTGTTTAAATTAGTATCAAAGTATGATTTTTAGTCTTGCCAATAAAATTATGAGTATTAGACATATTGAAAAGGTAGAATTATAGAATTCAAAGAATGACATTTTGTTACAAATTATAATAGAATAAAATAGTACATTAATTAAGTTATAAAAAAAATTTAACGAAAAACTTAATAACAATCAATCAAGAAATTATAAACAAAATTTAATATATAATATTAGATAAAGATAAACAAGTAGTCATTGTAGAAGATAAGTAACAAAATAAAATTCACCAAAAGAAGTGACGCCCACTTTTTGAAGACAATATAAAAATTTAATTTTTTTTTTGAAATACAATTTTAACTAGATAAGGTCTTTGATTAATTTATAATACTTATGGACTTATATTTTTATTTTTATAATCAATCCAGGGACTATCGATAGTTTAGGGACTAAATAAATTTTAATTTATATATTTTAGGGATTAAGTATACTTAATCGATAGTTGAGAAACTAAGGTCTCGTTTGGGAACAGGCTAATTTAGTAACTTTTTGGCTATTTGGCTAAAATATGAGCTAAAAAAAACTAGTATGTTTGGGATGACTTTTTGGCTTTATATGAAAAGATGTGCAAAAAGTAGAGAGAAAAGAGAATCTTTGATTTTTTGGTATGGATTGTTGACTTTTTGGCTAATTTAATAACTTTTTAACTAAAAATTTCGGTTGAAGTAAATAATTTAGTGATAATTTAGGTGTAAAAAGTGTAATAAACCCTTCTTAATAATATGAAAAGTTCAGAAATAGATGTTGAGGACCGAACCTTTCGAAATCCAGTCGCCGAAATCGAATCTCCTTTTAAGATATAATAAACATATAGATGAAACAAAATGAGGAATATTAAAATAAAGTTACAGATATGAAATAGAGCAAACAACCACAAATATAAAATTGTATGATAGTAAAGAAGTATATGGATGAAACAAGATAAATATCATACCGGTTTATATCTATGTATCTCCATTATGTTTTTGATTCTATCTGGAACCGTAGTTGTTGGATTGCACCGAAAGATGCCTAGTGTTGGGTCTGACAATATCTCAATGATACGCTCAGACAAAAAATTAACACCTAACTTTCTCAAATTGACGAGTTTGTGCAAAAAACTGAAATTGCCTCACACTTCTTCCGTCAACCCATATAGGGTTTGGAGATTTGGTAAACAAATTTCAGTTCGATAAAATATTCTATCCAAGTTGATCCCACAGAACGAAGGAACCTTGCAGAAACGAGGTAAGAGAATATGTCTTAGCTGCTTCATAGTCCAAAAAACATCAGGAAGGATGACACAACCATCGCTATCTCGAACATCGTAGGTTAGCAAACCTTTCAGATTGCTTATGGTGTGAGGAATTTCTATATAACCTCTGCATCCTAATCCAAGGTAATGCAAGTTCTTCAAATTGCCAACTTCATTTGGAAGAGCCCTCGGAAGAAAATAACACTTAATACTTAGAACTCGAAGAAATTCAAAGTCTCGGAGAAAATTCTTAACTATTTTCCTCCTTACGAAAAGTAGATTTTCCTCGGCTGCCCATAAATTAACTAAATTGAATGCAGAAATTTCACGGTCCTCCGAAAAAGGTCCAAAGTATAGAAAACATGGTTTCAAATTTGTAGGCAAGTCTTTGTAACTCAGTCCAAAGATTTCTGAGCATTGATCTCCATCTTGACCCATGCCCTCGAGTATCCCCTTCCATGCGTTTTCTGATCTCTCTCTTAATAACAACAATCCTGCTGCTAGTACAATTGCGAGTGGTACACCACCGCATCTTTTTAATATTTGCTCACCAATAGTCTCCTGCTGAGGGGGATCATTTGCTTCAACCATAACCATTTTAAAGAAGAGTTTTCTGCTGTTTTCTTCATTTAAAGGCCGCAACTCATGTAGAGAGCTCTTCCCGCTGACATGAGTACCCACATAATTGTTTCGAGAAGTGAGAATTATTCTACTCCCATTCTTCGTATTAGTAGGGATGACATTCTTTATAGCATCCCATGTGTCAATATGCCACATATCATCAAGGACTATTACATACCTGTGTTGGCTTCCACTTCTCTTTCTTTAAGCCCACTTGTCGTGCAATGTCTCGTAAAAGTTCTTTTATATTTGGTTGCTGAGAAACATAAATCCATGCAGAACGTTCAAAATTATGTTGAGCGGACCTAAAAATTTTCTTAGCAAGAGTTGTTTTGCCCAGCCTTGCCATGCCAATAATTGAGATCACACGACATTGTAATTCTTTATTGAGCATTTTTGCCACCAAATTTTCAATGTGTTCTTCAAAACCAACAACATTTGGTTCATCAATATGGGGAAAAGATCGTCGTCTTTCATCCCACATGTCTCTCCCACCACTACCACTAGATTCATTGATGCCATAAGTTTGTCTGACACGATTGATATCTTCAACTCTTCTTTTGATCTCTTCAATCTCCACAGCAATTTAGCAAAGTTACGAGCGTCATAACCATAGCAGACAATACAAGTGGCACTCTTGAGACTACCCAAAAACTTCTTCCCTCTGTGTGATGCTATCCGGGGGAAGTATTTCTGCATAATGTCCTCCACATCACATGCAAGATCTCGAATATCAATCACCAAGCTGGCCACTCTTCTGCTTCCCCCTTGTTTGGCTTCAGCATCCTCCAAGTAGGCTTGAATATGCCTCATCTCACGTTTAATCCAAACAATGTCTTCTCGCAAACGAGACAAGCGAGAACCTTCTTTCAAAACTAGATTGCCAAGTACACCAACGGTTTGTCTGAGGGCTGCAGTAGCTCCGGCGAGAGCAATCTCTGCCATCTTTGCTTTGGTGGCTACAAATTACAGATGAGAAGCTTTAACAGAGCAGCCAAAATAAATAAATAAATAAATAAATAAACTCTCTCACTGTATCTCCAATCCTTCATAAATGCTTTTATCAAATTCGAATTTTATGAATAAAAAGTTAAAGTGGGCTCCAATCAAATTTGTATCAAATTAATTAAGAACCAAACTTTTTACCAAATTAAGGTTGAACCAAATCATTCACCAAATTTCCTAGTCATATTTTACTCAAATTTGATGAAATTTTAAAAAGAGTAATCATTGGAGATGATTTTCTTTCATAAAAAATGGTTAAAAGAGGTTTTCAGGATAAATTTGAAAATTTTAAAAAATATTTGATGAAAAAAGAGAGTAAGGATCGGGGTTTTGCATACCAGATCAACAAAAAGAACAAAAACTTTTAAGAAAAACGCACACAGAAGAAATGGAACTAGAGGGAACCCACAATCACAAATTTGTATAAATTTCAACACAACCAACATAAAGAAAGTTAACACATTGATTGCTGAGTACACCCACAGTTTGTCTGATGAGAAGTTCTAACAGAAACAGCCAAAAAAAAACTCAGGAATTCTTTGGTTCACTGTAATTGTGTCAAATAAAACAATCATTCTATCAAAATATCCATTTCCATTCCTATTCCTATGTTTGGTTGACCAAAAAAAATGATCATTCACCATGAGCATCTCCAATCCTTCGCCTTTTCTTTAATTTGATGAAAAAGTGCTTAAAAATCATCTCCAATTTCATCAAATTAAGGGAGTCATTTTTTTCTTTAAATTGAGAATACATCAAATTTAAATTTGATTAAATAATTTAAAAAGATAAAGCATTGGAGATGATTTTTACCATCAAATTTGATGAAGAGTGAAATTTGGGAAGGGAATTTTTAAAAATATTTTGATGAAAATCCGATGAAAGGATTGTAGTAGTTTATATGAAGTTTTTACTCATTTGGAATCAAATTAGATGAAAAAAATTGGTGAAAGATTAGAGATGGTCTAAGAGAATGACCATTTCACAAGAGAGCCTAAAGAATCATCATTCCATCCATCTCGTTTCAATGAACCAAATTCTCATCACAACATTTCCAATCTTTCTCCAATTCTTCTATCAAATTCCAATATGATGAATAAAAAGTTAAAGTGAGCTCCAATGAGAGGCAAATTTTTCACTAAATCAAGGTTGAACCAAATCATTTAACAAATATTCAACAGTCATGCTTTACTTAAATTTCATGAAATTTATAAGGATTAGAGATGATTTTCTTTCATTAAATCAAAAATGGATTTTCAAGAAAATTTGATGGAAAAAAAAAAGGAAGAAAGTAAGGATTGGAGTGTAGCAAAAGCATTGAAAACAACCACTTCTATGAAAAACACAGAAGAATTGGAACAAGAGGGAACCCACTATCACAGATTTGTAAAAATTCCAACACAACAGAAAATTATTAAAAGAAAGAAATAGCAAAAACGAAAAATCGAACCTGTAATCTGATGGCACTTTCCGCAAGAAAGAATTAGACAGAAATCAGTTGGAAAATCAAACCGCAATCTGAGTGCCCTTGAAAATTTCTAAGATGCCCTTGAAAACTATGAGTGCTTGTGAAGACTTATCATTAGGTGAAGCATTCATCCATTTTATTATTTTTATGACAGTTTTTTTTTTTTATTTTTTTTGAACATAGATATTAAGAGAAAAGAGCAAACAAGAAAGAAAGTAGGACAAATCTTAGGTATGCCTTGCATACCATATGCAAGGCATATAGGATTGCTTATACCTTTTCATTGTTTGGATTATATAAGTTTGTGTTAGAAGTTATATATTTGTGTGTTAGAATTTATACATTGTTGACCTGCTAGGCATTAAAAATTATACTCACTTTCTAAACTATGTATTAAGAAAATGATTGGTTGATAATTAAAAAATATTTAAGTATCAACTAATTATTTTCTTGACACATAATTGAATTTAAAAAGTAAATTTATATATTATTTTTCTAAACACCACACAACCTATCTAGAGCAGCTGGGGGTTGGGAAGGCAACCCAAGGTTGGCCAATCCCAATCCCTAATGCGAGTTTATTTTTTCTTCTTTTTCTAAGTTTGAAATTTTTATATTTTATATTACTTAAAAGAAAAAATTGTGTGTAAATTCAAATTGAAGGGTGCGTTAAGAATTCAGTTTAAGGATCAATCTTATTTAGCACTAGCCGACAATGGTAATTGGTGGCAGTGAGGTGGAAATGATATTGAACAGATAGTTGAATAGATACTTGCATAGCAAACATTTAAACAAATAGTTGGATATTCGAATCAATAATTACATAAATAGGTGACAAATGTCCAGATAATTGTACATATAGGTAACATGTGTATAGAGAGTAGCATGACCCCATATGTATACACCCGAAATGAGGTGTGTATAGTAGCATGACCCTATATGTATGTCCGACTTTTAGTTTTATAAATACAAATAGAAACAAATTCAATAATAAATATTTTTTATGGGTAAATTATAAATACACCCTTTGAGATTTGTTAAATAAAGTAATGAAAAAAATTCGACAATAAATATTTTTTTATGGATAAATTATAAATACACACCTTGAGATTTGTTAAAAATACAAATTGTCCCATGTAGTTCTAGAAATTACATCCCATCTCTTGAGGTTTACAATTTCGATAATAAAATAAAATAAAGTAATGAAACAAATTCGATAATAAATATTTTTTTATGAATAAATTATAAATACACCCTTTGAGATTTGTTAAAAATACAAATTATCTTATGTGGTTCTAGAAATTACATCCCACCCCTTGAGATTTACAATTTCATAATACATAGCCTTTTTTATTAATAAATAACCAAGTCAATTAATAGTTTTTAATAATGTTAGAAATTTATTTCAATTAATAATTCATGTAATTTTATTATTGTATAGAAAAACAGTTACGAATTTTATTTTTTCAGTTAATTCTGTTAAATAAAAAATTATAACAAGGGGTATTTATAAATTTTCAAACTATAGAGACAATTCATATTTTAAATAAGTCTCAATATGTGTATTTGTAATTGATTCAATTTCTATTTACTTTGGGGGACCTTGTGACAAAATTTTCTTAAAAGAAATGCTATTTAACATTGTATTTGTTTCGATAAAATATTTTGATGATATATCTAAAAAAATATTGAAACTTATTATGTTATATAAAAAGTTTTAATTGATTCGATTTTAAATCTTAATTTAATGTGTTGGGTTAAACAAGTCCAATAATTGACACACGTTAAATTTTGAGTGGTGCTATTACTCCATCTATTATTTTGAACACTCTATTTCTTTGGATCCCTCACTTAAAAATTTTGAAACCTATAAAATTTCTTTTTCCTTCCCAAATAGTACCAAAATTATCCTTATGAAAATATTTTACCCATTCAATTAAATGCACACCCCCCACATTTCCACACCCCAAAAAAATTCTCTTTCAAAAACCCTAACAAAACCCACGAAGAAGAAGAAAAAGAAGAAGAGCCAAGTGTGATTACTATTTCTGCCACCTCATCATTTTCTTCGGTTTAACCATTGTCACAGTTGGTATGCTCTCTCTCTTTGCCGCCTAATCATTTTCTTTGGTGATTGATGTTCGATTACCTGTTTCTAAACAAATAATAAATATTTGGTTATCGGTTCTCGAACAAATAAACAATGTTTAGGCCTGTGTTCCCAAATTTCAGTCATATATTCGGGAGTTCAGTCCCGAAAAAATGACAAACAAATTTTATTATTTTTGCTATTTTTTTTAAAAAAACTTACCCTTACAAGGCCAATCTCCTCTGAGCTAAGAACACTATCAAAGCTATAAACCTCTTCTGAACTTTTATTGTTGTACTCCTTTCGTTTCATGGAGTTGTGATTACCGAAAAAACTTCCACTCATTGTCATTGTCGGAAAAGTGTAGGTAATCAAATGGTTGCTGCCGCTACTGCCAGAATATTGCCGCCAAAGGGTTTTCAAGATTTTCAGGGTGGGTAAGTTTTGAAGAAGGGATTTGGGAAAGATGGATGTGTGGTGATGGAGGTAGGTACTCTCATAAACCCTAATTCATGATATAGTAGGTGTGTGAATTTAATTGTAAGACAGGGTGTCCCAAGATTAATGATGTCCTTTTTAGTAATTTTATTTGAGGTTATTATTGTAATTAAAAAAGGCTAAAAAGTGAGGGGTCCAAAATAAGAGGGTTGCTATTATGTAACGCCCGAAAATTGGGCAGGGTATATCTATTTATGCAACAAAACTCACCTGATAGACAAACACATATATATAGCTAACTATTCCATACATCCGTTTCCATTAAATCCCAAATGCCAAATATATGCTGTTCACATCTCAATGCCCCAGTTCCAATCCTAAGCATGCATTTTACAATAAGTATGAAATGGAAGCCAAAACAGATAATAAGTGCCCTACAGGTTTACAAATTTATCCAAGAACATTCTTGGTTACACAAAATGGAGTTTCAACTCAACGCAAATGCAGCCCTAGGCTTATATTTAACAAATAACAATAAAACAAAAATGAAGCCTCAGTTTCGAGTCCTTCCAAGTCAATGCCTTGGCGGAGGTATAACACCTGTACCTGAAATGGTTTCCCTTATAGGGTGAGTCACAATCCAGTAGAGATATACTACACAACATATGAACCATGACAAGACTAAAGAGGAGTATGCTCATGCCATGCTCATGATAAAATAGTTTATCTCTCTTTTTATAAAGCATGCAATGTTGAGATGCAACAACAGATATAAAGCCATTTCCATTTTAAACCATATCTGTTACATATATATAGGCTCTGTAAATCTCTAGATGAGTGTCTGCAAGTAGGCCCTAATGCACTACCACTGTCATTTTTACTAGTAAACTGGAAGGCTCGATACCTAACCGCGCGGTTCTACACCCTCTACCCAGATTCACCAAGTATTCATCTTTTCGCAAACAAATACATTTCCAAACATTTTTCAAAAACAGATACATTTTCAATGAAATGAATGTCATGCAATGTTCAATGCAAAAAATGAGGAATGTGGTTCAATTTAATTAAGTCTCATACATTTCTGCAACAATCATGGCTATCCTCCTCTGATAGCCCAAAATATATATTTCTAAATAGATATTTAAACAATTAAATTCCAAAAATTTCAATAAATACAATCTATTCCACATCTAATTAAATATGAACAATTACACTAGTTTTCATATCACAGTCACGTCTGATAACCTCTCGAGGTCCATTTCTAACCGTGTCGGTTTTATTCCAACAGATACATTAAGCAAAATAATAACGTTAATGCCCAAGAAAATATCATTTTCTTTCCAAACTCATTCTCCAAGCATTATTCAACTATGACATTCTATTTTGATCAAAATCCCCAAAAGTTAAATATAATTCCTTTGTTTTCTTTAAAAATACTCTTTTGGTCGCAAATCGGTAAAAATTTCAAAACCGATCGAGTCGAAGTCCATTTTTGTTTAAATTTAAAACATAACTCTTTCATAACCTTACAAACATATTCCAAGTTTACACTTTTGCAATTTGGGCATCAACTCTTTATTTTTCTCAAAATTTTCCTTTTAAGCAAATAAATCACAAATTTTCCAAAAATTCTAATTAAATTATATACAACTCTAAGCTCCATATAATCAAGTAAAAGTGCATAAAGAAGTGTAGGAAAAATCCCTACCTCGAACCAAGAGGCTTTCAAATTTTTCGACAACAAAAATTAAATTTTTTTGGAGCCAAACGATGCCTTTGCCGCTCTCTATGTTTTGATCCAAAGCACTAGGGGTCAAAAATGACTTACACTTGATCAAACTCATGAAAAACCAACATTGGAACCATTTCTCTTTTCTTTCTCACGGCAAGAACTCCAAGAACTCTCAAAAGTTGAATAAAAAATCCTTTTGATTACTTTTATAGATATTTCCTAAACAAATATCTAATTAAACAAATATCTAACTATATATATACACCTATATATATATATATATGTATATAAATTTAAAAATACATTTCAACATCTTTAATAACAAAAGTGAATATAATATTTTCTCACCACAAAACATATTTCGTTTAATGGTACACACCATAAATATTCATAACTCTTTTATGGTAATTAAATAATAATAATAATAAAACCATAACAATATTACATGGTTACTAATGGGTCACAATTCAATCAATTGGGTCCAACTGAATGGAGTTTAATAATTTAAAATAAATCCCCAACTGAGATTAAAGTATAAATTCAATTTGATTCAACTCGTTACATATTAGCACCTACTTAATTTCTTTGTACTCTCTATGTCTTTGAACCCCCACCTTAAACCCAAAATTTTAGAGAAATTCTATTTCCACAAACCTATTTATCTCAGTGCACATATTTAATAAAATTTTATTTTAATGACAATTATATTCCAAAATAAAATGACCATAATAGATATCAAAATCCTATTCAACCCATCTCTCTCTCTCTCTCTCTCTATACCACTAATAACAACAAACAAACCCATAAACCCTTTTATTTTCTTCGATCTCTTCTTCCTCATCGTCATAGCCGCCACCATAAAACCACCAATTTGATTTTCCGATGAGTTTTCCAACGAGCTTTGCTTTCCAGGAAAGCCCTCTTCAACAAACCAATGCTGATTTTTTATTTTTTTGTCGAAAATCAACTGTCAAAATTATTATTTTTGCTTGAAAAATAATTTTTGAATCGAAAAAAATAGTTACATTCGGTAATCAAGTTTTGAAATTTTAGAAAATTTTTGAAAGTTAACAACCGAAAAAATTAATTTTATTTGGAAAATCAGTACCGAATGATCAAAACTTAATTCTCTAGCAATTTGACAGTTGCCTGATATTGATCACTGATGCATCCCATGGAATGGCTTTTCTAAACCATGGAAAAGAAAAAAGATTAGCGCAAGTGGAAAAGAGTACAAAACTTTGATAGCTATTTTTGAGTTGATCTCATGAAGAAAATGCAGTTGCAACCTTTACAACATAACACCTTTTGTTGGTCAAACTATCAGCCATGTCAAGCATCGATACCTAGCCCACTTAGCAGCAACACGAACACCAATGGCCATGCCTACATAGAGCAACGGAACTGAAACTTTCCTAACCGTTGCAGCAGTTTCTCCTTCATCTTTATCTTCCAATGGCTTTTTCGATAACTATGTGGTGTGTGTTTAGGTGAAAAGTGTGTGTATAATATTTGAGTTAAGGGTTATAATTAGAATATGTGGTGTGTGGAATGAGATAAATAATACCTAATCAAATTCATAAGTGTGTGCATTGAGAAATGTTGGAGAAAATACCAGAAACTAAACAATATTATTGATAAATGATATAAAGAAAATGAGATACAAATAGATCAGGCTGAGGCACGGATATCTCGTTTTCTTTAAAGAGATCAAGCCCACTGCGGTAGGAAGAACCCAAATACTGATGCAGCAGTCACAACACTATGACTTGTCCCCTCCAAGATACAACAGCCCGACCACTTGTTGTATGGTTCAGGCCAACTCTGCACAAGATGGTGAACCCAAAGCTCCACCAATAAAACACCCTTCTTTGCTAGTAATCTCTCTTGTATATAAAATAGGTGGTTTTTATAGATAGAAAAGAGTAGACTATCTATAGACTATAAGGACCTTACAGTTACACCAAAAGTAATGACCATTAAAAAAAAAAATGGTTACACCAAAATAATGACCATTAAACAAGTTCATGAATTCTATTAACCTTCATTTATGACCAAGAGGTTACCAAAGTAATGAAAGGTTACCAAAGTAATGAAACCCCATTTATGAATAAATATAAGATATTAAAATGGTCCAACAATCCCCCACTCATTTTAATATCAACAAAGATAAAAGAGATTACCAAACAAAGATAGATTAGTATGCATCATGAAGGTGTGCTCTGCATTGAACCTTCATTAGTGAAATAGCAACCTCTACTCCAGAGTCAGTAGTGGTCTCAGACTTGAACTATGACTGCTTAGGGGAAATAAAGAATTACTGCTCACACATAATAATCCAGGTGTTGACATGAGCTTTAAAAGCTAGCACATTACGGCCTTGTGCTTATCCCAGTTTTCATGAGCATATTTGAGAATAAGCCTTGTTCTCATAGAAAGCAGCCCCACTTTCATGCTCACATAGGTGAAATCTGTCAAGGATGTTCCTGTAATTTACACACCCCACTCAACAAGAGCTACAGAATTTCATTAAGAGTATAAAAACTCAACCCTCCAACATTACAGGACAAATGCACTTACATCATAGGGATAGATAACAAAATATTAAAGAGTGCATTTTTTACGACCACCATATGATTCGTTCTTCCCATTGAACCTAGTTACAGGATCTCTGGTCCCTAGGTTGGGTATCCTCATACATGGTTTATGATTTTATACGCTTCAAACCCATCCCCCTCGATGTATTCCAGACCCTATCTCTCGCCAAGGCCTTGGTTAACGGATCCGCAAGATTATCACAAGATTTTACATAATTCACAGTTATGATGCCATTACTCAAATAGGATCTCACATTACTGTGTTTCCTTCTAATAGGGCTGGATTTACCATTATAAAAATGATTGTTCACTCTACCAATAACAGCAGTGCTATCACAACGAATTAACATAGGAGGAATTGGTTTTCCCCAAAAAGGAATTTCATGTAACAAATCTCTCAACCAATTCGCTTCCTCACATGCTGAAGCTAACGCTATAAGCTCAGCTTCCATTGTAGAATTAGCAATTATCGTCTGTTTTTTAGACTTCCAACATATAGCACCACCACCCAAGGTAAAAATAAAACCCGAGGTAGAGAGAGAATCACTTGACAAAGTGTTCCAATCGGCATCACCATATCTCTCAAGTACCGCATGATACTTGTTATAAAGCAAACCATAATTTTTGGTTCCAGATAAATATCTCATAATTCTTCCCATGGCTAGCCAATAATCTCGACTTGGTTTGCTAGTAAACCTGCTAAGTACTCCAACAACATATGCAATGTCAGGTCTAGTACAGTCAGTAGCATATCTCAAACTACCAATCATGCTAGCATATTCCTTTTGATTAATCACTTCTTTTTTATTTGTTACAACAGATAAGTGTATGCTTGCATCAAAAGGAGTAGCAACATGTTTACAGTCTAGAAAATTATATTTCTTTAAAATTTTCTCAACACAATGCGACTGATCAAGAAAAATGCCATCCTTAGTCTTGGTAATTTTAATTCCCAAAATAAAATTGGCTTCACTAAGATCTTTCATATCAAAGTGGCTATTGAGCATATTTTTTAAAGTAAGCACACCTTTTAAAGTAAGCACACGTCCAGAGGTGAATTTAAGGTCAACCTCACCACTCCCAAGTATCTTGGTTTGACTAGAGTCACCAAGCATAATTGTTTTCTCATCATCAAAGGGAGTATACACCTTGAACCAAGTTTGATCATAACAAACATGTCTATTAGCACCAGAATCTGCCCACCAACCGTCCACATAATTAACCATGCAAATGTCTGTAATCATAGCCACAAATGGCTCCTCGATAACGTTAGCCTTTGGGGCAGGTGCACGTTTTCGGAATTTGCAAGTTCGAGCAATATGCCCACTTTTGCCACAGACAAAGCATGTAAAATTTTGTGGAAGTGATGGACCTTGGTTCTTATCTGGATTAATCCACTTATTGTGAGGTTTACCATAATTCTTCATATTCTTTTTATAAGGCTTCAAATAAGCATTCTTGGAATTATGACCTTTGGGTAAGTTATTATTTCCTGAAACAAAGTTTACCTCTGTGGTAGAATTGCCATTACCCGTTTGTGTTATTAACGCATCTTGGCCTCTAGCCTCCTCTTCTACTCGGATGCGAGTGATCAACGTCTCTAAGGAAGTCTCCTTTTGTTTGTGACGCATGCTTTTTTGAATTTGAAAGGCTTGTTGAGATCTCCAATTCCATCATTGGTTTTTTCTGGTACTTATTCCATGTTTGATCTCCTTAAAATTGTTGGAGAAAATACCAAAAACTAAACAATATTATTGATAAATGATGTAAAGAAAATGAGATACAAATAGATCAGGCTGAGGCACGGATATCTCGTTTTCTTTAAGGAGATCAAGCCCACTGCGGTAGGAAGAACCCAAATACCGATGCAGCAGTCACAACACTATGACTTGTCCCCTCCAGGATACAACAGCCCGACCACTTGTCGTATGGTTCAGGCCAACTCTGCACAAGATGGTGAACCCAAAGCTCCACCAATAAAACACCCTTCTTTGCTAGTAATCTCTCTTGTATATAAAATAAGTGGTTTTTATAGATAGAAAAGAGTAGACTATATATAGACTGTAAGGACCTTACAATTACACCAAAAGTAATGACCATTAAACAAGAAAATGGTTACACCAAAATAATGACCATTAAACAAGTTCATGAATTCTATTAACCTTCATTTATGACCAAGAGGTTACAAAAGTAATGAAAGGTTACCAAAGTAATGAAACCCCATTTATGAATAAATATAAGATATTAAAATGGTCCAACAAGAAATGATGTGCACTGAGGTAAGTAGCTGTGTAGAAATAGAATTTTCCTAAATTTTAATAAGATTTCTTTAAACACTTCACTTAATACCAATTTTACCTATATTCATAATATTACCACACCCAAGTGCACACTCACCTAATTTTACACATCTTCTTTCTTCTTCTCTTAGTAAACGATGAACGATTGAGAGACAATTGAGAACAACAAATGATTGAGAGATGAATCGATTGTCCCTTTCTTCTCTTTCTCTCATAAATGATGGTCTCTTTCTCCTTTTCACCGTAAACGACAGTGTCTCAATCAGAAATCTCGTCGGAAATCTCTTCAATGGTCTCTTTATTCTTCTCTCAAGCAACCTCCAACTTCCTATCACATATTATTATTTTTATTTATTTCGGGGTAAAACCTCTCGATACAAGGGGTTTTAGAGGGAAAACCTCTAAGAAAAAATAGAAATATGGGAAAAATCCTATAGTTCGGCATTCCAGTGCCGAACAAAATGTTTATGTTCAGCACTGTATTACTAAACTAAATGTTTTTGTCCAGCACTGTATTACTGAGCAGAACCTTAATAGTTGACAAACTAGTACTGAATCAAAAATGATCCAGAATCCTAAATGCAAGATAGATAAACTTACCAATGCAACACCAACCTCATCAGAGTTGCTGTCATCCTCCTTCATTGCTCTATAAATATCAACAAATGGTGAAAACAATCACAAATGTAGAAACTCAGAATCTGTAATAAGATTGTTTTCAACGTTAATTGATTTGGAACATCGAACACATTTGAAACCACCGAACAAAACCTTAATTGATTAGGTGGTTTCAAATTGAAAATGAATACGTGGGTTTAGGATGGTGATGAAGAAGAATACGATTAGGGTTTAGATTGGTGAGGAATATGTATAGATGAAGATGGAGGTAGGTATACAATATTGTAATGTGTCATTCTAATTGTTTTCATTTGATAGGTGGGTGGTCCATTAAAAATTGTTCTTTAATGTAATTTTATAGGGCTAGGCATAGGGTTATCCGAACCGTTCAACTCGCCCAACCCTAACTGAACCGTATGTGAATGGGCAGTTTCGCATATACAATGCGGGCGGATGCGGTTTGGAATATGGCATGATTGCGGGTTGCGGATTTTACCCACACCCGTAAAAACCCACCTGCACTTAGATTATTATTTTTTTTATAAAAAAAAAACCCTGGACTGTTAATTAGGATAGATATTTTTGCCCAACAAAGTTCTTCCATCTCTCTCTCTCTCTCTGTTGGTTTTTTTTTGCAATTTAATGTTGTTATGTACCTGTTGATCAAATACTTTTATTGAAGTTTGACAACAATTGCTGTGTATGTACCAAATTTATAGTTGAAAATATAAACAAATTGAAGATTCATAACAAATCTATACTATATATATAACCAAATGTAGTTGTTAAGTCAAAAGGCTCCATAACTTGAATCCTAAATTCTCATAATTTTAAAGGAAAAAAATATTACGTGGCACTTCCCTTCATCTCCTTTCCCACTCTTCAAGCATTCTCACTTCTTCTCCCTATATAAAATATAAAATTAAAAAATAATAAAATATTCATCCATATCCATCACTAATAATAATATTTATCTCAAAATAATAAAATATTCATCCATATCTATTACCCACAATAATATCTATCTTATTCTCAATCTCAATTTATAAAAAAAAGAAAAGAAAAAAAAGAAAAAAAAAACTAAGAACTTCTACAACTTCCACACACACGTTTCTCTATTCAATTTATTCCAGTCATCTTTTATTTGCTCATAATAACTCGTCTTCTCCATTGTTATATTTTTCAAGTTTGATTATCTGCAAAAATCATTACAAGGTCAGTGTAATATTATTTTTTACTTTATATGCATTTTTTCAGTGTTTGTTACTTTGAGTGTATATATATTTTTTTTCAATATTTTTCAGTTCATCTACAAATTTTTTCATTTTCTTCCTTTTTATGCTCATAATATTATTTCTTACTTCATATGTACTTTTCAGTATTTATTACTTTTGTGTGTATATATTTCTTTTCTTTTTTTTTTCATTATTTTTCAGTTCATCTATACATCTTTTCATCTTCTTTATTATTACATTTTGCATGATTTGAGCTTGCTTACTTTAAAATTTTATAATTTCTTTTTGTTTTTCAATTTAATTAGATTCGAAACTCATCAAATCTTGAATTTAATTTAATTTATTTTATCTCATGTCTATCACACCATCACACTTATTAATGGCTTCGTGCAAACTCTTGAATTCAAGAAGATTAGCTCTGCATAAAGTTAATCTCACATTTGCTCCTTCAAGTTCTCTCAAATGAGAGTTTTTCAGATCATCTATAACCAATATACACCCACTTAACAATACAATCACACACAACAGTTTCAAAACCTTAAACACAATTTCTCAATTTTAAAATTTACGAATTTTTAAAAATAAAAATATATTTGGCTTAAAGTGATTGGTACATCTAACAATATTTAATTTTAAAATTTTAAAATCTTTAAATTTTATGTAAACATGTCTAATTTAAAATTTTGATTTTTTTTTTTTTTACAATATTAGAAAGAAAAAATTGGCTCAAATCTATTAGTGTATTATCTAAATTTTGAATTATTACACATAGCATAATATTATTGGATTTAACATTTAAATTTTAAAATTAACCAAAATATCTAACTACATGATTTGAGGAATTTTCCATTTTTTTTTATTTTTATTTTTACAACATTTAAGTTGCTAAGTGTTAATTTTTTATTGGCTATCCATGATTTCATCCTAAATTATTGGTTAATGATTGACCACTATTAAATTCTTTTTGTAAGCTACAATGACAACAATTGACTACCATCAATTTCAAAATTTTCTATCAATGTATTTAAAAAAAAAAAAAAAAAATCATCATCAAGCATGCAATTTAAAAATTAAATATATTTTATTCTATTACAACTTTATTAAAAGTGTAAATTTATTTTGCTACTATTCAAGAAAATATATATGCCTTTATTTTGATACAACAAAAATAAAATTATCTTCTATTCATACATAATCTCTCATAAATATCTTATCTTTTTAAAAATTTTGATTATCAGCAACCAAATTTCCACATTTCTCTCTATTTTTTTATTTTTTTTTAAGATGTTTATTTTATTTTTATCTTTTTTTCAAATTAGATTTGATATCTATCTTTTTACCTATATATCTATATCTATACTATATATAAGGAAATATAGTATCTAGTCTAAAATTTTCAAAGTTTCAATACTTAATTCTCAAACAGTTGATATTCTTTTTCTTACATGTCACTCTCTCAAAATTATGTTTTAAATTTTTCTTCATCCTTATTTTTCTCCAATAAAACACATTTTTTTTCCTCTTAATATTGCTTTTATTTTAAATTTTTAACTTTTAAAATCTTTTATTATCTAAGACTCCTTATCTCTTTTTATTTTATTTTTTATTTTGCTTAATCTTCTCATGTATCTTCATTTATCTTTATTTCTTATTTCTTCCTTTTTAAATTTTTTTTTAATCCCCAATCCTATCATTATCTCCAACTTTATTTTTATTATATTGTTCATATGATCCCTTTTTTAAATTTATTTTAATCTTAAATCTAATAATTATCTTCAAATTTATTCCTATCTGATAATGATCTTCAATTTCATTTCTATCTTATTTTTCAAATGCTTCATATTTTAGCTATATATTCTAACACATCATAGAGTGTTTTTAGTGTTTGCATATTGGGTATAAAGTTTTGTTTAAGCTCTGCGTTTAAGATTCGAGTTGCATTCAACCATTAACAACGTCACAATTAGTTAACTAATTGTAGGATTCAAGGGTTTGATGAATTTTATTCTTTTTTAATACCTATGTGTATATGTACTAGGTGCATTTTTTGTTGTTTTCTTTAAAGCTGGCTTTGAACATTTTTACATTGTTTGTAGTAGTGTTCATTTTTACATTATTTGTAATAGTACCTATTTTTACATTATTTGTTTTTAAAGCTATAATAATGTCCGATAGAAATATAGTTCAAGTTGCTAAATGACCTACTTGGACTAAGATAGTTTTATAATCAATTTTTTAAATGACAAATTTATAAAAAAAATGAATGTGTGAACTTAGGTATGAGATAGTTATGATATTCAAAATATTTCTTAGTTGCAAATCCCTGTTATATTTTAAATTTATAAGAATTTTTTATTTTATTATACAAAAATGATTATAATAAATTATTTAAATTATACATTTCCGTGCATAGCACGGGTTACTGCTAGTTGAAAATATATACAGTTGTTGTGTGTGGCTCTGATAACTTGGATAAATTTAGTTGCTTATTGTTTATTCTTTCTTTTCTTTTTCTTTTTTTTTTTTTTTTTTTTTTGTCTTTTAACCATGCTTATTGTTTAAAGGAAAAAATTTAATTCGCAGACCGCTTGCATATTCACGAACCTTATCCACATAAACTGCAACTTGCACTGCGGGCGGTTGTAGGTTGAATTTTCTCCAAACCGCAGACATGCGGGCTGGTCTAAACCAATACACAAACTGTCTAAAATTGAACCGCAACCACTCCTATAATTTTACTTTAGGATATAATTGTAATTAAAAAAAATAAAAAAAAAAGGTAAGAATTGGAGGGTCCAAAGAAATTAGGTAGATGTTAATAATAATACTTTCAAAATAATATATGGGGTGCTAATATCAACATTCTAAATGTTTTTGGACAAAAATATGTCACATGGCCCTCACGTGCGCCTATCAACAACAATTAAGGAGCATGACTATCATTTCACCAACCCAACTCATCTTCCTGAGAAATTTTTGGGTACAAATAGGTACCATGCTGGCACCAATACGTGGTACCCTGCGAAAATAAAAGAGCAATGACATTCAATGGCTGTTAGAAAGTAGTCATCCCAGTCATTAACCCACATAACATAACATAACGGAAGGTTTACAGTCATTTTAGATTTCTCTCTCCTCTCGACTGTTCATTATTTCCAAGAACCCACCTTTACTGTTTTCTCTTTCCAATTGAAAACCGATTTGGTCACTTTCAAAATTTCAACTAAATTTTTTTTAAAATTCAAACAAGACAAAGCACTGCAAAATCATTGTCATAAATTTTATTCCTGGGAGCTGGAAACCATCACCTTCCACTACCATTAGTCGACCATCTTCTCCGGCCACGTCACCAATTTCATCACTTTGGGTTCTTTAAAATGGTCATCAACCTTCCCTTATGTTATGTTATGTGGGTTTATGACTAGGATGACAATTTACTATAGCATTAAGTGTCGTTGCTTTCTTATTGGTGCAGGGTAACCACGTATTGGTGCCAACGTGGTACCTATATGTACTCAAAAATTTCTCGAAGATTAGAGTTGCATTGGGCTGCCAATTTACTTCATGAAAAAAGAAAGGTCATGGCTTCTTATTGGCCCACAAAACAAAATTTTAAAAATATATATAAAAAAATAGAAGAAAGAAGAGGAGAGTGAACGAACTTTAGAGCTGGCTTCGTAGAGTTTAATTATGTCCCTTAGACACAAGCTATGATAATCAATTTGGAGATCCTAAATTACTTGCGATGTGTTTTAGTTTTGCATTTCATATATTCGTATTGTTACAAGAATTAACCTAATCTTTGTTAATTTGATATATATTATTGAGTCTATTTCTTAATAGATTAAGTGTTTAGGACAATTTACAACCTAACAAGATATTAAAACTCTGATTTCAAGACATCTTGGCTTAAAATGTCTCCCTATTATCTCTCTCAGTACTCTTATGTTCTTTCTATTTTCTCTGTGTGAAACAAGCAATGAATATTTATTTCACAACATTATAAGCTTTACAAGTTTAAAATTAATAGACCAAGAGATAACATGGTGAGGTCGTTATTCACCCAAAACACATGGTGAGGTCGTTATTGGGCTTGGAGACATGCCATGGTATGTTGACTTTGTCTCTCCTTTGTCTTTGTTTTTGTTTTTGTTTTGTTTTTTTTGTTTTTTTTTGTTTTTTTTGACTATGTTTTTCCTATAAATCAATATTTTTAATTGGGGATTGATTTCTTTCAAATTGATCATGTCAATTTGAGAGAACGTTGGGTTTCGTAAGGTCATTTTGGGACCGATTTCAATGTTCCTAAACTAAAATCCATCTAAAAATAATTTCTAAAAATGGGTTGTTCAAAGAGAATGATACTTGAACATCTAATAATATTTGTACACATATACTTTTAATAAGAATGTTAGTGCATATAGCATTTCTAAATATATATATATATATAATAAATTGATTTAATAATGTTGTGAGGAGAGTCCTTAGAAAACTCAATCACACCAAAATAATTGATCACTTTATATGGAGTAGAAGAACAATGGAAATTAAAGAAAAATGATCACAAGATACCAAAATTTACATAGTTTGGCCTAAGTCTACATCCTATTCCAATTAAAAAATAAAATACCAGATTCAAATTATATTAGAAATAGACATTGAACCAATAATTCAACAAATAATCATAACTAAATGATTTTATTAAATACTCTCCCCCTGTACATTCTCTCTCTCTTCCTTCTCTAAGTCCTCAACTTTAGCATCAAAAGGATTTTCTAGCCAAACTTCAGCAGGGGATGAGTTTCTTATAGAGTAGTGGAAGAGTTTCTTATAGAGCATCGAGATTCCTTTCATCAGTTGACAAGCTACATACACATTCCAAAGATTGTTTGTAAGCTAAAATATTCTTATATTGGTTTTCCCTTTACTCCCCAAGTACTTATTCTTTCCCTCCCTTTGGATTTTTCTATGCCACACAAGTGTGATTTTTGTATACCATACCTAAAATTCACTCTAAGCATTTTGGATGTAGAAACAAAAAATCAGCCATTAATTGGTAATTAGTAAAATCAGATATAAAAAATGAGATGATTTTTTCAGGAAACGAAGTAGTTTGGTAGTCCTACTTGCCAGTGGATCGAATTCTACTCACCACTTGAATTGCTCCTTCTTACCACAATGCAAAAAAATAGGATTTACATGCCATTAGAATTGACTCTACTTATCAATCGAGTAATTATTTTGTAGTTCCATGTTGATAGTGTACTAAATAAGGAAATAGTCGAAGAATTACAATAAATTATTGGGTAGGTACACAACTATATAGTCTTCCTAACCTATATGATAATTTTTGTTACTTACCATACTATCCAATCACAGTTACTAACTTTTTCAATGTGTTACCCAAAAAAAAAAAAAAAATTATTTAACGGTTTAGTTAACTAGTGTCCTTAGGGCATGAGTTAATAAAATTAAAATAGTTCAACATTATTTATTGTAAGTATTCTTGTTTCTAATGTATAAGCGTTTTAATAACTTCTTAACAAGTCTTTTAAGGGAAAATCCAATACAATGATGAGTGAGATTTGAATTAGAATTGTATAGTGATGGGGCTTGAACCTAAAACTTTTAGTTTGGAAAACAACAACTTGATCACTTGAGCCGCACATAATATATACATTTTTAAATCAAAATTAAATTTTATATTTTATAAATTTAACCGCATATCCATCAGAGGGGCACACACCCACTTGTATATATATAGTACATAATTCTCATAAAATTTGCGCCTCTCCATATTTGTGAAATTTTGTTTATCTGTTCCATTAAACTATAATTCCCTCTATCTATATACATATGCATGTACAGTATATAATTCCCATAAAATATTTTACTAATCAGATTGGGCCAAGCTTCAAGGGCTACTCCAAAGTCCAGTGCAATAAAAAAACGGATCTAAAACTTCCGTCCTAGCCCAATTAATGAATAAAGTTTAAAAATCTATCTCAACCCAATTCAACATACCTAAATATCAAATCCAAACCCTCAATTAAAAAATAAACAAATTACAAATACACCTTTTAAAATTTATTTAAAATACTAATGATCTCTTGTGCTTCTAAAAATTACATTCTACTCTTTCAAATTTCAATCACATAATAACTTATTCCTTTCATTAATCAATCATTAAGTCAATCAGTAGCAATTTTTAATGATTTCAGAAATATATTTAGTTATAATAATTTTATTATTACACAAGATTGTAGTTAAAAATTTTATTTTTTCTATTAATTTTGTTAAATGTCAAATTTTGATGAGGAACTATTTATAATTTTTAAAACTATATGAAACAATTTATATTTTAAATAAAACTCATGACATGTATTTATAATTTATCCATAAAATGATGGGGTTGGGTGGGCAACTGGTTGGGGTGTTAAACGAACCAAGTTCTTGAAACTTGACTCGTGTTTAGCTCGTTCGAGATCAACTCACTAAATAAACAAGTTAAACTTAAACACAATTTTAAACACATTAAGTTTTTTTAGTCAAGCTTAAAAATTAATACACTACTAGGGCCGGCTTTATGAACAAGCCGACAAAGCCGCTGCTTTGGGCCCTCAAATTTGAGCTGAAAAATAGGCCCCCCCCCAATGTAAAAAAAAATCCTTATAATATTGGGTAATTTTTTTTGGAATTTTTGGTGAAACCCTCTTTTGGGCCTTTTTATTAGGCTAAAGAATAACCCAATCAATTTTCTTTCAAAAAGCCCCTGAGTAGGAAATGCCTACCTTAATAAGGACATTTTATATTTTCTATTTTTTTTTATCACAATATTGCCCCTCTATATATACGTATCATACATTTGAAATATTTTAAATCTGAGCTGAAAATCTCGCAGGAACAAAATCAGGAACGAAATCGATGAAGACGATCTCTAAATCTGAAGATTTCGCAGCCGAAGATCTCTCACTTGGTCAACAATAGACGATCTCACCACCGACAATCAACACTCTCAATTAAATGAGAGTTTCATTGAGATTTGTGACTTTTGATCGAGTTTTAGAGGTTTTTCTTCTCAATTAGGTATGTTGATTTGTTGATTAATTTTTTTTTGTTTTTGTTTGCTTTTTTTTTTTTGATTTATTTTTGTTGTGTTTGATTTGATTTTGTTTGACAGAATTAGAGTAAAATTTTACTCTGGTTTTATTGCTCTGTTTTTTGTTTCAGAGAATGTGAGTAAAATTTTACTCTGGTTCTATTGCTCTATTTTTTGTTTGAGAGAATTAGAGTAAAATTTTACTCTAGTGTTAGAATGACAGTAAAATTTTACTGTCAAGAGGTGATCATTGCCAAACACTTCAACCGCCACAAACACTGTCTCCGCTGACGTTGATCATGATTATTGAGAAGATAGGGGAGATATGTTCTTTTAGCTTATGCATTTTAGTTATCAATTTTTAACTAGCAAAAAGTTGCACCAAACAAGTTCATTGTTTGCAAATAATACCATTTCTATAAAGTACAAATTTACTATGTTGTTGAATGATTGTCTATAGGTGTGTTGAGCCTGTGGTTTCACAGTAAAATTTTACTTTATTTCAGAGTAAAATGTTACTTTTAGATTAAAATTTTACCTTATTTCAGAGTAAATTTTTTTATTTTTGTGCAGGGTAACATTTTACTTTAAGATTCAGAGTCTAATATTTTACTCATTTTTTAGAGTAAAATTTTATTTTTGTACAGAGTAAAATTTTAGTTTTAGATTTAGAGTGTAACATTTTACTCGTTTTTCAGAGTAAAATTTTGCTTTTGTGCAGAGTCTAACATTTTATTCGTTTTTCAGAGTAAAATTTTACTCTTTAATTTTAGATTCAGAGTATAATATTTTACTTTTATTCAGAGTAAAATTTTATTTTTATACAGAGTAAAATATTACTTTTAAATTCAGGGTGTAACATTTTATTCTTATTTCACAGTAAAATTTTACTTTTAGATTCTTTTTGTAACATTTTACTCTTATTTCAGAGTAAAATTTTACTTTTATGCAGAGTAAGATTTTACTTTTAGATTCATGTCTCACGTTGTGTTGGTGACACACTGTATGAGTTGTCAATCTTTGGCAAACCAAATAGTAAAAATTAACTCTAAAATATAGTACAATGTTACACTAAACCACAATAAAATTTTATCAATTCAAACTAAACACAAATTGACTTTTGGACTTGTAGTGACAGTAAAATTTTACTTTGATTGACAATAAATTTTTACTGTTAATTGATTATAGATTTGTAAAATAGTTCCACCTCTTATATTGTTATGCAAGTATGGTGATCGTACCATTGTGTTCAAGGTTGTGTCAAAATGCACGTTGAAGGATTTAACTGATTTCTTAAGTTGTAAATTAAAGAAGTTTGACAGTAGTGGTTGCATGCTATTATCGTACTGTTTACCTGGACATTCGCAATGCATGATTGATGATGATACTGATTTTCAGAATATGTCGTCGCTTGTTTATCCCCTTGGTGTTTGACCGGGTTGATGTGACTATTACTGAAATAGGCATTTCAAATGAAAAATATGGAGTTATAGAATCAGGGGACGCTAGTGGATCCAATATTACTGATGATAAAATGGATTTACTCCCTATGTTTTGTCAACATGAAGAAAGGACTTTGTTGTCTTGTGGATGGGTAAATGGAATTACTCATGTAGGTCAAAGATTTATTGGAGATGCAAAGGATTTCCAGACTGCATTATGTAAATATGCCATTGAGATAGGATTTGAGTTTGTGTATGTGAAGAATGAGAAGTGTCGAGTCACTGCTATGTGTTCAATGCGGGAGTCCAAAACTTGTTTATGGCGAGTACATACATCTCTAGAAAGTGCTAATAATTTGTTTTATATGAGAACTCTACATGATGAGCATACTTGTGGAGCTGCAGTTCGTACTTCTAAAAACTCAAGGATTTCAAATTTGGTTGCAAGTTTGATTGTTAATGAAGTTCGTGGGAATCCCCAAACTCATCCAATTGATGTTGTGCGTCAATTTACAGATCAATACGGGCTCACCATTACATACAATCACGCTTGGTTGGGAGTTGAGAAAGCTAGGACTACTACTTTTGGAGATTTCTCTATGTCTTATGATGAGATTCGATGGTATATGGATATTGTGATGAGCACAAATCCTGGTAGCTATTTGCGTCTTGACTATAACCATCAAAGTGGACGGTTCAAGAGGTTTTTTGTTGCATTTAATGCTTCCATTCAAGGGTTTAGGCATTGCCGTCCTTTATTGTTTTTTGATAGAACTTTTATGAAGGAAAAATATAAGGGCACCTTTTTAACAGCTACAGCGAAGGATGGGCATCAAGGTAGATATTACTATAGTTTATTCAAAAGTAACAAGTAACTTATTCTCACAGTAACATGTTACTTATTTTCAGAGTAACATGTTACTGTGATTCAGAGTAAACATCTACTATATTTGTCATTTTTGTTTAATATACTTACTAATTGTAAAATGTTATTTTTCAGGCTTTTTCCCTCTCGCAATGGCAATTTTCGATACGGAGACTACAGACAGTTGGAAATGGTTTTTTATGCATTTGTCGAATATATTGTTGGATGAAAGACCAATTACCTTCATATCTAATCGAAACGCAGGACTTTTGGAGGCTTTACCCAAGGTTTTACCTACTGCTTACTACTATTTTTGTCTCCAACACTTGACGGCCAATTTGAGGGATAGGTTCTCCAGTCCAAGTTTCAGCAATACTTTCAGGAGTAGAATAGTTTTTTTGTTTTCTTCATGTGCTTATGCTCCGACAGTGGGATGTTTTAATCAGTGCTTGAAAGAATTACAAGATGAGGGAAAAGGGATCGTTTGTAGGTTTCTATCCAATTTGCCCTATGACAAGTGGACTAATGCATATTTTAAAGGACAAAAATACGATGAAATGCACTCGAATGTGGCAGAGTCTTTCAATTCATGGATCCGTCAAGCTCGTCATTTGCCCACTACGAAGATGCTTGATTCAATTAGGTTGAAGATCATGGATTTGATGTCGAGAAGGAGAGAACAAGCTAAGAAATGGAATACTTTTCTTTGTCCGGAGATGGATTCAACATTAGTAAATGCTCTTAAAAGTGGAAGAACTTGGTTGGTTAGTCGTTCAAGTGATCATGTTTTTGAGGTTTAATCTCGGCCATCGATTAGCGTTGACCTCTTGAATAGAACTTGCTCATGTTACCAATGGAAATTGAATGGATTTCTTTGTGCTCACGCGGCGAGCGCTATCCAAAAGAGCGGAGGTGATTTGTATGCACATGTGGAACCATTTTATTACACTAGCAAGTTCAAAAATTGCTATGCTGAGTCCTCTTATCCAATACCCATTGTTGAGAAACCTCTTGTAGCTATGGATGATCTTGTTGTCCTTTCTCCAATTTGTAAGAAGCCACCTGGTAGGCCAAGGAAGAATAGGATCCTATCTAGGGGTGAGAAGATAAGACGAGTACAGTGTGGTAGGTGCGAAAAGTACGATCATAATAGGAAGACTTGCAAGGAGACATTGCCGTGAAAGACATTATTGATTTTGTAATAGAAGTATGAAAATAATGCAGTTCTTCTGCAATAAATAGTCCATAACAATAATAGTATAGTCTTTTAGACTAGATTTGTAAGGAGAAATTGCAATAAAAGACATTTTTACTATGTTCTTGAATGGTTGTCTGCTCTAGTTTCTGACTTACTTTGTGGTTGAGTTTGACATTTTAATATATATTTTTTTAATGTGGTTGAATAAGTTTCATGTAAATGAACTTATAATGGAGTTTGTTCAGTAGGTGTGAAGGTTGGAAATGGCTATGCTCAGCCTGTGCTTTCAAAGTAAAATTTTTTAGTATTTCAGAGTAAACTTTTACTTTATTGCAGAGTAAAATTTTACTTTTTCCAAAGTAAAACATTGCCTTCACTCATATGAAAGTAAAATTTTACTGCCTTTCAAAGTACAAATTTACTATGTTGTTGAATAGTTGTCTATCGGTGTGATGAGCCTGTGGTTTCACAGTAAAATTTTACTTTATTTCAGAGTAAAATGTTACTTTTAGATTAAAATTTTACCTTATTTCAGAGTAAAATTTTACTTTTATTGAGGGTAAAATTTTACTTTTGTACAGAGAACATTTTACTTTTAGATTTAGAGTCCAAATTTTACTCGCCCTTCAGAGTAAAATTTTACTTTCATACAGAGTAAAATTTTATTTTTGTACAGAGTAAAATTTTACTTTTAGATATGGGTTGTTGGCTTTCTAATTTTTTTAGTAACTTTTTGACTTTTTGGCTAAAAAAGTCACTTGCCAAACGAGGTCTCAGAGTGTAAAATTTTACTCATTTTTCAAAGTAAAATTTTACTTTTGCACAGAGTCTAACATTTTACTCGTTTTTCAAAGTAAAATTTTACTTTTATACAGAGTAAAATTTTACTTCTATACAAAGTAAAATTTTACTTATAAATTCAGGCTATAACATTTTGCTCTTAGATTCAGAGTGTAACATTTTATTCTTATTTCAGATTAAAATTTTACTTTTATGCAGAGTAAAATTTTACTTTTAGATTCTCTTTGTAACATTTTATTCTTATTTCAGAGTAAAATTTTACTTTTATGCAGAGTAAAATATTACATTTAGATTCAGAGTGCAACAATTTACTCATATTTCAGAGTAAAGTAAAATTTTACTTTTATGCAGAGTAAAATTTTACTTCATTTCAGAGTAAAATTTTACTTTATTTCAGAAAATATGTTAGCCCCCTTAAAAAAACATTTCCAACCTGCACCAAAATTTACCATAACACACAAACTCCCCTGATGATCATCATGTAATCTTTGTACAAAAATAATCTAACAACACAACTACATATATCATCAAAGATACACAAGTATAATCTGTATCATTGTATTCTATCTATAACAATGCTCATTCCTAGTCAAAACAATATCCTTCTATAATAATGTATTAATCACCAAATTATAGTAAAATTTACTAAAACAGTAGACATAGCATGTACTATCTAATACTCTTTTAGTATTCTTTCACTTACAATTACTTTTTCACTATTCTTTCATTTACAAAAATCGAAATTACATACATCATTCACAGTAGTTCCCCAGAACTTGTCCACATTGTCATCCTTGAGGTCTTAGCTCTTGCCCCCTTTTTTTTTTTTGGAGGTTGAATTGTTCCTCAGTCCATGCTTTTGGATAATCATTCAGAAATTGATGCAGTATTGACGCTCGGAAATTGTTAATTTTATCTTCTTCCATAGAATTTGCAATAGACTCATCTCTTATGATTTGGTACATGATATAACATATAATAATTCCGCAATCAACACTATTAATAAAAATCAATATCTTGTTAGATTTAGTCAAATTTGAAAACTACCAATTCAAGCATGTAATAGTAGCATGAAATACTTACGATGTTGGGTGTCGTTGTGGACTATCTTTCACCGAAACCAAGTTTGCAAACTTTCTTCTACCTCTCTTCATTTTGTTGGCCAACTTGCTATCCACATATGTTATCTAACATCATTGCATAATTGTTTGGTCACGATTAAATTCAAGAATAAAACACAACAAAAAATTATTGTTAATATGATGCAAAGCACTTACAATCTTTTTTGCATCCTTAAGGTAAGGATCTTTTCTGTTGTCTCTTGGTCTTAAAGAATTGTAATATCTCCACTTATCAAGTTCAGTGTCAAATACAAAAAAGTGCCCAGTGGTAGGGTTTTTCTTTCTTCTTGTTCCATTGGAGTTCATGCAAAAGTGAAGGTATTTGTATCCATTCAAATCTTGCTCAAGCACTTGGTCAATTAAATGATTTCTCAAATCTCCATAACCCCATTTCACTAATGACTGCATTTAATCATATAAGAGTACCATGGCTCAAGTTGTGTTGGTGACACACTGTATGAGTTGTCAATCTTTGGCAAACCAAATAGTAAAAATTGACTCTAAAATATAGTACAATGTTACACTAAACCACAGTAAAATTTTATCAATTCAAACTAAATACAAATTGATGGCTTACCCAACAAAGGCTTGAGAAAAAGAATGACTTATTCTTTTCTGGCTTCTTCGCTTGTTGCTCAATTTGAAGCATTTCTACAAAACTATTAATGACCTACAAAAACAAAAATCAATTAAATATATGTTAGTAAAATGAACTATTTTTAGTTACTGAAGTGAACACTAGTCATTGAAAATTATATGGCCACTTACATTATTTGCAGTATCACCATCTCTCAGAATTACATCCACATCATTCAATGTAACATATACTCCATTTCCTGTGCAGGACCATATGATTGCACTAGTCATAGGGTAAAAAAAATGTTGATTAACACGTTGCAGTTTGATAACAATAAAAATCTGTTGTTTGATAAAATTAAAATGGTCTTACTCTGTGGTGTAGACGTCCCTGAACGTCTCGGGAGGGAAACCCCGTTTTGTTCATTGGGCTTACTACAGTTCAAACTCAAATTGTCACGGTTCTTAATCTGAACCAAAGAGCCCAAATCTGGCAAAATGTTTTGGAAAATAGATTTTTGTAAAGAAGTGCCAAACATGGACTGCTTTTCCAAATACAAAGTCGCCACCTAAATATTTTTTTAATGGGAGAATTTAGGAAACCCTGACTCGTTTGCCTAAGGCCACATGTCCGTCATCGCCAAAGTTGCCTCGGCTCGGGAACTTGGGTATGATTGGGGAAGGTCAGCTATGAGCACCCCCTCTCGTCCAATTCGAAGATCGACCTCTACTAACCATGATATCTTGTTTTGAAAACGTTATGTGCTCTTATTCCGGTTATTAGCCTAGATTTACTATGTGATGCGCACAACACAAAAGTATAGACTAGATCGCCTAATTTGGAACAGAGCGTTGCATATCCGCTCGTTTGAAAGATGGTTTGAAATTTGCTACCCGTAAGTAGGCTAAAACATGGATTTCAACGAGTTATTCCAACTCAAACAATCCAACCTTCACCCACAGGCATTCAGACAGTTATATCACTTAAGCACATAGCCTCATGGTAAAGCATGCTGACATGGCGACACTCACACGCGTGCAAGGATGCTAAAAATAAATGCTTATCGAGTACTCCAAGCCAAAACATAAACTAGTTAGTAATCATATGCATGATCCTAGTTCATGTTAATATGGCTAATGCAACACATGCAAGATGCAACTACAATAGGCTCGGCCATCCTAATATGGCATATGATGATGCTACAACTATCACGTATTCAACTTGGAATTGAAATACAATGCAGTTAGCATGATGCGCCGAGCCCGATGCATGCAATACTGATGAATGATGCACGCATGCATAGCATAAGGTATGCTAATTTAAATATGTCCTAATACTAACCATCAAAGCAGGTAAATAAAAGGGAGAAAGAAATAGGGGTTGGAAGGCATGCATACACGCACCCACACTTATTACAAATACGCCCTCACTCGGAAGGACCGAAAGAATAATACAGTTCGAATAATGAATCAACTATCCTAGCTAATTAATTATTATAGACCCTCTAATTAATTAACAAATTAATCACAAAAATAATCAAAATGTGAAGCTAAAGCGACTGCCGCAGCTCTGCCTCGGAATACGCGAATGATGCATGCTTGACTCGCCCCGCTCGAAAACTCGCTGCCATAGCACTGTCGCCTCTGTTTACACTACCTTACTCCTCTGAAAATTTTCACAAGTCCCAAGGATGCTTCTCTGAACATTGGGGAGCATCACCGACCAAGTGGGAACACCACCAGCCGAAGGGAATGGTCGTCGACCATTAGTTGAGCCACCGGCTAATTTTATTTGGTCGGTCGGCACTCCAAATAGCCGGTCGGCTATTTCTTCCTGCAGAAACCTGCAGTTGACAGCAGCAGAGGGCAAGTAGTGTATGGCATGGAATTTTCAAGCAAATGTGAGCATGGCCACACTCCCTATCATGTAATGGACTCAAGGGAGCGTGACCCTTGACCCTTGGACCATCAATTATGCATTTTGATGCATGATGGCCTAAGAGACCAAGTTTTCCATTCAATGTAAAATGCATGCAACAAAATAGATGAATGCCAACACCCTATCATTTTGAGATCAAGGGCGTCGACGACCGAGGATTGAAACGTGTTACGTCACTTGGAGTATGAACACTCTCAATCCTCATGCTTGGTTTGACACCCAAACCAAGCAATGCAATGCATGTATACAAACATGGCTCAAGAATGCAACATGAGGCTAAGATGCAAAACATGCCAAATGCAATGCAATCTATTATGCAAGCATGCAATATGCTAATCATGCAAGAGGCAATACAATGCAATTTAACATGCGATGCAAACATGGTACAATGCAAGTATGCAACGAGAGGCAACAAGTCAAACATACAACTATGTACAAGAATGGACTAAGACTGAAATGGGAGGCCTCAGCCACACCCTAAAAGAGTGGCCAAAAGGGTAAAAAATGGCACAACTTATGCATGCAAGCATGCACACACCAAGACCTATCATCTAAGCATGGAAGGAGACAACTCTAAGCATGCTTAAAGGCAATATGCTTGGACATTAAACACTCATGTTAAACTCTGAAAAGCATGCAAAAGATGACACCAAAACATGCTAGGGAATGGATGCAAAATAGAAGGTATTCAAGGCCACAAAAGAGAGCATTGCTCAACACCTACCCCAAGCAAACATGGCATGAACTAAGCAACCCAAAACAGAGTTTTTATGCATCAAAATATGCCCCAAAACCCACTGATATGGCAGCCCCAAAGACTTAAATATATAAGCATGCACAATGCTCATTTCAAGGCACAAAAGGACACCTCTTCAAGGCATGAAAAGGGTCATGGATGCAAGCATAGGAAACATGGATTAGGGACTGAAATGGCATGTGAAATGACTCCAAATCATTGAAACAACCCAACTAAAACATACTCATGACTCACACCCTCAAGGCTCACAAGCCAAACTACAAAGGGGCTATACCAAACATGGAAAATATGATCAAAACAATGCCTAACAGACCTCAAGCCTGACGAAACATGACCAAAAGCTTCACAAAGTTAGGCAAGAACATGCATGCATGATGGTCTTAAAGGCAAGATGCATTTCTAGGCAAAGAGGAGGAATGTAAAGCAAGTATATTATGCATGCAAAGGGGCATAAATCCGACCAAAAATAGAGATGTAATATGACCCAATAACACCCAAAAACCTCTGAAATGAAGCCAAAAGCGACTAAGCATGAATGCTACCCTTGTGAGCCAAAAATGCAAACAAAAGAAAGACAAAGGGAGAGGGGTGTCCCTCCCCTATGCAAGACTTCAAAACCTCTTCTTCACCACTAAAAATCTACTGGATTTCAGTAGTGAGAAGGCCAACACACAAAAGTCTCCAAAGCTTAACAAAGAGAGCACAAAAAGGGCCAAACAAGGCCTAAGAAGGGGAGGTCGACCCCCAACACCAAAATGACCTAACAAAACATCTTAAGCATGCAAATACAAGACTTTTTTCAGTTATACACAAAGTCTAAAACAGCATGCAAGATAGGTTAAAGACTAGTGCAAGATTGGGGAATATAAAACAATAGTGTTACCCTTGAAGATCCCTTGAAGAACAGCAAGGTCAGCCACCTTCTTCTGATCAAAACCGACCCAAAACTTCAAGAACAAACCCTTAAGACCTCCCAAGTCGAAGAATGGTGTAATGGTGTGTGTCTTAGTGCAAAACTAAGAATAAAACACACTTTTAGGCTCTTAAACACACACAAATGAAGAGAGAGAGGGAGATATATAGAGAGAAGGTGTATATATCAGAATATATATGTATTTTGCTCTGGTTTTGCTCAACCCCATCAAAGGAGAAGAGGGGTCTGTTATATAGACAATACAAAGACTAAGCTTCCAAGGGAAGCTATTCAAAAAGGGTCAAGGCTTCCAAGGGAAGCTAAGCTAAGGGTGCAAGCTTCTTGAGGAAGCTATGACAAAGGGTCAAGCTTCCTCAAGAAGCTTGAGCAAAGGGTGCAATCTTCTCTAGGAAGCTTGGACCAAAAAGGGTGCAAAGGTTCAAAACAATCACACCCGTGCATGGGGTGGTCAGGTGCATTCCAAATTGGCACACCGGCATGCATTATGCCTAAAAAAGGCAAAAAGGTGGTATCGGCCAGAAAAGGAGGCCATCGGCTAAACAGATGGTCGGCCGACCACACCAAATGCCGACCGGCCAATGGTATATTTCACCAATGGCCGGTAGCAAGAAGACATGGCCGGTGGCCTCAAGCCAGGGTCGGTGGGTGTCAGGGGTAGCTAACAAGTTACTCTCTACCCTCAGAAGCAAAAACACAAGTGTTTGGTGCAAAATCAAACACAAAACAGCCGAGTTGAGAGATCTTGAGGCAAGGCGCGTAGTCGAGACCTCCGGGAACTCAAAACGAACACGAACATGGGTGATCACCGAGTGTTCAAGCGGTGACGTCCAAGTCTTGAGGACGGTCAAAAATGGGGTGTCTACATGTGGTTTCCACATTGTAAATCTCTTTCAGTAGACACTTATCATTCTCATCAAGCAATTTGCATATTGTAGCCTTATCTGGAAACAAAACCCTTTCAACTAGCTTTGGTTGGCTTAGAGGCAAGTTGTCAACACAAATCACTTCATTTGATATCACTTCAATTGCTTGTTTTGTGATCTTTTTTTTCTTTGCCTCTCTTGGCTCACATTCAAAATCAGACATCTCTTTTTTCTTCCTTGCCTTGATTTTGATTTTCTTGACCATGGATGTTTGCAATGGCTCTACGACTATAGGTGTTTCTTTCAATATAGTTTGAATCCCAAAGTTTTGCTCTTATTCTACTCCTTTAGCATGTGGCATTTCTTTAGAAGCAAAAGCTTGGGTAGCCGCATGAACTGCATTTTCTTCAATCTGTTCAACCAACTGTTTATTTTTAGATTCGAGTACTTCAAACTCCTTTCTCAGTTTCTCCATTTATTTCTCTGTGTTGCTCATCTTTTCCATCATTTCTTTTGTTTTTGCCTCTTGATCCTCTTGTATTTTTTGCATTGTTTCCCTCATTTTCTTCAGTTCTTCAACCAATGCCATATTCTCACTTTTCAGCCTCTTGTTTTCCTTTTGAACTCATTCTAATTTCCCAAGATCAATGAAGTCCTTCAAAGGTTGATCATCTCCTAAAGCTTCAGCTACATGATCTTCATCTTCTTTAGTCTCCAAATTTTCCTCCATGTCTAATGCATCTTCTTCCTCATCATTGCGAATGAGATCAATTTCTTCTCTGGAAATGGGTTTCAGTTCGTCGTGATTTACCTGCATTTGAAAAATAGAAAAAGAAAAGAACTCAGCAATGAAGAAAACTTTAATCACCAGAGTAAAATTTTACTCTGTTTCAAAGTAAAAGTTTACTCTGATTGTAAGTAAACTTTTACTCTAATTTTAAGTAAACTTTTAGTCTGTTCAAGAATAAGTAAAATCTTACTCTGATTGTAAGTAAAAGTTTACTCTGATTGTAAGTAAAGTTTTACTCTGTTCAAGAGTAAGTAAAAGTTTACTCTGTTTCAAAGTAAAATTTTACTCTAATTGTAAGTAAAAGTTTACTCTGTTCAAGAGTAAATAAAATTTTACTCTGTTTCAAAGTAAAAGTTTACTCTGATTGTAAGTAAACTTTTACTCCGATTTTAAGTAAACTTTTACTCTGTTCAAGTGTAAGTTTTATTACGTAAGTATAATTTTAAGCAAAATGAACCAGTAAGGCTGAGTTTGGAAAATGATACCTCTTCGGGCTTTAGTGTTTGCAATGACCTCTTCATTAGTTTTTTCCTCAACGTTGATAAGTCCCATCAAAGGAGCCTTGGACATAAATTTTTTCCTTGAGGTTGAATGAGGGTAGTATGCTCGCATAACCAATACTATAAAAATAAAAATCGAAATTAGTTAATTCTCTAAAGATAGATTGCATTATATTTCAAGTAGTTCAATTTACTTACCAAAAGAAATATACATCCAGTTACATTTTTAGGACTTCCTAATGAAGAATGGATTGAAGTAGTCAACGTGGATGCAACTGTAGTTGACCATGCATATGAATTCATCATTTCCAAATCTTCTACAAGGGTGACAAAAGCCCATCCAACTGTTAGACCAGTTGTTGGTAATAGCAAAGTTGCCACAACAAACAAACACATTATTCGGGCAACATCCTCAACATCAACTGTTGTTGTGCCTTCCAATGCATCTCCTAATACCTCTCGCAAACTCTTTATGGATATTCTTGACATATTACAAAACCTTCTCTGCACAAAAGCTGATTCTTGTTTCTTCCCATATGAGACGTCTACTTTTTTCGTTCCTGATTTTATCCCAAAAATAAAAGTAACGTCACTGTCCCGTATGTCACACGTTTTCCCACCAAGCTTAAATCCCTTTGCATGAAAGTCATAACATTTGATCACATCCATGACATTATCATCAACTTTCTTGAACTTCTTTAACACCATATCTTTTTTCTTCCAAAAAGATTTAAACAACATCCCAAAAGGTGTTCTCTCGTGGGTAGAAATATGTCTTTTAGTGAACCTCGTGTATCGCATTAGGTTTATCAGTGAAACAATATTTGACCTATATTGTTTCACATAGTTCTCCATCTCCCATACTTCATGTACAACATTCAACTTCGAAGGTTTTGTTGTTGAAGGCACTGGATTGCTTTCATTACAGCCTTCATCATCACTAGCATTGGACTGAACTTCTTTACTACTTTTACCTTTTTTTTAGGGACTTTCTTCTTTTGTATAGCCGTTGGTGGAACTTCAAAATCATCATCATCATCATCACCACATTTGCTTCTTGTAACAACCATTCTAAAACAGTAAAAAGTTTCTCTATATCAACAGTGTAACATTTTACTTTAAACAACAAAGTGACAAAACAAATAAGCACTAAATAAAATGCACAAGCATTGTAATGAGACAGTAAAGTTTTACTTTGTTTGGTAGTAAAACTTTACTTTTATTGAAAGTAAAATTGTACTCTGATTGGAAATACAATTTTACTCTGAACAATATACCCTAGGAAATAAACCAAAAACACATACAAAATTTATAGAACTAAGAATCAACAAAACCTTATTTCAATTTTGACTATACGCAACACAGTTATGAAATTAACATGTACAATTCACATGCACACCGAAATCAGAGAAACGACGAAACTACAATCACATTCACATACATAAATAGAAACATACATATATATATATACAAATTGATATGCACATTTATGTAATGAGCAAAGGCTAGAGTTAAAGTGAAATTTTACTCTGGTTGGAAGTAAAATTTTATTCTGAAAAATTCATAAAGCAATTGAAAGCATTGAAATTGCAGGACCAAAACACATTCAATGAGACAGTAAAGTTTTACTTTGTTTGGTAGTAAAAAAGTAAAACTTTACTTTTATTGAAAGTAAAATTTTACTCTGATTGGAAGTAAAATTTTACTCTAAACAATATACCATAGGAAATAAACTAAAAACATATACAAAATTTATAGAACCAAGAATCAACAAAACCTTGTCTCAATTTTGACTATATGCAACACAGTTCCGAAATTAACATGTACAATTCACATTCAAACCGAAATCAGATAAATGACGAAACTACAATCACATTCACATTTATGTAATGAGCAAAGGCTAGAGTTAAAGTAAAATTTTACTCTGGTTGGAAGTCAAATTTTACTCTGAAAAATTCATGAAGCAAGTGAAATTGAAAGCATTAAAATTACAGGACCAAAACACTACAGAAATCAAAGTAACGAAATTGAAGCAAAACTGCATACACTATTCTGAAATACTTAAATTATTTTTCAAAATTTTTAAACCTTAAAATTCTCACATGATTTAGTAATTTAAAGTATTTTAAGATAGTGATAAAAATTTTAGAACAGATGATCCTTAGTGTAACCCAAAATCCCAAATTCTACTCACCTTAATGCGACAATGAAAAAAAAAACAGAAAAAAAAATCCTTAGCAGCCTTACAATCCCATCCCATACCATGCCAACGTAATCTCATGCACCACTCACAAAATGAAAACAAACACAGACAGACTTCATAACATCGAAAAACTAGCAGAAAGGGAAAAAAATCACTTGCAAAATGTGTGTCCAAGAGAGAGAGAGTAAAGCGTAATACGGAGTTCGATTCAAGCGCAAGCGACGAACCTGTAATGTTCCAGGGGTAGAAAGACAAAGTAGCTCTAGAGAGTAAGAGTAATGAGGCTCAGAGAAGGGTTTTCAATCGATGCTAGGGTTTTCAAATGAGGCTAGGGTTTTTGAATGAGGATATTCAGAGGAGGGTTGTTAATCGATAAAACAAAGTGAGGGGAGAAAAACGGTGTGGTTTTTTCTTATTTCCCCACTTATATGGAAGGACATTTCAGTCAATTCATAATATTTTTTTAATTGAGGGGCTTTTTAAGACCTCAATTAAATGAAAAGCCTTAATTATTTTAATCACACTTAACTCTAAGCCCTTAACACCAAACTCAAAAACAAAATTGCTTTTATATGTGGAGGATTCCCATTACATTAATTTTAACTTACCAACACTCAACTATGTCCAGCACTTAATACCGAACCTACAAATAGTATACTGTTTTTATTATTTGGAGGGCTTTAAGTAATTGATTTCTCTTTACCAAATTTGTCTCCTACTTAATTCACCATTTTGATATTCAACTTCTTTGGTCTTAATATTCTCTATAGATGACTTTAAATTTTATATCATTTCAAAATTTTACTTTAATTGTTTGTTCTTTTTACTTAAAAATTGAAATCTTTATAATTGAATTGATTGTTGCCTATTGAATTATAGAATGAAATATTTATTTAATCATACTTCCTAAAAAGTATAAAAGAGTATTGGATCTCAATCAAGAGCTCTTAATTCAATTTTACAACTACAAATGCAAAAATAGTAATGTTTAAGTGATACTGCGTTCAATTAATTTATTACTCTAGATTTTTGTGTCCTTTTTTTTTTTTTGTTATGTAAATGGTTAAAATATAAAACAATAATAGTAAATTTTCTCATTTTAAAATTTTCTAATAACTATTTTCAATTGATTTTATCTTTTTAAGTGATATGTAAAAATATACGGCCCCAAATTAACGATTCGTTTTGGGCTTCCGAATGTTCAAGGCCGGTCCTGTACATAGCTTAATAAACTTATATATACTATAAAAATTCAAACTACTTGAACTCAACTTGTTATGTAGATAAGTTAAGTTTAAACATAATTTAAACTCATTAAATTATCAAATCAAACTTAACAATATATTACTTAACTCAGCGCGATTCGTTTTCAAGTCACCAATTTGACCCACTCTACCCAATTCTTCCCCGTCAAAAATTCTTCAGGACGGGTAGTTGTTAATGTTAAGTGAAGATTGTTTGTTACCTTTACACCCACAACAAGAAGAACAAAGGAAAGAGTTTAATTAACAAAGTTCGAAACCAATGCCTCTCTGTCTCTCTCTGTGTCCAACTTTTTCTCTGCCGTAGATTCCTCAACCAAAACCATGTACGTTTGATCAACTCTTGCTCTCAATACCACATTCCATGTCTCAAAATTCATGTATTTCAAAATGATTTCAATCAAATTAATGAATGTGTTTACATGTAATTGAGCATAGGGGTGTGTGTGTTTTTTCTTTGTTCTATGTTTATTAATGTCTCTTAGGCTGTTCATGCTTGGGTCACTAGTGAGGCTTGTGACATCTTTGGTGTCCGAACCAGCTGGCTCGGTCACAACCAGACTCTACTACAGTGATCTTCTTCCTTAAAGCATCGTATTGGCGACAATGGTCCAACACGAATTGCTCCATCAAGACAACTATTTCTTTTATTTCCACATCAACTTCTTGAGATGCTTTTTGTAATATTATCACCCATGAAAAGTCTTCGCATTCTGTTGGCTACATATTTTGTATAAGCCAATCACAGTTCGACACGTGGCAAGATAAGGGCAATACCGTAAGACAATTCAAATCTTCAATCATAATCACACACGTGGCAGTTAGTATTGGTTATTGTGGATCTGCATAACACTAGATTAGCAAAGAGATGCAAAATGACGTGGCTTCAATGGTTACTCATATTTCAATTCAAAAATTAGGAGGGAAGCCTAACTGTAAATGAGGCATAGTGGAGCTAACTGTAAGGCAACATGATCAGCAATCATGGAGGGATGGTTCCACGGTTAGAACTGCATTTCGACGGTTACCATTGAAAAGTATAAATAGCAGAGAAGGCCCTAGAAAGAAGTCCAGACTCAGATCCAAAAAAACCAGTTTTATCTACTTTATTTTCCTTCTAGTTTTTACATTTCTTGTTCTTTACATTCTTGTAATTCAAATTTCTACACTGCACTTCGTTCATAAGAGTAGTTTCAAGTAGTTTTTCGCTGTAAACCTCTACAAGGCTGAATTGGATCATTGTAAGTCTTTCATTTTGTTTAATGAAATGCTTCCATTGTTCTTAATTTAATTGTTATTTACTTAATTCTTCTAAACAAAGCCACCAGTAAAAGTCCTCTTCATTGAGGCAGAAAGAACTAAAACACAATCGTCTGATAATTGGTTGGCAATTAATATTCTGTAAGGACTGATTGATTCTTGCTGGCACACTCAAAATTACAATAATAACCTTCGAAAGCCAAAAAGCCAACATATATTTTTGGCACGCCCGGTGGGACTAATTGAAATGGTTAGACGTAGGAGACAAGGAGAAAATGAACGCTTGGAAGAAGGCGTGGAAGGAGAAGTAGAAATACCTAATCTAGAGGATAATGCGATAACACATTATGTGGAAGTACCTATTCTATCAGAGCTTATGGTCGAACAGACCAGCATTTCGGAGCATGTACCACATATTCAAAATATTTGATGAGGCCAAGGAATTGGACCATCCACTATTCCATCTACTCAGCCAATGAATCCATGGGGTGGTCTAGTAGATGCCATGGGACAACAGTTAATGAGCACAATGGAAAGATGGGCAACATCCTTTTTGGATCGAATGAATACTCATCAACCAACTAACGCAAGGCACATAGAGGAAACTTTGAATGTCCTTCAGCAAAGATTAGCTAGAGATAAATAGCCTATACAAAGTAATGGACACACTAATGGTCAAACTAATAACCAAAACTATAAGAGACCATCACCTCAGTCTTGGTATGAGCCTATTTCGAGGCCTTTAACAAATCAAAATGTCTCATTACTTAATAGTGATGCCATACAAATTGGTGGATCTGCCCCAACACAAGAAAATAGCATAAGGGTGTTTCCAAATCCCATGTTCGAAGCCATACCTGGCACCAGGGGTTCACTAATCCTTTGTTCGAATTTGTACCCAGGGGGTTGGAAGGGTTTCCTGTAACTGGAAGAGACACAACACCTGTTCCAATACCTTTCGCAGGTTCTTTTGTACGACAGGCTCAGAGGGGCCACCCATACCCTCAACAGCAGCCAGCACCACAAGGACAACCAGTCCCAAATATACCACCCTATAGACCAAGAGGACCTCAAGCACAAGGTTGTCCACCAAATCCTGTGTTTGTTCCTCCAATAGTGGTTCAACAAGCACAAAATATGGTCCCTAGGAACCAAATCGCTGATATTTTTAGAGAGATGTGTGGACCGATGGCTCGAGGGGTTCAAACTCCTGTGTACAGGAAACCATATCTAGAATGGGTGGATAGGGTACATGAATACCCAAGAGAGTTCAGGATACCAGACTTTGCCCTTTTTTATGGGAATGGGAACCAGTCGACGGTGGAGCATATTGCTAGGTTTGCTGCTCAATGTGGTGAATTTACCAATAATGATTACATAAAGTTAAGACTATTCCCAAATTCTCTAACTGGGGCAGCCTTCGTATGGTATATTAACCTCACACCTGGCTGTATTCAAACTTGGCAAGAAATGGAGGAGGCATTTCATGCCCAATTCTTCTAAATGGAGCCAGAAGTTTCCATGGCAGACTTGGCAAGATTGAGCCAAAGGCCTGATGAAAAGGCTGCTCAATTTATTGCCAGGTTCAAAAGAGCACAAAACAAATGTAGGATCATCCTACTAGAGCCAAAATTCGTGAGATTGGCTCAAAATGGCTTAGAGTTTAGGTTTCGAAAGAAGTTTGACTCAACTAAGTTTAGAGACTTAGTGGAACTAACCTATAAGGTGTCTAGGTATGAAGCATTACTAGAGGAAGAACAAGATCGAAATAATGCATCATACAAGACGTATTATAGAGATCCTAATTACGAGATTGATGCAGCAGAGATTGTGGGGAAAGAACCTATGATCTGTGAGGCATTAATTCATAAAGACACAACAATTGACTAGCAGTTTAAAAAGAAAGACCTTTATAGGAAATACTCTTTCGATTTAACAAAGGCAGATGACATTTTTGATCATTTGCTTGCGGCCAACTTCCTTAAGTTACCAAAAGGAGTCAAAATTCCATCTCCAGTGGAACTTAAAGGAAAAGTGTATTGTAAATGGCATAATTCTTGGTCTCACTTAACTAAAAACTATATTGTTTTTCAAGACAAGATCCAAGAACAAATTCGGAAAGAAAGTTTAAAATTCCCAGCTAAAGCAGAAAAGGCCATGGGGATCGATAGTAATCCATTCCCAGAAGTTGGAGAAAGTGCAGCTAATGTTGTTATATCAGACTTCCTAAGTGGCTGAAAGGGCTTCTGATTGATGGGAAATAATATTACAAGGATGTGCAGAGACGTCCTAAACCAACTAATGCCTATAACAAAAGGCCATATCCAACTGGTCCTAGGCAGTAGCCATTCATGGCTGGGTCAGTAGTTACTAGAGTGCAATCCAAGGGTAAACGACCTCTACATGAGTTCAGACCACCTAACTATTACAAAATGGAGGGCAATTGTCCTGAAAGAAGGCCTGAAGTGGGCTCAAGTTATGGGATCAAAGCCAGAGATTGGCCCCCTAGACCAGCTTCACACAAGATAGAAAGTGGCCACTTTCATGGAAGGCCTGAATTAGGCCCAAAACAAGGAGTCAGGGCCAAGCAGTGGCCTTCACAGGTAGCTTCGAAATTGGCTTCGAAAGGAGAAAGAGACAGCTCAACAACTGAGTTTGTCATGCAGAACAAACCTAGGGAGATACCTACCCAAAGAAATACTGTTGGAGACCAGGATAGGATGGTTAAACCTCTCCTGGTGGCCCCAAATAATTAGGTGTTACTAAAGCATCCAAAAACAAAGGAAACAAACATGGTCCCAGTGATTTCTAGATCACAAAAGAGGAAGATCCAGTGTAGGTACACTCAGTACCAGAAAGATTTGAAAGACAGTGGAGAAAGCTCTTTATTGGTCCAGATAAAGGACCAGACAAAAGGAAAGAAAATTCCAAAGTCAGACCATAATCCAAAATCGACTCCTCAAGACAAAATGAGTTGCAGCAGAGAACAATTGGCCAAAGTTCACTTTGAACTAAAAGCCAAAGAGAGATCCAGTTTAGTAGGATTGGAAAAGCCTTGATGGAGAGCGATAGCGAGACAGAGGGAGAGGTTGGTCTTGGCCAAAAGAATGAGATGGTTGATGAGGAAATGTTCGAAGCCTTTATGGCTTAACATACATTTTTTGTCGAAGAACCAGCAAAGACAGACCATTCGAAGAAAGTCACTAATACTGAAGTGCCATAATGCAGTATAGAAGACGCTTCTGAAGCAATTGAACAAGTTGGCCAGGAAGGGAAATAGGTACAGCCAGTCATCTAATTTGGCTCGTTTCCTTCAGTATCAGTGAATATGGTACATATATTACCACAGGAATTCCAAGCTGAAGATGAGAACCAAGAAAGTCAAGAAATTGATCCAATTCCAGTTTCTAGTGAAGACTCACAAGTGAGTATGGTGCAAGATGAATCCAAAGTGGCCATACCAATGGAAACTGGAGATGAGAGTGAAGAAGAGGTGAGTATTAACCTCTCATACCCTTTTGAATATCCCACGACATCCATGACGTAGCATGTCAAACCCTTGTATATTAAGGCCTTCTTCAATGGGATATAGTTGAACCGAGTTTTGGTAGATAATGGGGCAGCAGTAAACCTACTTCCGAAATCTTCTTTGAGGAAACTAGGAAAAAGGAACCCCAGGTTAGTCCCAGCCAGCACGACCATTGCTGGCTTCGCTGGAGACAAATAGATGGCTCCGGGAATTTTGCCCATCAACTTGAGTGTGGGAACCAGAGACTGCATGACGGCATTCTTCATTATCGACAGCAATGCTAAGTACAATGCTTTACTTTGTAGAGATTGGATTCACACTAACAAGTGTGTGTCTTCCTTTCTGCATCAGAAGATAATGATGGCCTTAGGCAATGGAGAGACGGAGGAAATCAATGTAGATCCTCAACCCTTCATAGCTTATGCAGAATTTACAGAGGCCAAATTGTATACTGAAGGAGTGGCACCACTCAGTGTACTGAGAAAACCTAATGGATCAACCGAAGTGACAGTTGATGAGGAATTGGCACACTTGAAGCACTTAGTCCAGGAAAGTACTGATGAAGAATTTGTCGCGAAGGATGACAATGATGCCTGGTTGTAAGCAAAAAGATGAAATTCAAGAGGCCAAATCTTTGGCTTTAATTAAGTTCTCAGTGTTGGACGTAAAATCAATAGTCCAGAAGGTGCAAAGGTAAGAAAAAGAAGCCATGATAATTGGCTGTAAGCAGGATCAGCAGCAGCTCAGAGTTTTGGCCTTGGATAAATACTGTGCATTGGACGTTAAAATAAAAGTCCAAGAGATACAAGAAGAAGAAGCCTTGTAGACAGACTTTGTCTATGAGGAGGACTGCAAAGATATTGAATCAAAGAAACTGGGAGCAGAACAAAGTAAGAAAATTGTTTCAAAGACAAGAGAAAAAAAAAAAAAAAAAAGCATCAGTGAGTTCTCAAATACAAGACCCTTTGGAAGAAGTTAACTTAGGGGAAGATTCTACACAACAACCCACCTACATTAGTGCTTTGTTGAGTACTTTTGACAGAGACTAGTTGTTAGTGGTCTTAAAGAAGTATAAAGATTGTTTTGTATGGTCTTATAATGAACTACCAGGGTTGGATAGGTTATTAGTAGAACATAGGCTCCCCATGAAGCCTTATTTCAAACCATACAAACAAAAACCAAGAAGGATGAGTCCTAAAGTGATTCAGAAGGTTAAAAAGGAAATTCTTTGGCTTTTTAAGGGAGACTTTATTAGGAGAGCCAGGTACGTTGAATGGTTATCCAATATTGTGCCTGTGGTTAAGAAGAATGGTAAAATGAGGGTATGCATCGATTTTAAAAACCTGAATTTAGCAACTCCAAAAGATGAGTACCCCATGCCTATAGTAGATTTATTGGTGGATAGTTCAGTAGGGCATAGGATTTTATCAATGATGGATGGGCACTCTAGTTATAACCAAATCTGCATTGCAGAGGAGGATATCCACAAAACAGCATTCATGTAACGCCCTCAAAATAAACCCATAAATCAACCAATAATAGCATGCTTAGACATAAGAAAATAAAGCATAATTGTATTCCATCAGAGTAATCTTTACAAAATGTATTACATGTTGACATCAAAAGTAAATGCCCTAAGAGTTTACGACTTTCCAAGTCAACACTTGGTTACAAAAAAAAAAAAAAAAAGAGTGCTAACTCTATACAAAGAAAGCCCTTAGCTTGATATACATGTAATACAACCAAAAACACAAAACAGTCCAACATTCCCAAGCCTCCCAAGCTACGTCCTTGGAGGTGGCACGCTACTTGTACCTGAAAATGATGTCCCATAAAGGGTGAACCAACGCCCAATAGAGATATGCTAAACACAATATGGGTAGTAACTAAGACATAAGCAATTGATAAATGTTTAACCCACATAAATCAAATTCATAAACCGTTTCCATTACATGACAACTGTGTCCATGTTTCATTTCATTTTCCATTTCTTATCCAGTTTTCAATTCACAACTATGGCTCAGAACCTGGCCAAACAGCTTAAATGAGATAGTAACTCGTATTAAACATTTCCTACTTCATATTAGATAAGCATACTAGAGGTATCAATATTTTAATAGATAAGCATATGAGCTATATCAACACTTCAACAGATAAGTATATGAGCTGTATCAACACTTCAACAGACAAGCATATGAGTTGTATCTACGGAGTCCATTCCCTATCGTCACCCAAACACTATCCGGCTTAGAGGTCCATCCCCTATCTTCTCCTAAACCGTGGAGTACATCCCTATCTCCTCCCACACACACAACGTATATAAACATAGGTCATATACATAATCAATCAATACATAAAATTAATGTATTCTTTCAACCATCATATTCGATGACACATCCAATTGATTAGTTTTAGTATGCCTAATCATCATGCATTGTCTACAACAATCAAGACTACTCTCCACCGGTAGCCCAAAACAATTATTTCTAAACCATGATAAAAGCACCAACAGATAAATTATCTACATTTTCAAAAGTGAACGATTTATTAATCCGACTCCACTATTCCAACTCATAATGAACCAATATCATTATATTCAACTCAATTTCACAAATCCATGACTTTCCCAAATTAATTATATCAATTAATTTATACACAATTTAAGATTTTCTTCCCCATCTCTCAATATTAACCCAAAGGTTCAAATGTCAACAACCAACAACTATATCATCATTTTGAGACCCAAAATACATATTATGAGCCAAAATCACAAAACCCTCGTTTATACATTTTGAAACCCTAACTTTCCAAAACCCAAAACCATTTATATAAAAGCTCAAAATCTAGGTCAAAACCCATAGGTATGAATAGGAATCCCTACCTCAAATTCGGAGCTCAAAGGAGGAAGAAGACCAAACTCAGAGTGCTCCAAACTCCAAACTTTTCAGATCAAAACATAGCCCTCTACGATCAACACACTTTTTGTAAAGACCAAAGGGAAGGAAAACATTCTAGCTAGATCAAACCCTAGAGAGAAGGGAGATTCTAGAGAGAGGAGCTCTCAAAAATGGCTTTTTAAAAAAGTAAGAAAGAAAACGAAAAGTGAAAAGTGATTTAAAATCACCCGGCGGATAACTCATATACGCATTACCCGCTCGAGCGGAGAATAGAACACTCGAGCGTCAAGCACAGAAATCTGGACCCGCTCAAGCTTAAGAAAGCCCGCTTGAGCGCCAAGAAACAAAAGCAAAACACACCCGCTTGAGGGCGAAGAACCAGTCCGCTCGAGCATAGATTTTCATCTCCCAAAACTTTCATAGACAAAGCACTACCCGCTTGAGCGCCAACATACCCACTCGAGCGCGACCGCTCGAGCGCAAAGAAACCCGCTCAAGCGTGAAAAACACACCTGCAGAAGTTTTGCAGAGGCATGAAATACTAGGAGTGTGTAAACCCCGCTCGAGCGGACCGCCTAAAAACTGGGCAACAAGGAAATGAAACCAAGGCTTAACCAACCTGTAACAAACAAGCCCAACACATCCCAAAACTCAAACATACAAAATTAAAGGATGACAACAAGATATACAACCACCAACTCCACGGAACCAAAGTCTGGAATACAACAAATACAGTAAGAGAATACCGGGATCGCTATAACTTTCCCCCTTTAAGAATTTCGTCCCCGAAATTAAATACGAGTTTTTCAAAAACAAGATTTTCTCAATTCCCAGCATTTTTACAACACTATACTAAACAGCTCAACCCATTACCGGTCAATCTCATCTCTTTTTAAGAGGCAAACCACATTACATATAACCACCTGCATAATCAACATGTATTCCTTTGAAATTTACCAATTTCAACACATTCCCCACAATTCTATAACATTTGCAACATTAATATCATGCTTGCATTTCAACAATATATTTAACATACACAGTGTTAAAACAAACTTCCATTTTAAGGCAAGTTCCAAAATACTTCCATTAACCAAAACATATACCATGTTTTATAACTTAAGACACATATAATGCTCTTAAAGTTTGACAATATTACAAAATTTCAATACATGATTATACATCAACAAACATGTCCGAATATTTTTCACGGACCTCCAACTCGCATTCCCAAGTGGGTTCTTCCATTCCGTGATGCTTCCACAAAACTTTCACCAAGGGAATGGTCTTGCCTCGCAAGACTTGATCCCGCCTATCCAAGACCCAAACTGGTCTCTCCTCATACGAGGCATCCTCATCTACCTCTAGGTTGGTCCAATCCAACACGTACGATGGATCCGGCTCATACTTCCAAAGCATACTAACATGAAATACGTCATATACCCCGGATAACTGCGGTGGCAAAGCCAAACGATAAGCAACCTCTCCAATCCTCTCAAGGATCTCAAAGGGACCGATAAACTGAGGGGATAACTTCCCACTCTTCCCAAACCTCATCAAATCTCGCCTCGGTGATATTTTCAAGAAAACATGATCACCCGTTTCAAATGCCAAAGGCCTCCTCCTACGGTCGGCATAACTCTTTTGGCAACTCTGGGCTGTAACAAGCCTCCTACAGATAAGCTCAACTTTCTCCGTCGTTTCCCTCACTAACTCCGGGCCCAACAAAGGTGCATCACCCACCTCGGCTCAACAAACCAGAGACCTACACGGTCGGCCATACAAGGCCTCAAACGGAGCCATACCGATGCTCAACTGAAAACTGTTGTTGTAGACAAACTCCACCAAGGGCAAGTGCCTCTCCCACGTCCCACTAAAGTCAAGGACACAACCTCAAAGCATATCCTCAAGGATCTAGATAGTACGCTCGGATTGCCCATCAGTATGAGGATGATAAGCCGTACTAAAGGTCAACTTAGTGCCCAAGGCACTCTGCAAACTCTGCCATAATCTAGCAGTAAAACAAGGGTCTCTATCTGAGACGATCGCCACTGGGACCCCATGCAACCTCACTATGTCCCGAATATATAAATCGGCAAGATGATCTATCGAATCTCTCACGCGCATAGGGATAAAGTGCGCCGACTTAGTCAACCGGTCTACAACCACCCAAATAGCATCACTTCCTCGCTGAGTCCTCGGAAGACCTACAATGAAGTCCATAGTGACATGCTCCCACTTCCACTCGACAAAAGGCAAGGGTTGCAACAAACTCGCTGGCCTCTGATGCTCGACCTTCACTTGCTGACAAGTAAGGCATTTAGACACAAAAATTGCCACATCCTTCTTCATACCTCGCCACCAAAACTAGCGACCTAAATCTCGATACATCTTGGTGCCTCCCGGGTGCACCGCAAGACATGAATGGTGAAACTCTCGGAGTACCTCCTCTGGGCAAGACTCCGGTACAAACAAACGGTCTTGGTATCTCACACTCTGGTCGGGATACACAGACAAACCCTTCTCAACCTTCCCACCGGAGATCTTCTCCCGGAGGGCTTCTACCTCAAGGTCACCTCTCTGTGCCTCTAACACTTGACTCACTAGTATAGGCTGCGCAATAACACAAAACAAGGCTGCAGCCTCGACAGATTTGCCCAAAAGCAAATCGAACTCGCCAAGTGCCCCCAACATCTCCCACTCTCGGATGGCTATACAAGCTACATCACTAATGGATTTTCTGCTAAGGGCATCGGCCACAACATTGGCCTTTCCCAGGTGATAGTGCAACTCAAAATCGTAGTCCTCAATGAACTCCATCCACCTTCTTTGCCTCAAATTCAAGTCCCTCTGTGTAAACAGGTACTTCAAACTCTTATGGTCCGAGAATACTTCGAACCTCTCACCATAAAGGTAGTGCCTCCAAATCTTCAACCCAAAAATCACGACTGCTAGTTCTAGGTCATGTGTAGGGTAATTCTTCTCGTGTATTTTCAACTGACGTGAGCCATAGGCTACCACTTTCCCCTCTTGCATCAAGACACAACCTAAACCCTCTCGTGAAGCATCACAATAAACGGCATAATCCAAGCCTCTCTCTGGAATAATCAAGACCGGAGCAGTGGTCAATCTAACCTTCAACTCCTGGAACGACTTTTCACAAGTCTCACTCTATACAAACTTGACCCCTTTCCGCATCAATCTAGTCAACGGCGAAGCTAACCTGGAGAAATCCTTCACAAACCGACGGTAATACCCAGCTAATCCTAGAAAACTGCGGATCTCGAAAACACTCTTGGGCTGTGCCCAATCTTGCACTGCCTCAATCTTGGATGTATCAACTGACACCCCTTCCCCGGATACCACATGGCCTAAGAACTTGACTTCTCCTAGCCAGAACTCGCATTTCCCAAACTTGGCATACAGCCTATGGGCTCTAAGCAACTCAAGCACCACTCTCAAGTGTTCCTTGTGCTCCTCCTCAGAAGGTGAATAAATCAGAATGTCATCCACGAAAACAACTACAAAATGATCCAAGAATTCCCGAAAGATCCGGTTCATCAAGTCTATAAAGACTGCCGGTGCGTTGGTGAGCCCAAATGGCATCACCAGAAACTCATAATGGCCATACCGCGTACAGAATGCAATCTTAGGAATATCCTCCTCCCTGACCCTCAACTGGTGGTTACCCGATCTCAAGTCTATCTTAGAGAAACAACGGGAACCCTTCAACTGGTCAAACTGGTCATCTATACGGGGCATAGGGTACTTATTCTTGACCATAGCCCAATTTAACTTCCGGTAATCGATACACAATCTCAAGGCACCATCTTTCTTCTTAGCAAAGAGGGCCGGTGCTCCCCACGGCGAAACACTAGGGTGAATGAAGCCCTTATCTAGCAATTCCTGGAGCTGAATCTTCAACTCACTCAACTCGGTTGGGGCAAAATGATAAGGTGCCATAGAAATCGGCGTCGTGCCGGGCACTAAATCAATAGAGAACTCAATCTCCCGATGAGGTGGCAAACTAACGAGATCCTCGAAAAAAACATCCGAATACTAACAAACCACTCTCGGTAACACAATCTGGGTCTCATCACACTCACTACTCAAAAGGCTAGCAAGAAGACCACTAAGCTTACTCCACCCTCGCGGATCATACACCGGTGGCAACACACTACCAATTCAATCCCCCAGAAAATGGAAACACTCCCCGCTCAAGGTACATACTGTGACCCTCTGGCGGTAGCAATCAATAACAGCCCGATATGACGATAGCCAGTCCATACTGAAAATAACATCAAATCCCGACATGGGCATAACTATAAAAGGAAACAGAAGCCGACGATCGGCGACCTCTATATCACAACATCTACATCCTTGTTTCAAAATCAATTCACCTCCAACAGGTGATACAACACATATAGGAGATGCTAACTGTGCCAACTCCAAACCCAAAACAAATGCAAATGCAGCAGATACAAAGGAATGAGATGCACCCGTATCAATCAACACACTAGCAACTGAGTTGCAAAACAAAAAGGTACTTCTCACAACTAATGGAGCCGGTACAGAGGTCCCAAGGTAACGAGATACACGCATACCAGAGGCCCTCGATCAACTCTGCTCACCTCTAGGAGCAAAAGAAAAGCTGCACTGCCTGTTGGGACGATGAAGCCTCGATTGGCCCTTGAGGCTGCACTAATCGAAATGGTGAAAACTCGCCTCTGCCAGATCGCGGATGTGCCACTCAATTGCGGGCAAAACCACTTCAGGTGCCCCGCCTGACCACACTGATAACAAGACAGTGGCTGACCCTTGCCCTGACTCTTGCTCTGCAGTCTAGCTGAAGATGAAGCAGCTCTCTGACCTCCTCTCTTCTGTGGGCAAACCGAAGACTTGTGGCCCAGCTGACCACACTTGAAACAAGTGATATCTCCTTGATTGCCTCTCTCTGAGCCTGCGCTCGACACTAAAAAGGTTGATCTAGCAACACCACCCTAAGACTGCTGAGGGTTAAAACCCCTCTGTCTCCTGCCATCACCCTGGCCATCCTAGCTCCTCTTGGAGCCTCTCTACCCCTCCTCCTCCTCCTGCATCATAATCTCCATATGGGCTACAGCATCAACCAAACGCCCAAAATCCCGGGTCATCGAACCCCCAACTCTCATCTTGAGTCCACGCCTCATCTTATTCTCAAACTCGAGGCAACGGCGTTCCTCGGGCGCCACAAGTTCAGGTGCAAACCTGGACAAGCTAGTAAAAGCAGCCTCAAACTCGGCCACTGACAAACCCATCTGCCTAAGCTGATAAAACTGGTCCCTCAGCTTCTCCCTAACAGCTGGAGATAAATATTTCTCCTGGAAGGCATCCACGAAGGCCTCCCACGTGCCACCAATACGACCCTTCATGTACTTCCACCACTGACCCGCATCCCCTTTAAACTGGAAAGATGCCAAGGTCACTTTCAACGCTCCGTCCTCGATGCCAAGCATCTCGAACGTCTTTGTTATCTGTTTTAATCACTCATCCGCCTTAAGTGGCTCCTTCGGGTCCCCAACAAACTCATCCGAGTTAGACTAGAAAAACTCCCTCTTCAAGAAGGAAGGCCCTGCATCAACAACCTGGGCCTGCACTGGATTCTCAGCTCTGAGAATACCCATAGACTCCCTCAAAGCATCGGCTATCCCACGGGCTAAAGCACCCATAGCCTCCTGACCTGCTGGGTCGGCCACATTGACCCGACCAACCCCCTCCTGCTGTGCCGGAATATCATCCGGTAAAGGTATCTCCTGCCTACCACGCCTACCACGTCTACCACCTCGTCCTCGTCCTGACATCCTAATAAAGGTAACGAAGAACGTTAGCACATTCACAAATATGCCGAAGCTATAACACTCACGTCCTAATGCATGGACAACTGTAATTCACTCCACGTAAGCACATAAACACATAAGCACTTATGAATTTCGTTTCCGGATAATGATAGTCCCGAGCTGTTACTAGAGTTCCGGTTAGAAATATCATTAATCAAGTGCTTTTCCAACAAGACTCACAGAAACCCAAGGATCCAATCAACATCCTAGAAACTAAATCCCATACGCAAGTAGTCACATAAACATGTTATCACATAAGCACATAACACTACACACATAACACTACACACAAGTCTCTAACAAGCGAGACAAACCCATTGTGATACTAATCACTTCCCACGTAACCAAAGTATTCGAACCCGGTACGCTCTGATACCAAGTTGTAACGCCTTCAAAATGAACCCATAAATCAACCAATAATAGCATGCTTAGACATAAGAAAATAAAGCATAACTGTATTCCATCAGAGTAATCTTTACAAAATGTATTACATGTTGACATCAAAAGTAAATGCCCTAAGGGCTTACGACTTTCCAAGTCAACACTTGGTTACAAAAAAAAAAGAGTGCTAACTCTATACAAAGAAAGCCCTTGGCTTGATATACATGTAATACAACCAAAAACACAAAACAGTCCAACATTTCCAAGCCTCCCAAGCTACGTCCTTGGAGGTGGCATGCTACCTGTACCTAAAAATGATGTCCCATAAAGGGTGAGCCAACGCCCAGTAGAGATATGTTAAACACAATATGGGCAGTAACTAAGACATAAGCAATTGATAAATGTTTAACCCACATAAATTAAATTCATAAGCCATTTCCATTACATGACAACTGTGTCCATGTTTCATTTCATTTTCCATTTCTTATCCAGTTTTCAATTCACAACTACGGCTCAGAACCTAGCCAAATAGCTTAAATGAGATAGTAACTTGTATTAAACATTTCCCACTTCATATTAAATAAGCATACTAGCTATATCAACATTTCAACAGATAAGCATATGAGCTATATCAACACTTCAATATATAAGCATATGAGCTGTATCTACGGAGTCCATCCCCTATCTTCTCCCAAACACTATCCGGTTTAGAGGTCCATCCCCTATCTTCCCCTAAACTGTAGAGTACATCCCCTATCTCCTCCCACACACACAACGTATATAAACATAAGTCATATACACAATCAATCAATACATAAAATTAATGTATTCTTTCAACCGTCATATTCGATGACACATCCAATTGATTAGTTTTAGTTTGCCTAATTATCATGCATTGTCTACAACAATCAAGACTAGCCTCCACCGGTAGCCCAAAACAATTATTTCTAAACAGATAATAAAAGCACCAATAGATAAATTATCCACATTTTCAAAAGTGAATGATTTATTAATCCGACTCCATTATTCCAACTCATAATGAACCAATATCATTATATTCAACTCAATTTCACAAATCCATGACTTTTCCAAATTAATTATATTAATTAATTTATACACAATTTAGGGTTTTCTTTCCCATCTCTCAATATTAACCCAAAGGTTCAAATGTCAACAACCAACAACTATATCATCATTTTGAGACCCAAAATACATATTATGAGCCAAAATCACAAAACCCTCGTTTATACATTTTGAAACCCTAACTTTCCAAAACCCAAAACCATTTATACAAAAGCTCAAAATCTAGGTCAAAACCCATAGGTATGAGTAGGAATCCCTACCTCAAATTCGGAGCTCAAAGGAGGAAAAAGACCAAACTCAAAGTGCTCCAAACTCCAAACTTTTTAGATCAAAACGTAGCCCTCGATGATCAACACACTTTTTGTAAAGACCAAAGGGAAGGAAAACACTCTAGCTAGATCAAACCCTAGAGAGAAGGGAGATTCTAAAGAGAGGAGCTCTCAAAAATGGCTTTTTAAAAAAGTAAGAGAGAGAAGGAAAAGTGAAAAGTGATTTAAAATCACCCAGCGGATAACTCATATACGCTTTACCCGCTCGAGCGGAGAATAGAACGCTCCAGCGTCAAGCACAGAAATCTGGACTCGCTCGAGCTCAAGAAAGCCCACTCGAGCGCCAAGAAAGAAAAGCAAAACACACCCGCTCGAGCGCGAAGAACCAGTCCGCTCGAGCGTAGATTTTCATCTCCCAGAACTTTCACAGATAAAGCACTACCCGCTCAAGCGCCAACATACCCGCTCGAGCGCGACCGCTTGAACGCAAAGAAACCCGCTCGAGCGTGAAAAACACACCTGCAGAAGTTTTGCAGAGGCACGAAATATTGGGAGTGTGTAAACCCTGCTCGAGAGCAAGAAGACCCACTCGAGCGGACCGCCTAAAAACTGGGCAGCAAGGAAATAAAACCAAGGCTTAACCAACCTGTAACAAACAAGCCCAACACATCCTAAAACTCAAACATATGAAATTAAAGGATGACAACAAGATATACAACCACCAACTCCACGGAACCAAAGTCCGGAATACAACAAATACAGTAAGAGAATACCAGGATCGCTATAAGATGTCTTGGGAACATTGGCATCTTCGAATGGGTCAAAATGCCATTTGGCCTGAAGAATGCTGGGGCTACATATCAAAGAGCTATGAACACTATCTTTCATGATCTCATTGGAGGATATTTAGAGTGTTACATTGATGATATTGTAGTAAAGTCCCAATCCATGGAGGAACATTTGTTTCACTTGGAAGCAGCTTTTGAAAGAATGAGAAAATTCAAGTTGAAACTCAATCCTCTCAAGTGTGTTTTTGGCGTATCAGCTAGAAACTTCTTGGGCTATGTAGTACACAAGAAGGGAATACAGATTGATCAGAATAAAGCCAAAGCTATCATTGAAGCCAGACCTCCATCAAGTAAGAAAGAATTACAAAAATTCCTTAGACCGGCTAATTTCCTTCGAAGATTTATTTCTAACACTGCAGGGAAAACTAAAGTATTATCTTCCTTATTAAGGCTGAAAGATGAAGAAAAGTTTTTGTGGACAGCAGAGCATCAAACTGCTTTCAAAGGAATCAAAGCCTATTTGGCCAAACCTCCAGTGCTGATGCCACCAAATGGTGATAAGCCCTTGAAGTTGTACATAGCTGCAGCAGAAGATTCACTGGGAGTTTTCCTAGCCCAAGATAATGAAGAAGGCAAAGAGCAAGCAGTTTATTACCTTAGTAGGTTTCTAAATTTTTGTGAACGTAAATATTCAGCTATAGAAAAGCTGTACCTCGCATTGTATTTTGCTGCAATGAAATTGAGATACTATATTTTGCCTACAACTATCTTGGTAATTGCAACCATAGATTTGGTTAAATATATGTCATCTAGACCTATGTTGAAGGGAAGAATTGGCAAATGAATACTAGCTTTATCGGAATCTCATCTAGATATGTTCCCCAAAAGGCAGTAAAAGGACAAGTTTTAGCTAATTTCTTGGCAGACCATCCATGTCAAACAGAAAGCCAAGAAACAATAAAACTTGGTATGGTTAGTGTCGAACCATGGCAAATGTGGTTCGATGGATCAAAACCCAATGGTCTAGCTAGAATTGGTGTGGTGATTAAGTCACCACAAGGGGTAGAAACTACACATGGTTTCAGAGTAGATGAAATTACTTGTTCCAATAATCAAGTTGAATATGAAGCTTTAATAATGGGACTGGAAATACTTATTGGATTACAAGCTCGTGCAGTTGATATATTTGGAGATTCTCAATTGGTGGTTAACCAAGTGAAAGGAATTTTCAAGTGTCAAAGTGTGAGCATGTTGCCATACTATGTTGTTGCATTACATTTGCTTTTTCAATTTCAGATGGCAAATGTAACTTATGTTCCAAGATTCTTAAATAATAAAGCTAATGATATGGCTCAGAAAGCTTCGAATTTCAAGAGAAGGGATAATACTCAAATGAACATAAGTTAAACAACATATCAAAAGGTAATACCACCCTTAAATAAAAGGAATGTGGTTTTAGAAGTCAATCATAATGACTTATAAAAACAAGATTGGAGACATCCAATAATGCAGTATCAAGCTAGCCCATCTTCGAAAGCCAGCAGAAAAATCAAGTTGCAGTCTATGTAATACATAATGTATGATAATGCTCTCTACAAAATGGGGGCAGATGGGTTATTATTGGAATGTTTAGGTCCAAAGGAAGCATTGGCAGCCATGGTTGAGGTTCATGAAGGCATTTGTGGTGCTCATCAGCCTGGTGTGAAGATGAGGTGGCTGCTTCGAAGACATTCTTACTATTGGCCAGCCATCCTTAAGGATTGCATAGAATATACTAAAGGTTGCCAGGCATGCTAGAAACATGGCACAATAAGACATGTACCCATAACTGATCTACATGCAGTGGTGAAGCCTTGGCCGTTTAGAGGATGGGCTATGGACATGATAGAGAAAATACATCCACCCTCTTCGAAGCATTATTGTTTCATTTTAGTGGCCACTGATTACTTCACTAAATGGGTCGAAGCTAAGCCATATAAAGTTGTAGATCAGACCGAGGTTATTGGATTCATTAAGGATCTGATCCATAGATTTGGTATCCCATAGACCATAACTGTTGATAATAGGACTGTATTTGATGGAAAAATGGTAAAGTCTTTTGTGGCAGAATTTAGCATTAGCCTTGTTAATTCTACCCCTTATTATGCACAAGCCAATGGTCAGGTAGAGTCATCCAATAAATCTTTTAAGAAAGGAATACAGAAAGTTGTGGAAGATAATCCCAAGGATTGGCATAACTTACTGTTGGATGTACTATGGGCTTACAAGACTTCTCCAAGATCAAGTATAGGAGTTACCCCTTATGCCTTAGTAAGTGGGCATGATGTAGTATTATCTGTAGAAATTAACATCAAGTCCTTAAGGGTGAGAGGTCAAGATCAGTTAGTTCCTAAGCAGTATCATCAAAGCATGTGCTTGGAATTAGAGAACATAGATGAAGCTATAATTCTGGCATTAAATAGCATTCTTTTCCAAAAGAAGAAAGCAGCCAAAAACTATAATAAGAAAGTAAAACACATTAGCTTTGATGAAGGTGATTTGGTATGGAAGACAATACTCCCAATAGGGATTAAAAGCCACAAGTTTGGCAAATGGTCACCTAACTGGGAAGGACCATATCAAATTCATAGAGTCTTGCCTTCGGGATCATATCATCTGAAAAATTTGAATGGATATGTACACCCCAAGAAGATTAATGGCAGATATTTAAAGCCTTATTTTCCAACCACATGGGAAACACAAGGAATAGAATAAGTGCTAAATAATTGAACATGAAAACACTCAAACGATAAACAAGGATTTTTGAATACATATAGCCACAGATTGGCCCAAAAATCAGTACAATATTTCAGTTGTTCCTCTACAATAGATTTTCTGTTCTTAAGAGATGGGAACAACTGAATGGCTGTAGCCATCTCCTGTTTTTGATCAGCCAATCCTTGATTAATGATCTGCAGTTTAGTAGTAGTTCGATCTAAAGCCTGGTTAACTGCTGATAACTCTTCCTCAAGTGCAGCTTTCTTCTCCAGTAGTAGAGCTCGAAATTGTGAGACAGAGGAATGTTGCTTCTTCAATTTTGACACTTCAACATGAATTTGAGAAACAAAACTCTGATCCCTCAGTAATTTCTCCTCTGCGACCTTGGCAACATGGCAGATGTTGATGTAGAAATCAATGGTGGTTGCCGCTTGAGATAAATGACTTCAAACAGTCATGTTAGATTGCTCAACAATCTTACAGCACTGGAGGAAGCCATTTTTGATTATAGGCCTTTGTAAAGCTTCGAAAGGAATCCTTGAGAAGGATGTCAGCAATTCCAAGCAGCTATCCAAGTCTACTGAAGGTAAGGAAGTCTTATTACTGGAGGAAGAGCTCTAAAAAATTTCTAGTAGGGAATCAGCCAGGACTAATGGCTCAGTCTCATTGCTAGCTATTGGAAAGGTGGAAGGCACGTCAAAAAGACTAGCTAGCTTAGCTTCGAAGATGTCCACCTCATCTGTGGACATGGAAAGTGCAGTAAGAATTCTGGTAGAATGAGGAAATGGCTGCATAAGGATAGGAGAAGAAGGTAAAGTATCCCTAGTAGTCTCCACAGTTTTAGCTACCAGTAGGTCAAGAGAAGAGGGACTGGGGCTAGGTAAAGGTAATGAATGAGGAATTGGAGAACTACTAGTGCCTTCTCTATAGGAATCAACTATCATGGAAGATGAAGTGACAACTGGAAGTTCTTTAGGAGGGGAATGAGCAGCAAAGCTTGAGGGAAGAGCAAATTGAGTAGAATTGAAGGATAAGAGAGGAAGGTATGGTCTTAAGCTAAAAGAAAGTGATGTAGGAATGCTGATCCTCAAAAAAAGGTATGGAAAATGTAAGGTCAGGAAGTGGGAGTATTGTCTGAATGGGCTTCACATTTTGAGTTTGTTCAACTTCAGTTGAAACTGAAGGAGTCCTTATTGGAAGAGTAGGTAAAGTAGTTGTCACTGCAAAAGAAGAAATACAAAACAATGTAAGTCCCAGTATTAACAATTTGAGAAAAGAAAGTGGAGACATGAAAGGAAATTACTGGTTTCAGAGGTGGTGGCAATGATGGGGGAACTACGAAGGGAATAATGCTTTGTAGTGTGTTGCCTTCTCGTAGTTTCCCTTTGGGTTATATCAGCAGTAATAGCTTAATCCCTTAGTAGTTGCTGCTGACGCCTTTTTTCAGCTATCTGGAAAACAATTATTTCTTTAGAGTGTTCATTCTCCACTGTTTTGGCAGCCGCCTCATGAGTAGGGTCTTCGACCAAATCAGAAGGAGAGACAGTTATCTTCTTTCTCTTCTTTCTCTGTAGTGGTATCTCCTGCTCTTTCTTTGTCTCGTTCTCCTCAATCTGAGGCTCAGACTCCTCAGGAGTGAGTATTAGTTTTTTTTTCTTTTTCTGCTGATGTTTGTCTTTGAGAATAGCTAGGGCTTCAGCTCTCTTGAGAGATTCTTCTTGTGGAGACCTTACACCAAGTAGTATAAATATGAAGAAAACAAACAGAAAATTCTAAAAGAAAAGAAGCCTAAAAATGCATACCCTTTTTCGAAGCAGCTCTGGTGACTTTGGAAGGAGGGGATGAGACTGCAGGAATAGTCTTGGTAACTGTAGAAAGAGAGGGAATAGTCCTAGCTTCTTTTGGTTTGGCCTTAGAAGGCACACCTAGCCGTATTAATAAATCATGAGGGTGTATTACTAGATGCACTTCCATATTGGCTGTCCACTAATTTTGAAATCTTTTCAAGGCCAAGCTAGAGGAGAGGAAGGTTGTAAATTTGAACTCACTCAAGTCTTTCAACAGTTTAAATGGTACCTCCTCTAGTTTAGATTTGGGTACTTTTAGATCTCTAGCTGTAAGATGGACATTCGAGAGACTACAGAGTGGAATAGGAATTCCTTGGGTAAGCCCAAATTACCTGGCAAACTGGGAGGGGCAGTATACCTCAAATATGCACTTATAGGCTCGAGGGGTTCAAGTACCAATGAACAGTTCCCTCGGCAACAAAATGGAAGTCCATGTATCTTTATGTGATGGGATGGAACACTTTTTATCAGCCAAGAATGTTTGCAGCCAAGTTGGTCTTTTATTGGCATCAAAGAGGCAAAAGAAGGTGGAAATTGGGGAAATAGGAAGTTGATGAAAAAAGGTAAGGTAGTAGGCAAAAGAAGCAGGATAAAGAGCAATTCTAGCATACTTTTCTCCATAAGTACTAGGGTCTTGAACTAAAAACTTCAAGCACTTAGGATGCAGATCAATAAAGTATGCAAAGAGCCAGAGTTGAAGCACCCAGAGAGGACCTCCCTGGTTGATGTCGAGGGGTCTTTCACAAAATTGGAAGCAGGCTCTATAGACATGCCCTAAAAGGTAAGGGGCTAAGGCTATTCGTTTCTTCAAAACAAAGGCCTTCGCAGGTGGGGCGAACTCAGGCATGATTTGCTGAGATGATGTACAAAAGAGAAATTTGCACAATCAGTATAAAATAAAGAAAAAAAAGCTCTCGATCACTCAAAGGGCCTTCCTTTTTATTTTCAGCCTTTACAAAGTCACTGAAGGAAGAATTCAAAGGTGGAAGGGAAAATTTAACAGAAAGATCTGGATAGCTGGGTGTAAAAGGAGTACCAAGTGGTGAAAGCCGTAGGAGATGGCAGATATCAAGAACAGTGGGGGCCATCATACACACCGAAACTAGAAAAAGTTAAAAGCCATATTCCAAAAGTAAAGAGCGGCAGGAATCAAAAAAGGGTCTTCAGGAATGATAAATCTAGGAAGACGAAGGGCGTCGAGAATACAGAGCTCTTGCAGGTCCCATTCTCTTGCGAGCACAACCCTGTCATACCATTCTTCTCACTTAGCCCTCAATGTTGGCCAGCAACGATGAGGTCAGTTCACTCTTCAATTTCTCCAGTCAAGCCCTTCTTCATAGAGAAGAAAATGGCCCTCCAAGCGAGGGTACAAAGCAGGGAGTTGAGCGGGAGCCTCTCGAAAGATAGGACCTAGGACATATTCTTGTTTGTCGCTATGGCGAGGGACAAAGAGGCGTCCGTCTATGGCACTCAATCCATTAGCTTTAAACTTAGTAATCTCTTCCTCAATACATCTTTTCAAAGTCATCGTTGGGCTTATACGTTTGCCGGTTGGTATTTTCAAAGAAGAAGACTTCATTGATAACAAGCAGCGAGGAAGAGAGGGTCAGTAAAGATGAAGGGTTTGTGTGTTAGACAAACGAGTGAGTTCAAAGCATGAAATAAAAGGGGTTTTAAAACCTTTGTGCCTAAAAAATATATCTAATCGTTTTATGTAGGTGGAATTCGTAAAAAGTACTAAAGGTACGGATATGAAAAGTTTCCCTTAATATTGATAGTTATGGAGGGAAACACATCTCAAATATTGATGTTAGCTTTGAAATAAAATATTTGGTTTTGAAGCCAAATTTTGGCACCAAATTCAAATGACAAATGGCTTCGAAAGTAGGAAGCCGACTTCGAAGCACATTCCATGCCTAACGGTGCAAAAATGCTTAGGTATTTGTTTACTTCAAAAAGATTAGATACATGTTTTAGGTTTCTTAATGAGAGTAAAGTTCTTTGAGGCAAAATTTGAAATACCTTATGGCTGGAAATTGTTTGTTCCAAGTTTCAAACCAATAGCTGGTTTGATAGTATACAGAAGAAATTACTCTTTCCAAATAAGACAGTGCAGTACTTAGCAGAGGTTTCCATAGTTTGGAAAATATAGACTGTTTGTTCGAAATAAAATTGATTTAAAAGTCCTTGGTTGTGTTAACCATATGTTGGGGAATGGGATATGATCAAATCAAGTTTTGAAAGGCAAAATTGGTGAATTCGAAGCTCTAATTCTAAAAGGAAACCGGCAAAAGTTGTTAATTACACTCCATAAATTGGAAAAGTTCAAGTTGGTTTTTTCAGTATTGCCATTGGGAATGATCGAATTGAGATTCAACGGATGAAATTGTTGACTTTGACAAATAGGGTAAAATCAGACCATGCCAAATAAAAAGAAAACATCTTAGCTTTATTAAAATAAGAGCAATTACATCATAGGCCTTCTTTGGCTACATATTCAAGCTCATAAAAATAAAGAACAGAATAAATAACAAGGTCATGAAATTTGCTCCAACTGTGGTCAATGAACTTATGTTCTTTCTTTATTCTATCTTCTATCTTCTTCAGGCTGGGCTTCTGAAGTTGATATGCTCTAACTTGATAAAAAAAGTTTCTCGACCTTTATTTCGAATTCTGTTTCCTTCAACCCTTGTTCCATCTCATCCATGTCCAAGTCATCCCAGTATACAGAGTCTTTATTCTTGAAATCATTATATTCATTGATGAGGTTCTCTGCTTCATACTGGGTATGAACTCGACGGGCTGAGATTTGATCCAAGGATCAAGTGGTGGCCACAGAAATGTGGTGCCAATGAAGAAGTAATGGGAGCTGGTCTAAAAATATTTGAAGCTCTGCTTGGGCAATAGGGTTAAGGACATGACCCCGGGTCATAACATCACAAGCCCATCGAAAGTTCTTGAGAGGAACATCGTCCTCAAGAACATTGAAGGGCAAGTGAGAAAAGGCTATAAGTAGAAGATGGGCTTACTGTCACTGATGTTTGGTAGGTGGAGATAGAGGATGATAAGAGGGGAGAAACTAGTCCTCAAAGAGAGTAAGTCTCAGTTCCTCTATCTAGTGAGGGTTTTGTAGAAGAGGATGCGCAGGAGCTTTCATCTCGAAAGAAGGAGGAAATTGGGGGTTGTTGACAATGTCAAACCAGTCAGAAGAGCAAAGTTTAGCCCTTTGAGCTAAAACTGGCGGGCTATATCCTTGGGCCTTTTCTGGACGAGGGGTAGCTTGAACTATCTTCGTAGGCATAGAAGACGTGTACCATGCTACGAGTAAGTTATCTTCTAAACGGCGTCGGCAGTCAATGGGTACAGATAAATAAACCACCAAACTCCAAGGAAAGGGAGAGAAAGTTAGAGGATCAACGAATTCGAAAAAATGATGATTGATTCGTTCCCTTAACTTAGACTCCTCAGGTTCTGGCCAGCTTCTCCAACCAGAAGCCCCAGAAGAAGAAGAAGCAGCAACTTCATCCCATGTAGAAGGTTTTGGGTCAGAAGAAGATCTTCCAATATCCATGTTTGCAAAATTTTGGGTTAAGGAGTTGTGAATAACAGGTTCGTAGTCCAAAGGTTGATAATTTGCAAAAGCTTACATGAGTTGAATATATGAAAGTGGGTAAAGATGGCTAATCAATGCATGAAGATTCTTTCGATGATGAACAACATTATCCAACAACTCTTCGTATGCTTGATCGAGGTAAGAAAAGGTCTACTTGGCCATGAGAGCTGAACTAGTTTTTTCGAATACTGAGATAGTGGGAGTGTTCAAGGGTTAGAAAAGAATTTAATGCAAATGTTTCATTGAGGAATGACGGTTGCATTTCTGAAAAATGCAGAGCCCATGCACGTTCTAAGACGTGGGTAAAATACCTTGATCCACTAATATCACCAAGTATTGGGTATATTAGTGCGGGGGGGGGGCATAATGTTGGCTATATATTTTGTATAAGCTAATCACAGTTCGACACGTGGCAAGATAAGGGCAATACCGGAAGACAATTCAAATGCAGAGCCCATGCACGTTCAAAATGACGTGGCTTCAACGGTTACTCATATTTAAATTCAAAAATCAGAAGGGAAGCCTAACTGCAAATGAGGCATAGCGGAGCTAACTGTAAGGCAATATGATCAGCAATCATGGAGGGATGGTTCGATGGTTAGACCTGCATTTCGACGGTTACCATTGAAAAGTATAAATAGTAGAGAAGGCCTCAGAAAGAAGCCCAGACTCATATCCAAAAAACCAGTTTTATCTACTTTATTTTCCTTCCAGTTTTTACATTTCTTATTCTTTACATTCTTGTACTTCAAATTTCTGCACCGCACTTCGTTCATAGGAGTAGTTTCAAGTAGTTTGTCGCTGTAAACCTCTACGAGGCTGAATTGGATCATTGTAAGTCTTTCATTTTGTTTAATGAAATGCTTCCATTGTTCTTCATTTAATTGTTGTTTACTTAATTCTCCTAAACAAAGCCACTAGTAAAAGTCATCTTCATTGAGGCTGAAAGAACTAAAACACAATCGTCTGATAATTGGTTGGCAATTAATATTCTGTAAGGACTGATTGATCCTTGCTAGCACGCTCAAAATTACAATAATAACCTTCGAAAGCCAAAAAGCCAACACATTCAGAAAATAAAATATGTGAATCAAATTTATTCTGTTTGTTATTCACATATGATTAGAGGCGGAATTATCAAGGGACAGGCGGGGGTTGTCTCCACGGCTATTTTCAATTTTTATTTTTATTTTTTATGTATGTATATTTTAGTTACACTTTTCACCTTTTTAATTTGGTTCAAATTTCACTTTAACTCTTATAGTTTTAAATTAAAGAATTTAATCCTTACATTTTAAGTTCAATTTTTTTTTTTTAGATGGACAAAAATAATAAAGGAACAAGAAACACAACATCAAAGAGACGCCTCCCTCCTAACGAGGGAACGTAAAGAAAACGGAACCTCCTCCATCCAAATGGAACAACCCTTCAAAGAGAACGCCATCCGAGCTAGACAGTGAGCTACCGAATTCCCATCCCACTTCACATGCTGGACAACCCAGGACTGGAAATTTGACAACAAAGATTTAGCTTACTCCACAAAGTGCCCAAACGAAGCCAAGGACTTGGACGCAGAGTGAAAGGCACGAACTATCGTGAGTGAGTCACCTTCAAAAATTATGTGGTGTAACCCCAAATCCAACGCAAACTGAATAGCTGCAAGCATTGCAAAGGCCTTGATGCAATCCACCTCCATCGCGGACACCCGTTTAGCTGACTGGGCAGCAATAACTGCACCCTTATGGTCCCGAACCATAATGCCCACACCAATAAAACCATCGTCTTCAGAACACGCCCCATCAAAATTAGCTTTAAGCACTCCGTCCGCTGGAGGAGACCAACGAAGTGGCATGCGAACATGCTGTGATACCCGAACATAATTCTGGACAGCAAAATTTTCTTGATAATATTCATAGGCATACCGAGCAAGTTCCCCCTCAGATTGGACCTTGTTTTGGAACACCACTTGGTTGCGATGTGTCCAAATACACCAGCACAGAACCCAGAACAACTCTCTAGTCGTGGAGTCAACAGAAGAAATAAGCTCGAAAATCCAATCGAATAAAGGTCCACCCCGTTGTCGATGAGCAACCATGGCAATGCTACTACATGCCCATACCTCTTTTGCAAAAGGGCAATCAAAAAAGCAATGATGAATGGATTCAGTAGCGTGATTGCAAAGACTACAATCAGCATGAGTTAAGACCTTCTAGGCTCGTAGCTTAGCTCGCACTGGCAATATTTCCAAGCACATCTTCCAGCCGAACACTTTAATCTTACTAGGAATCTGCATATTCCAGAAAGTCTTCCAAAAACCAACCTGTTCATGACCACCTATCGATGACGAAGCATGCTCAGATCTGCAGTGAATGTCCATTTCAAGATGGTAAGCCGACCTAACCGAAAACTGCCCCTGTTTGGTATAATGCCACACTAATGTGTCCTCCGGCAAAGACGGACAAACAGATATCAATTTAATAACCTCAATCTCAAAAGGTGGAAAACAAGCAGCAAGCATTACCTCATTCCAGTTTCCCAAATCAAGATCAATCAGCACACTCACCTTAGCTTCAATGCCTAAGTAAGAAGGAGGGGAACAGATTTTGAACGAAAAAGGCCGCGGGACCCATTTGTCCGCCCAAATGCCAATTTGGTCCCCATTACACACTCGCCATCGTAACCCTTCCAACAAGAGAGAATGCGCATTCCAGATACTCCGCCACGAAAAGGACGGACTAGCCCCCAAAGGTGCATCAAGAATTGAGCATTGTGGATAATATTTAGCTTTCATAACCTGAGCCAGTAAACTATTCGGGAATTGAAGGAGTCGCCAAGATTGCTTAGCCAATAAAGCTTTATTGAAAGCTACAAGAGATCGAAAACCCATCCTGCCTTCAAGCTTCACCTTACAAAGAGTCTGCCAACTATACCAATGAATCTTGCGTCGTTCCTCACGTTGTCCCCACCAGAAGCGTGAGATCATACCACTAATCTCATGGCATAGCCCATCCGGCAATTCAAAACAGGACATGATGTAAGTTGGGATAGCTTGAGCGACTGCCTTAATAAGAATTTCTCTTCCCGCTGCCGACAAAGATTTCTCCTTCCATCCATTGAGACGCTGCCACACTTTATCCTTTATATAACCAAATACTGCCTTTTTTGTCCGACCCACAACAGACGGCATCCCTAAGTATTTCCCAGGAGTCACCAATTGGCCCACACCCATGACAGCTGAAAGACGTACCTGGTCCTCCCTCTGCACATTCGGACTAAAACAAATACCGGATTTTTCAAAATTGACTTTTTGCCCAGAAGCCAATTCATAATGCCGCAGCAAAACTTGAATGATAAGCAATGACTGTTCAATCGCCTTAGCAAACAACAAACTATCATCGGCGAAAAAAAGATGGGAGATTTGAGGTCCCCCTCGACTTATGGATATGCCAGAGAATTGGCCCTCTACTTCAGCCGGCCGTATCAAAGCCGATAACGCTTCAGCACACAGCAAGAATAGATACGAGGAGATAGGATCACCCTGGCATAGGCCCCGCGAAAGCCAAAAACATCGTGTGGGCTTGCCATTCAAAAGCACTGAATAAGAGACACTCGAGACACACTGCATCACCAGGCCAACAAAATTTAACGGGAAGCCTAGCTTGACCATCACCGCCTCCAAAAAACCCCACTCCACCCGATCGTAGGCCTTACTCATGTCAAGCTTCAACGCAAAATACCCAGTTCTGCCCAATCGTTTATGCTTAAGGTAGTGGAACACTTCAAAAGCCGTCAACACATTGTCGGTAATAGCCCGTCCTGGGACAAAGGCACTCTGATTTATGGACACTATTGTTGCCAGCACGTCCTTAAGCCTATTAGCTAAGACCTTCGAAACACGCTTATACACAACATTGCACAGGCTAATCAGACGAAAGTGGCTTGGCAATTGTGAGTTCTTCAATTTTGGGATTCAAACAATATATGTATCATTAATCAGAGAAACATCTCGCCCATCATTTAAAATTCCCAGAACAGCCCTACACACGTCTCCGCTCACTAAGTCCCAGAATTTTTGGAAAAAGAGAGCTGGGGTACCATCAGGCCCAGGGGCCTTGGTAGGATGCAGTTGGAACAATACTAAGCGAACCTCGTCTGCCACAAAAGGCCTGTTCAATCGCTGAGCCATGTTTACCGTTATAGAGGGAGTAATGCAGTCCACAACCTCGTCAATATGGCTGGGATTATGGGTGGTAAACAAGTCTGTAAAATAACTTATCACAATCTCCTCCAAAGCCGCTGGCTGTGAGCACCACTCACCCCTCTCATTTTCCAGACCAGCTATTGCCTTCTTCTTCTGCCGTTGGGAAGCTTTCGCATAGAAAAAGACAGTGTTTCTATCCTCATCCTTCAGCCAATTCATATGAGCCCGTTGAGCCCACATCACCGATTCTTTTTCAAGAAGCTCATCCACCTCCAATTGAACTTTACGCAATTCCGCCATATCATCATCACAAAGAGTAGGCAGGGCTTGGATCCGTTGAATAATAGCCAATTTATGGTGCACCTGGCGTTGCACATTACCTAGAACCGTCCTATTCCAATCTTGCAAGTGAACAGCCACCACCTTCATTTTACTTAACATCAACTCAACTTCAGTGAGGTTACGATCCTGAGACCATTCCCTAGTGATTATTCCTTCACAAGCATCCTCGCGCAGCCATATTGCTTCAAAACGATACAACTTCTGGTGTTTCGGTCTCATAGCCATCTGAGCGTTACCCCCTTCTAGATCTAACAATATAGGGAGATGGTCCGACGATGTGCCTGCCAAATGGTAGACCCTAGCCAGCGGAAAAGAGGCAAGCCATCGTCCATTAGCCACACATCTATCCAACCGTTCTTGAATCAGACTCCCGCCCATCCTACCATTGCACCATGTAAACGCCGCCCCTTCAAAGCCCAAATCAGCTAAGTCACAATCAGAAAGGACCTATCGGAAGCCATCCATCTTCCTTTGACTGCGCACCGCCATCCCAGCTTTTTCATGAGCATACAAAATTTCATTAAAATCTCCAGCATAGACCCACGACAAATCCAGCTAATCCTGAAGGCATCTCAACAATTCCCACGAATCACCTCTCAAAGAAGCAATCGGATTACCATAGAACCCCGTGAACCTCCAAGAAGCAGTTCCATCCTCAAAGAGAATGATAGAATCAATATGGCATTTCGAATAGCTTTTAATCTGTAATCCAAGCTCACTAACCCATAATAAAGCTAAACCACCCGAGAGCCCCACATGATTAACCGTAAAGCACCCCTGCAGACCAAGTTTACAGCAAACCCGCTCCATAGCACGAGCATCAAGTTTGGTTTCCACCAGGAAAACCAGAGTAGGCACTTCCTTCTTCAACAATAGTTGAAGAAAACGAACTGTCCGTGGGTTCCCAAGCCCACGACAGTTCCAACTGAGGGTTTTCATGGCTGTCGGCAAGGCTGAGACCCAACCACTGCCGTTGAATTAGATATGCCCATGACAACCTCAATCTGAATCCGCTTCTCCTGTGAAATGCCATCCTTGGCCAGCACCGCATCAGCAATCAAGCTCCGCTTCACTCCTGTATGTAATGCCCTAGATCCAGGAGCCCCTTGTTGAGTGCGAACTATTTTCTTCCATTTCTTCCCCACCCTACTAGTTGGGACTAAGGACATAAGAGGCTCCTCTCTACATACCAGAGCTGGGTTTGCTAACACTAACTCTGACTCGATATCCATGGATTGAGGGGGTAACGATGGGCCTATACCAATAGCCGGTATGGAAAGGCCCACACTCACAAGGTCCCCCTTAGTCAAAGCCAAGTTGGGCCCCAAAGAGGATGCTTCATGGACTGCAACAGGACATAACCCATCATCTTGATTGAGCTTCTTTTGAAAAGAGTCCAACTTCACCCCCACTAGCCCACTTTGAAGAGGCCCAGAAGTCAAACACTCATCAGTCAGCAATCTTTCCCGCTCACTCTGCTCCTGGGAAGGTAATAAAACCCCACCGTCCCCCATCAGCGGCAAAAACTTCTCCTGTTTATTTGCTGACTGATCATCATTTCCCAAATGAAAGGCACCTTATAAAATAGGATAAGACACACCCACAGCTAGTCCCTCCCGTCGGCAGATCTCCATCTCCGGCATCGCCAGCCCAGCAACACCATCCATACACCTACTCTGCCCACGACGCGCAGTAGGAGGCGTAGGGCGAAATCTGGACTTTTGGACATCCGCACGCAGCCATGGCCCATATTGCATGGCTTTACCAATTCCATCCTCTGGTTGTGACAGCAACATATTGCACTCCTTCTCACTATGTCCCAAAACACCACAAAAATAACAAAAATTGGGTAGTCGTTCAAATTTAAAATCCACCCAGACGGCCTCTCGATTATGGACTGCAAGTTTCATACCCTGGCGCAAAGGCTTAGCCACGTTGAGTGTGACTCTTATGCGCAGATATCGGCCAACTGCCATTCCATCAGCCCCATATTCCACATCGACTGTAGAACCAATCTTATTCCCAATCAGATAACCCACCTCCTTAGTCATACTAATGAGAGGCAGATTATGAACCTGGATCCAAAAAGCAGCCTCAAATAATAGGACCTCGGAAGGTGGAAGGTGCACATCCACCTCATTCAAGAGAATAAGGTGTTTATCAAAACTCCATGGACCATTAAGCAAGACCCGACGTTTATCCGCAATGTGAAAAAATTGGAACAAGAACAAATTATCCCCAATGACATTAAAATCCATTCCTTTGATGGGCCGCCACACCGTCAAGAGTGTAGACTTCATAGCCTCCACATTGAAAGGTCGAGTAGTCAGAACCTTCCCTACTAAACTTAACCCAGCCGTCCCTGCAAAAGACGAGGTTAGCATCTCATCCACCACCACAGCATCTTCTTCATCTTCCGTAAGGGCTAACCGACGAGCAAGATCGGCAATAGAGTCATTCATATCTCCAACACAATGGCCCAATGTGTACCCGAAGTGGAGAAAAATCTTGCACCGGAGGGCAAGACAAAAACCCCTACCAGAGATGCCCTAGAGAGAGCATCGCAAGAGAGGACTAACCAGTAATATTTTTGGTGATTGGGATATTTTTGAGTTACATGTTACTTTATCTTAAGTAAATTGTGAATGAATAGCCCCCATAGTTGGTGGTTCCATCATAGTAAGTGGTGCTATAGGTAAGAATTTGTTTAGTACAGTAGCTTTCGCGGTCGTTGGCACATTTTAAGTTCAGTTTTAATTTAATTCTTCTGTCCAAATTTCTGTTAATTTTTTTTTTCGTGTCACCATAAGAAATTAACAATTATTTCAAAATTATTAATTTTAACCTCAAATTTAAAATGAAAAAACTAAATTGAAACTATAAGAGACAAAAATATAGAGGCTAAACCAACCCAAGAAATAAATTACAAGGTCATGAGTATAATCTATCCTATTTTTTTTACACATCCGCATGTGTAAAAATAAAAAATAATAAAAATAGTAATAAATTCAACTAGGTCAGGAAGCATGTGGTTAAGTATTGTCAAGTGGGTATTTGGAAATATTTAAATAAGTGGGTATTTAAAATAAAAATTGTTAGAATTAATGTAAAGAGAAATAGGGAGAGAATAATTTGTATGTATTGATTGATGTATTATTGAGGTTGTATAATGTACATGGTTGGTCTCCTTTATATAGGAGATGTGGGTGGAGAGTAGGTGGAGTGGAGTAGGTGGAGTAGGTGTAGTAGGTGTAGTAGGTGTGGTAGAGTAGGTATTATTGTTTACATTAACACTCCCCCCCAAACTCAAGGAGAATAGGCACAAACCAACTTGTGTTTGGAGAGAGTAACAAAACAAGAAATAAAATGACCAAAATAAAATAGGATATGAGACACTGTATGGTTGTGTTAGACCGTTGTAGAAGACACTGTATGGTCGTGTCAGACAGCTGTAGAAGACACTGTATGGTCGTGTCAGACTGTTGTAAGAGACATTGTGTGGTCGTGTCAGGCTGCTGTAGGAGACACTGTATGGTCGTATCAGACCGCTATAGGAGACACTATATGGTCGTGTCAGACCACTATAGAAGATACTGTGAGGTCATGTCAGACCATTGTAGCAGACACTGTGTGGTCACGTTAGACCGTTGTAGCAAACACTGTGTGATCTTATCAGACCGGTGGAGAATACACTGTAGGGTCGTGTATATAGGTTGCCCAAAAGATATATATATATCTATATCGCGCCCTCAAAAGTTGTGCCCTCAAAAGTCGCGCCCAATACATCAAAAGTCGTGCCAGACACTGTGGCGTCGAGCGGCGCGCGATGCGTGTGTCTGCCTTGGCTTGTGCTCTCGTTTTGTCGTCTTAGTTTCTGTATTGTCTATTTAAACCAAGGCTGAGGCTGAGGTTGGTTGAAAGCAAACCAAAGCGAAATTTCCTGAAACACTCTACAACCCCCTGCTTGTGCTGCCTCTAATATGGCCTCTTCTTCCCGTTGTCCTCTCACCCTTTTTCCAAACCTGAATGATGTCACAATAGAGATAACTGGTTCTATCGCCCTGGAAGTGCAACCAAGCGCCCCTGGACCAAGTGCAGCTGCCTTTGCTCCGTTGAACTTTCCGATACCGTTAGTGGAGCAAAAAATGACAGCGCAAACGGACATCAAAGCCAACCATTTTATGTTGAAGTCGTGCTTGGAGACAGTGACTGCAGTCTCCAAGTTGTCGCACCGGCTGCAAAATAGTATTAGTAAGGTGCACCAGTTAAATGCCCAACTCTCTCTGCTCCAGTGCATGTATAAGGATGCACGAGCAGAGATATGTGCACTGAAGGCGGAAAACAATGAGCTAAAACGGAAGGCCACCGTCATGCTCCGATTCGGAGGTCCGCCATATAGTGCGTTTGAGGAGCAGCGGGAAGGCAACTTACTCGGTGGACTTGGAAGCATTGAGGCAAGGCTGTCACGGGACACCCAAGATAAAGGCAAGAAGAAGAGACTGGCAGCAGAGTAGAGAAGGGAAAAGAAAAATCCCTCCTATGTGAGGGAGGTTGTTTGTTTGTGTGGTTTTTGTTTTTGTTTTTGTTTTTTTTTTTTTTTTTTTTGTTTTTTTTTTTGTGGTTGTGGTGTAAAATTGTGATGGGGGTTGATCCCCGGCATGAATAAATGACAAGTTTGTGGAATGAAAATGAGTTGGTTGTGAATGAATTTTTTTTTTTTTTTTTTTTTTTTGAGAGAGAGAAAAAGGAAGATAAAATAAAATAAATAAAGTGGTAATTGAGCCCACGGTTTTGTTCAAACCAACACATGATGGTGCCAGCCATTATCGCTAAAGTGGGTAATGACAGATTAAACAAATATATTTTAAACAAAAACAAATTGTAGGTCAGATGGGTTTGTTTAATCTATCAATAAGCATAATGATAAAGGTGAGAAAAGTTCTGCTGGGTAGCTCGAAACCAATTACCCCAAACGGCTCGAAAATGCAAAACCACCTCGTTTTGCTCTTCTTTTTTTTTTCTTTTCTGCGTCTTCGTTTTCCTTCCTCCCAAACCTACCAAACCCAAACAGAACATTTGTGAACATCAAACCTCCTTTGTCTTCTTCTCCTTCATCTTCTTCTTTCTCTAAAACCTACCAAACCCATCACAACCCATCACAAAATTGAAGAAAACCCCCAACAGTCTACCAATCAAACCCAAAAATTAAACTCAAAAATCAAAACCATCATCATCAACAAACCCCCAACAGTCTACTAATCAAACCCAAAAATCAAACTCAAAAATCAAAACCATCATCATCAACAAACCCAACAATCAAAACCACCACCGATCATCATCAACAACACATCATCATCATCATCAACACACAGAGATACACACACACACAGAGAGAGAGAGAGAGAGAGAGAGAGAGAGAGGTACACAGATCTATATAGACCTGTGTATACACAGAGGATGGCGATGGTACCGGTGATGGCGCCGGTGATGATGCTCTCTCTTTCCCCTCCCTCTTCTCTCTTCCTCTTTCTTTCTCTTCTTTTCTCTTCTCTTTCTTCCTCCCTCTGTTTTCAGCACAGCTAAGAGGGAAAGGCCCAAAAAAAAAAAAATTTCGGGTTGTTCAAAGGGATAAAATTCGGGGGGAAAATCATTTTCTGGGTGAGAAAATAATAATAATAATATATAGAAAAGTAGGGCATATTTTCATGGGGAAATTTTTTTTTTTTTTAATTGAAAGTTGAACTATTGATGATGAGTTATTGACATAGGAAGTGGAGCAACATGGGTGACAGTTGGCCCATTGATTTAGGTAAAACCTGTTGGACAATCTTTATTGTAATTAAATTAATTAATTCTGTTTGGGTGCTAAACGACGACAAACAGAATATAAAAGAAAAATAGGAAAGGAGAGAGAAAGTTTGATTACAAAAATCAAACTAGAAATAAAATTAAATAAATAAAAATCGATTTTATTTTGTTACAAAAATAAAATTTAAATCTAATTTAAATAAATAATAAAACAGAAAATAAATAAATAACTTACTTGATTAATATCTTGAATATTATTCTGATCAAGTCCAGTGTTCGACATTGTGTCCTTAGGAAAGATTCGTCCTCTCCACGGTGCTATCAGAATATGGACGTCTATCTCTTAGGATGAAATGATCAACAACAAATAAATGCAACACTGTTTGGAATAGGTATGAAACCTATTTGGTTTTGAAATAAACAGATTTAAATCTGTTGGGTTCAAAATTCAAATAGATAAAAACGGAAGGGACCTGTTTGGATGTAGGGAAAAAATCGAAACAGTTTATTTCTGGAATTAATTTGAATTCTGGATTTTATTTTACCAAAAAATAAATTAAATTCAAATGTTTTTTGGCCCAAAAAGATTAGTATTGGGTCGGACAAGCCCAACCCAACCACACACCACGCACCCGCGCCCAAGCCTAGCCCAGCCCAGCCCGTCCAACCGACTGGACGATTAGCGGCGATGGCGCGCGCATGTGTGTTGGTTTTTGGGTCCAATGGGTCAAGCCCATTTTGCCCATAGCCTCCCTCTCTACAAAAGTTGGGTACCCCTTGGGGCACACCCCAAGTTTCAATCTCATGCCTTATAAACCCATTCAAAACTTCCCACCAAATCAATGTGGGACAAGCCATTTTTCAACCTTAAGGAATTTCCACCAAAACTCCATTTCCATAGAGCACACTTTGGCTTCAATTTCCCATTCACTCGATAATGGTTTTGAGCAACCAAATATACCATGTGAATCACAACGCGGCATAGAATGCGTTACCACTTTGACTCACCAAATTTGACGCTCGGGTCCCACCTAAATAATATACCAAAGTTAGGAAAAAATTCTGATTTTACCCATAATTTTCCAACCATTTCCAACAATCCCCCAGATGAATGGAATTTGATGACAACAAAATGCAATAATATGCAAACTTTATCGAAAGAGTATAAGTCGAAAATATCTTGCATCAGGATAGGTAGCTTTCGGCCTTGAACCTTCCCTAGTGATAACCTATCGGACTTACTAGCTAACCAATGGACGCGATGCCTTGAATTGTTCAGCCGTTTGTGTAAGCCAAGACAATAGATTTCACACAAAATATCTTCTAACACATCGTGGTTCTCACTGTTGTGTTTATTTTGTCCTTGAACGCTCCTGGTTTTCATGAGTGTTTCTAGAGAATTTAGCCTTTTTCATTCTCATAAAACCGGCCCCAGTTCAACACTCATCTAGTTGATTCTTATTGTGAGTATCTCCTTATACTCATCTTGATTTTATGCCTTGATCAAGATATAAGTAATCATTAAAAGCAAAGCTTATCCTTATGCCCCTGCATACAACATATGTTGCAGATATCACTCTCACCATAGGAATGGGTAAGGAATTTTAATCCCTTGGTGATTTCTGGCGAGCCACACATAACTTAGTTGTCCCTTTGAACTTAGTTCTTGGGATCTCCAATTATATAAGTAGGGTTATCATTATGACGACTTTTATGTAATAGGCTTTAATCTCATCCCCTTCGATGAACTATACACTAGCTTTTTTGTCAAACCTTTTGTTAACGGATCCGCAATATTCTCTTTAGATTTTATATAATCTATTGAGATTATTCCATTTGACAATAATTTCCTAACGATATTATGTCGACGACGAATATGTTGTGACTTACCGTTATACATATGATTCTGTGCCCTGCCTATTGCAGATTGACTATCACAATGAATGCAAATAGCTGGCACAGGTTTTGGCCACATTGGAATGTCTTCTAAGAAGTGACAAAGCCATTCTACTTCTTCTCCTGCTTTGTCTAAAGCAATGAACTCGGATTCCATTGTGAATCGTGCGATGCATGTTTATTTCGTGGACTTCCAAGAAATAGTAGCGCCTCCCAGAGTAAAGACATATCCACTAGTAGATTTTGAATCTTTAATATCCGATATCCAATTGGCATCACAATAACCTTCAAGCACTGCTGGATATCGAGTAAAGTTCAAACGATGATCACGGGTAAATCTTAGATATCTAAGAACCCGAATAATCGCCTTCCAATGGTCTTCTCTGGGGTTACTAGTGTACCTACTCAATTTACTGATAGCATAAGCTATATCAGGACGAGTACAATTCATTAGGTACATTAGGCTTCTAATGATTTGGCTGTATTTTAACTGAGACTTTGCATCACCTTTATTTTTCGATAAATAAAGACTGATGTCTACAGGTGTTCTAACTACATTCAAATCATCCTTAATAAATTTATCAAGAATTTTCTCAATATAATGAGATTGAGATAATGCATATCCGTCAAATGTTTTAGTAATTTTTCATTCCTAATATAACATCTGCGACCCCCATATCTTTCATATCAAATTTTCTGTTAAGCATTTGCTTAGTTGATTTGATCATGTTTTGACTGCTTCTAATGATAAGTATGTCATCCACATAAAGACAAACTATGACATATCTTTGGTCAGTGTTTTCAACAAAGACGCATTTGTCACATTCATTTATCTTAAACCCATTAGCAAGCATTGCATTATCAAATTTTTCATGCCACTGCTTAGGTGCTTGTTTTAATCCATAAAGAGATTTTACAAGCTGACAAACTTTCTTTTCTTGCCCTGGCATTACAAACCCTTCGGGTTGCTCCATATAGATCTCTTCATTTAGATCACCGTTTAAGAAAGCTGTCTTAACATCCATTTGATGTTTTTCTAAATTAAACAACGCTGCTATAGCAATAAGCATGCGAATGGATGTTATTCCTGTCACAGGAGAATATGTGTCAAAATAGTCTAGACCTTCCTTTTGTCTGTAACCTTTAACTACAAGTCTTGCTTTACACCTGTCAATTGAACCATCTGCTTTCATTTTTCTCTTAAATATCCATTTATATCCAAGAGGTTTAGAACCTGGTGGAAGATCCACCAATTTCCAAGTATGATTTGCATAATGGATTCAAGTTCTTATTAACAGCCTCTTTCCACAAAGGTACTTCAGGACCTGCCATTGCTGCCTTAAAGCTTTGAGGTTCATTTTCTAACAGGTATGTCAGAAAATCTGGACCAAAGGATTTTGATGTTCTTGCTCTCTTACTTCGTCTTGGTTCATCATCAGTTAAATCCTATTGGTCGAGACCATTACTAGTCTCTTGTGTTTGATTGTCATTAGTCTCTTGACTTTGTGCATAATCATAAGTTCTTTTCTGTGAACTTAATTCCTGTCCTTTCTTGTAAGGAAAGACATGTTTAAAAAACACAGCATTCCTTGACTCTATAATAGTGTTCACATTTATATCAGGTATTTCTGATTTATAAGTCAGAAACCGATATGCACTATTATTTTGAGCATAACCAATAAACACACAATCTACTATTTTTGGTCTAATCTTAGTCTTTTTAGGAACAAGAACTTCAACTTTTGCCAAACGCCCTCACACTTTTAAGTATTTGTAGGAAGGTAGTCAACCACAATTCATAAGGAGTGTTGTTGATTTTTTTGTGGGGTATTCTATTAAGAACATAATTAGCAAACAATATTGCTTCCCCCCCCAAGTTCTGTGGTAAGCCTGAACTTAGGCCTCGTTTGGGAACAGGCTAATTTAGTAACTTTTTGGCTAATTGGCTAAAAAGGTTGGTAAGAAAAACCTGTATGTTTGGGCCAACTTTTTGGCTAATTACGAAACGACGTGCAAAAAGTAGAGAGAAAAGGGAATCTTTGACTTTTTGGTATGAGTTGTTGGCTTTTTGGCTAAAAAGGTAACTTTTTGGCTAATTGGCTATTTTAGCCTCTTGCCAAACGAGGCCTTAGTAACATGGCATTCATCATTTCTTTTAGGATTCTATTCTTCCTTTCAGCAATTCCATTTTGCTGTGGAGAATAAGGTGCTGTAGTTTGGTGAATAATGCCATGTTGTGCACAAAATTCATTTAATAGTGCATCATATTCATCACCTCTATCACTTCTAACCATTTTAATGATTTTACCTAGTTGATTTTCAACTTCTGTTTTGTAGAGTTTAAATATTTATAAGGCTTCATCTTTACTTTTAAGTAAATAAATATAATAATATCTTGTGCGATCATCGATAAATATTATGAAATGCTTTTACCTCCTCTAGTTTGAACAAATTTAAGATCACATACATCAGTATGAATTAATTCTAGAGGTTCGGTTTTCCTTTCAACCGATTTAAATGGAGCCTTAATTAGTTTCGCTTTTACACAAACTTCACATTTATGATTAGGATTAATTTCAAACTTTGGTATATAATCCAAACCAATTAATCTACGCAAAGTATCATAATTTACATGTCCTAATCTACCATGCCATAAATTCGACTCAAGAATATAAGCAATAGATGTGTTATTCTTATTACTAACAACTTTTGGTACAACTGTCATTACATTTAGTTTGAAGAGACCATCACTCATGTATCCCTTACCAACATACATGCCACTCTTTGTTAATACAAATTTATCAGACTCAAAGACAAGCCTAAAACTATTTTTACTTAACAAAGAACCATAAACTAAATTTTTCTAGATATCAGGTACATGCAGTACGTTGTTGAGGGTCAGTTCTTTCCCTAATGTCATCTTCAAGATCACTTTCCCTTGTCCAGCCACAGTAGAAATAGAAGAATTTCCCATGAAAAGTTGTTCACCATTTGCAGCCTCATTGTAGGTAGTGAACATCTTCTTATCCGCAAAAATATGACAAGTTGCCCTAGTGTCAATCCACCATTCCTTGGGATTTCCAACCTAATTAGCCTCAAACACCACAGCAGAGAGGTTGATGTCAACCCACCATTCCTTGTACTTCCATGATCCTTTTTAGGGCGGCACCAGTCAGAAACTCGATGTCCAGTCTTGCCACAGTTATAGCATTTTCCTTTGAACTTCTTGTTGTCATTGTTGTCGCGTTATTTAGGACCATCTCCAGTAAACTTCATCTTTTTGTTATGTGGTTTATGAACTTGTTCAACCACATTAGCCTTGGACTCAATGGGATTTTTCCTATTCCTCTTTTCAGCCTTTCGGTTATCCTCCTTAATTCTAAATCGTACAATCAATTCATCCATGATCATCTCTTTGCGTCTATGTTTTAAATAATTTTTGAAATCTTTCCAAACCAGTGGTAACTTTTCCACTAAAGCAGCAGCTTGGAAAGACTCGCTAAAAGACATACCTTCTGAATGAATATCATGCAAAATTATTTGCAAATTTTGAACTTGAGAAATTACCATTTGGGAGTCTACCATAACAAAGTCCAAAAATTTACCGACAACAAATTTCTTCGTGCCGGCATCCTCTATCTTGTATTTCTTCTCCAAAGAATCCCACAATTCTTTTGCTGACTTCAGAGGACTGTAAACATTATACAGCATGTTGTCAAGGCCATTAAGGATGTAGTTTCTACACAGGAAATCTGAATGTTTCCAAGCATCTACAGCGGCAACAACTTGCCGATCACTTTCACCCTCTTTAAGTGCTGGAGCCTCTTCATGGAGAAACCGGGCCAAATTCAGAGTTGTAAGATAGAACAACATCTTCTGCTGCCATCTCTTAAACTCAGTACCATTAAAATTTTCCAATTTTTCTCTATAATTGATTGGTACTTGAACATGGTTCTGGATAGGGACCGATGTTGGTGTAACAATTGGAGTACCACTACCAGTTGCAGTTTCAGTTGCAGTAGCCATAATCTCTTATTACAAAAATCAGAAAAAAATTAAAACACAAATTAATTTTCTAGTTACTAAAACTAAAAAATAAATTATAAACCAAAATAATTTTATTTTTCTTGTTACTAAAACTAGAAAAATAAAATACCACAATAATTTTCTGTAACACAAATTAATATTCTGCAATTGTTAATGACACCAGTATATTACTATTAGTTGTCAAAGAAAATATACAGTATATTACTACTATCTGTCAAATAGCATAAACCATTATTTATTTTTCCAACCAGAATATGTCTTTATAAAATCACAGAAAATTAAATACAATGAAGATACCAAAATGAATCTGTCTTAAGATTGTTGGACAATCTTCACTGTAATTAAATTAATTAATTCTGTTTAGGTACTAAACGACGACAAACAGAATATAAAAGAAAAATAGGAAAGGAGAGAGAAAGTTTGATTACAAAAATCAAATTAGAAATGGAATTAAATAAATAAAAACAGATTTTATTTTGTTACAAAAACAAAATTAAAATCTGATTTAAATAAATAATAAAACAGAAAATAAATAAATAACTTATTTGATTAATATCTTGAATATTATTCTGATCAAGTCCAGTGTTCGATACTGTGTCCTTAAGAAAGATTTATCCTCTCCACGGTGTTATCAGAATATGGACGTCTATCTCTCAGGATGAAATGATCAACAACAAATAAATGCAACACTGTTTTGAACAGGTATGAAACTTGTTTGGTTTTGAATTAAACAGATTTAAATCTATTGGGTTCAAAATTCAAATAGATAAAAACGGAAGGGACCTGTTTGGATGTAGGGAAAAAACCGGAACAGTTTATTTCTAGAATTAATTTGAATTTTGGATTTTATTTTACCAAAAAATAAAATTAAATTCAAATATTTTTTGGCCCAAAAAGATTAGTATTGGGCCGGACAAGTCTAACCCAACCACGCACCACGCACCCGCGCCTGTGTGTGTTGATTTTTGGGTCCAATGCGTAAAGCCTAGCCCAGCCCACCCGGACGGCTGGCGGCGGCGGCGGTGCACGCGTGTGTGTTGATTTTTGGATCCAATGGGTCAAGCCCATTTTGCCCATGACCTCTCTCTCTACAAAACTTGGGTACCCCTTGGGGCACACCCTAAGTTCCAATCCCATGCCTTATAAACCCATTCAAAACTTTCCACCAAATCAACGTGGGACAAGCTATTTTTCAACCTTTAAGGAATTTCCACCAAAACTCCATTTCCATGGAGCATACTTTGGCTTCAATTTCTCATTCACTCGATAATGGTTTTGAGCAACCAAATATACCACGTGAATCACAACGCAACATAGAACGCGTTACCACTTTGACCCTCCAAATTTGATGCTCGAGTCCTAGCTAAATAATAGACCAAAATTACAAAAAAATTCTGATTTTACTCAGAATTTTTCAACCATTAACAACAAAACCAGCACATGGTTTGTTGGTTTGTTTGTTCAAAAATATTGTTTAGAAAAAGAGGGAGGTGGTGGAGGAGTATATGGTGATAAAAAATAAAATATGGGTCAGGCTTGCACAATAGTATTGAGAGGTGCAAGCAACCACGTGCTTGATGAAGCTGAGAGATCTCTGCATGATGCCTTGTGTGTGTTGTCTCAAGAAGTTGCAGAGAAGGTTCAGGCAAACCAACTTCAAACTATATCATATGTTGAAGAAAAAGTCCTTCAAACACTCTGTGAAAAAGAAGCAGAGGTGGAAAATATCAACAAGAAGAATATGGAGCTTGAATTGCGAATGGAACAGTTGGCTGTGGAAGCAGGTGCTTGGCAACAACGGGCCAAATACAATGAAAGCATGATTAACACCCTTAAGTTCAATCTTCAGCAAGTCTGGTTGCTGACCGTGAGCGTTGTAGTATGGACCACGCCACCCAGGATATGCAGGTTGGCCATGCTCGTGGGTCCCAGCTGACTGCAGTTGTTGCTGTGGTGGGTATGGAGAGCCACCAACCGCCGCCATATGGTAAGGCGGCAGTGGCGACTGCTGTGGAGTGACATAAGGAGGTGAGGGGTGGGCGTAACCGGGCATTGTTGGCTGCTCGGGATGTTGCTGGTAGTATTTTGTCAGAGGACGAGGATGGGGCGTGTTTCCGGGATCTATTTGTTGCTGAGAAGAGGCTTTTTGAGTTTGATGAGGCAGTGTTCTTCCATGGAATTTGTTAGAAACTACTACTGCAGCAGCAGCAACGACAAAATCAAGATCAAGAATAATTTGTTTCAGCAGAGTGAAGGTATGTGTAGAGGTTCGGCGGGTTGCCAAGACGAGACTACCGTCCGCCGGTAAAGCCAAAATATTAAGTTCTTAACCTTACTCTGATATCATGTTAGAATTAATGTAAAGAGAAATAGAGAGAATAATTTGTATGTATTGATTGATGTATTATTGATGTTGTATAATGTACATGGTTGATCTTCTTTGATCTTCTTTATATAGGAGATGTGGGTGGAGAGTAGGTGAAGTGGAGTAGGTGAAGCACATATGGTAGGTGTAGTAGAGTAGGTATTATTGTTTACATTAACAAAAATAATTTTTTGTTTGAAAATACTATGCAGCAATCCCTCTCACATTCTACGTAGAAACTTAAAGATTATAAGAAAAATTATATTTGGTGAAGTCACTCAATATTTTGAAGGTAGCTGTTTAAGTTCTTTTTGTTGGCCCTTTTTCTTCGTTCCTTTTTTGCCCTTCATTTAGAATTGTTAAAAGAAATTTTAAAATTACTCAAAAAAAATTTTAAATTGCTTATTTTCTCTCACAAATTTTAGAATTGCTCAAAGAATTTTGAAAATTACTTATTTTCTCTTAGAGAAATTTCTGAATTACTTATTTTCTCTCAGAAAAATTTCAAAATTGCTAATTTTTTCTCAAATAAATTTCAAAATAGTTTATCTTCTCTCAGATAAATTTCAAAATTGTTTATTTTCTCTCTGAGAAATTTTAAAAATTTCACGAATTAAAGATAGTTAGCTCGGTAAAATTTTGTCATTTTTTTTTTCTTGAAATTTTATATTTATCATAGATCTTATTTAATAGATATTGACGAGAGCATTCTAAAAATATAAATTTTATTGAAAATGAATATCTAAATTAAAAGTTATTAAATTTATAAATTTTATTAAAAATGAATATCTAAATTAGAAGTTATTGAATTTTTAAGTTTTAATATTTTTTAAAAGGTGAAAGACGTTGAATGGGCCGTGTGAGCTGAAATCCAAAATTTGCTTCCGTGTTTCCCAAGACCTGAATGATGACATTATAATTTTATGAAGTTGCTTGATACAATAAAGAAAGAAGATTAGAGTCGCATTGGGCTGCCAATTTACTTGATGAAAAAAGAAGGGAGCTTTTTTGGTAAATTTATTTTTTAAGAGTTTTATTTTATTTAATTTATATTTTTTTTGACTATTTTGTTAGGTCTTATTTGAAATAAGAAGACCAAAATATCTTTATCATCTACTTATGTTTCATTTAGTTCACATTATTTTCTTATGTTTTAATAAGTCTTATGGGTGACATAATTACCAAAATATCCCTAATGTGAATGTTTATACCGTTAATGTGAATGTTCATATCGTCAATGTGTATAGACCCGGTCCATGTCGATTCTCGTGGGTGCTCGAAAAAATTCGAGTCAGGCCGAGGTGGGCCCGGTCCATTGACAATGTGAATATTCACATTGACATGTTAACATTCACATTAATAGGAGTGTAAAATTGGCACGCATACCATGGTGGTGCGAAACCCGCCCGCAGCCTATGGGCGGGCCCGGTCCGACCCGTTGAAAATGTGAATATTCACATTGACATGTTAACATTCACATTGATAAGAGTATAAAATTGGCCCGCGGCCCGGGGCGGGCCCGGCCGACCCGTTGACAATGTGAATATTCACATTGTTATGTTAATATTCACATTGATAGGAGTGTAAAATTAGCCCGCTACGTGATCGCTCAAACACGCCACGTAAATGGTCGCCGGCGGGCCCAACTGTTGACAATGTGAATATTCACATTGACATGTTAACATTCACATTGATAAGAGTATAAATTTGGCCAGCGGCCCAGGGCTGGCCCGGCCCGGCCCGGCCCGTTGACAATGTGAATATTCACATTGACATGTTAACATTCACATTGATAGAAGTGTAAAATTAGCCCATGCCTCCTGGCTGCCCGAAACTCGCGCACGGCCCGTGGACGGCCCGGGGCGAGCCAGGCCATTTTTTTTTTAATTCTTTTTAATTTTTTCTACCAAAATTTTATTATTTTTCACAAAAAAAGACACTAGGCCTCAGCGCGGGCCGGGCCTCAGACCGAGCCTTGAATGGGCCTTAATCGGGCCGATGGGCCGGGCTAGGCTTCAAAGTGATGGCCCAAGCCCTAGCCTAGGGTCTCGGACTAGGCTCGAGCCTAGGCCCAAACGAGCCTTTCTCAGGCCGGCCCATGGGCCAAAAAATTAGGCCTAGGCCCTAGTCCTGGCACAAGGGTATTCGGGCTTTGGATGGGCCAATGGATCGAGCCTCGGGTCGGGCCGATGGGCCTACGCCTAGCTTCGAGCTTTGGGTGGGCTTGGGCAGGCCTGACCATTTTTTTTTAATTCTTTTTAATTTTTTCTACCAAAATTTTATTATTTTCCAAAAAAAAATACATTACGCCTCGGGCGGGCTAGGCCTCGGATCGAGCCTTGAATGGGCCTTAAGCGGGCCGATGGGCCGGGCCGGAGGGCCGGGCCGGACTTCAAAGTGATGACCTAGGCCCTAACCTAGGGTCTCGAACATGCTCGGGCCTGGATCCAAATGACCTTGCCTCGGGCCGTGGACGGGCTTCGGGCAGCCCACGAGCCGCGGGCCAATTCTACATTCCTATCAATGTGCATTTTAATATGTCAATGTGAATATTCACATTGTCAACGGGTCGGGCCGGGCCTATCCCGAGCCGCGGGCAAGCTTCGGGCAGCGGGCAAATTTTACACTCCTATCAATGTTAATGTTAACATATCAATGTGAATATTCACATTGTCACGGGTCGGGCCAAACCCGCCTCGAGCTACAGTCGGGCTTCGGGCCGCCCACGGGTTGCAGGCTAATTTTACACTCTTATCAATGTGAATGTTAACATGTCAATGTGAATATTCACATTGTCGACGGGCCGGGTCCGGCCCGCCTTGGGCCGCTAGCCAATTTTATACTCTTATCAATGTGAATGTTAACATGTCAATGTAAATATTCACATTGTCAACAGGTCGGGCCAGGCCCGTCCTGGGTCGTCTACGGGCCGTGGGCGGGTTTCGGGCAGTCACGAGGCGCAGGCTAATTTTACACTCCTATCAATGTGAATGTTATCATGTCAATTTGAATATTCACATTGTCAACAAGCCGGGCCGTGGGCGAGTTTCGGGCAGCCACAGGGCGCGGGCTAATTTTACACTCCTATCAATGTGAATGTTAACATGTCAATGTGAATGTTCACATTGTCAACGGGCCGGGCTGGGCCTGCCCCGGGCCGCGGGCGGGCTTTTGGCCGCCCATGGGCCGCACGCCAATTTTATACTCTTATCAATGTGAATGTTAACATGTCAATGTGAATATTCACATTGTCAACGGGCCGGACCAGGCCCGCCCCGGCCCGCCCATGGGCCGCAGGGGGGTTTTGCGCCGCCAGGGGACGCGGGCCAATTTTGCACTCCTATTAATGTGAATGTTAACATGTCAATGTAAATATTCACATTGTCAACAGGCCGGGCTCGCCCCGGCTCGCGGGCAGGTTTCGGGTCACCCACGGGCCAATTTTACATTCCTACCAATGTGAATTTTAAAATATGAATGCTCACATCATAAAATTACTAACCGTTCAAAAAATATTTATAAGGGTATCAAAATTAAATATAAGGGCATAAGTGTCCAAGAAAATAATGTAAATCAAGAAAAAGGACTTTATAGAATAAAACTATGGCTTCTTCTTAGGTGTGCAACCCACAAAAGGTGTAAGTGGGTTGCACACCATGTGCCACTCACACAAAAGGTGTAAGTGTAAGGTGTAAGTGTAAGATGTAAGTATAAGTGGAAGGTATAAATGAAATGTATAAGTTGCACACCATGTGCCACTTACACAAAAGGTGTAAGTGCAAGGTAAAAAAGGTGTAAGTGTAAGGTGTAAGTGAACACAAAAAGGTGTAAGGTGTAAGTTGCACACTATAGCATTACCCTAAAACTATACATACATGGGACTAAATGGGTTAAAAAATTCCTTCATAGACTTCTTGGGTTAAAACACTTCTAAATGGGATTTATCAATAATTTTCCCAAAAAAGAAAGGTCAATGGCTTCTTATTGGCCCACAAAACAAAATTTAAAAATATATATATAAAAAAATATGAGAAAGTAGAGGTGAGTGAACGAACTTTAGAGCTGGCTTCGTAGAGTTTAATTATGTCCCTTAGACACAAGCTATGATAATCAATTTGGAGATTCTAAATTACTTGCGATGTGTTTTAGTTTTGCATGATAATCAATTTGGAGATTCTAAATTACTTGCGATGTGTTTTAGTTTTGCATTTCATATATTCGTATTGTTACAAGAATTAACCTAATCTTTTGTTAATTTGATATACATTATTAAGTCTATTTCTTAATAGATTAAGTGTTTAGGACAATTTACAACCTAACAAGATATTATAACTTTGGTTTCAAGATATTTTGGGTTAAAATGTCTCCCTATTATCTCTCTCAGTACTCTTATGTTCTTTCTATTTTCTCTGTGTGAGACAGGCAATAAATATTTATTTCACAATATTGTAAGTAAAGGTGTGCAAGGTGCGGTTCGGGCAGTTTAAGAGTAAAATTACAAACCAAATGATGGGTTGGTGGATTAGTGGATTGACAAATTGTAGTTTGGACAGTTTTTAGCTGATTGACGGATTAAAGAATATGTTAACTAATCATCATACATTTGCATAATATATAACACTAATTTATATAATATTTTTTAGACATATAACACAAAATAATTTTATATAATATGTTTCATACATATAACCACTAATTTGTAATAAATTTCATATCTTAAATATCTTTCACACACATTTTACATTGATATTTCATTAGAGGTTAAAAAATATATATGTATTAACTATGGCAGAGTGGAGCGGTTCGATTAGCAAATTATAAATTTTAAATTTTGAACTGCGATTAATGGTTAGAGCGATTCGAATTGATGCAGATCAATACAGCTATAACGGATTAGACGGTATTTTGCACAACCCTTTATAAGCTTTACAAGTTTGAAATTAATAGATCAAGAGATAACATGGTGAGATGGTTATTCACCCAAAACATATGGTGAGGTCCTTATTGGGCTTGGAGACATCCATGGATATTTTTTTTTTTTTTTTTTTGACTATGTTTTTCTTGTAAATCAATACTTTTAATTGGGATTTGGCTTCTCTCAAATTGGTCATGTCAACTTCTTGAGAGAACGTTGGATTTCCTAAAGTCATTTTGGGACCGGTTTCAGTATTCCCAAACTAAAATCCTGTAGGAACAATCTTTTGTGTAAAATAAATAACAAACAAATAAAAAAATAAAAAAATAAATTACTTACAGAATTTATTTTACCGAAATGTAAAAGTAAAAAAAGATCAAGTTGAGTGTGTGACACTTTATCCTTAAGACAGATTCACCCCGTTATGGTGCTTAAGGATAAAAAGGCATCTATCTCCCAAAATACAATGATCTTTACAAATTGTAATAGCACTCCAAATAATTTGTACGGCAAACTAAATCTATGTTCTATACTCTCAAAATTTTCCTAAAATAATATGATGAATAAATTATGCAAGAGAGCAAAAATTGAAAGGAAACTTGATGAATTTCGGATGATCAAAATTGCTAGAATTGGGTCTCTATTTATAGGCAATTTGACAAGCTCAGCCAGGTCTAATTTTGAATGAACAGGTGCAAATTAGTTTTGAACATGTCTGTTAACTGTAGCAATTAAAAAACTATCCATAACTGCTAGGCAGTTTTCCCACATGTTTGAACATTTTGGAACTGTTGAACCTGCTGGAAAATGAACTGAAGCCGGGTACTGTTTGGACAGAAAAAATTGATGCAAAATTTAAATTAATTTTCCCACAAGAATTTTGGAAAAAAAATTCAAATAAATTTTGTTCAAAAAATTAATATAAGAACCGACCTGACCCACAACCGCACCCGGCACGGCACGGCTCAGCTCGGCTCGACTCGGTCGGCGGTGGCGGCGTGCGCATGTGTGGTGGTTTGAGCCAAGGTTCCATTTATCCATAACTTCTCCCTTTTACAAACTTGGGGTACTATTTGGGGTCCAACCTAAGTGTTGCCACCTAGAACTTATATACACACATAAGTTTTCTTTAGTTTCCAATGTGGGACAAGCCTTATGAGGAAACCCACATTTAATTCTTTAATTGTCCATTCCACAAACCCGAAAACGACGTCAACTTCCTATTCAATCATAAATGGTTTTGACGAGCAGTCTTCACGTGTGACTTGCCATGCGGCAAGGAACACGTCACCTCTTTGGACCCACCCCAAAAGACGTTTGGGACCTACTCAAAATTGGGTTCGAAGTTGGCCCAAAATAAGCCCATAAAAACCAAATTTTCCAACAATCCCCCACATGAATGGAATTTGATGGAAAGAAAATTCAACAACATGATTTAATTACAGAGAGTACAGAAATTGGAAATATTCTGTAAAAGATAGATAGCTTTTGGCTTTGAACCTTCCCTTGTGAGACACTATCGGATTTACTAGCTAACCAGTGAACATGATGTCTTGAACTGTTCAGCCATTTGTGTAAACCAAGACAATAGAACTCACACAGTATATTACCAGACACAGTTTAATTCTCACTATTGTGTTCATTTTGGCCCTGAATAACCTGGTCTTTCATGAGTGCTCTAAAGACTTGTAGCCCTTCACAAATCTCATAGAACCGGCCTAGTTCACACTCACATAGGTGATTCTTATGAAGACTATCCTGTCATACTCCACTAGATTTACCTAGCTATAAGAATCATTAAAATTTTACTTAACCTAAAACGCTGTAGACATCACTATTTCATCATAGAAATGGTTAGGAGTTTGACTCCCCAGTGATCCTTATGAGTCATACACAACTCAGTTGTCCCTTTGAACCTAGATCTTAGGATCTCCAGTTAACTAGGTTGGATTGCCGTTGTGGTAACTCTTATTTAATAAGTTTAAGTCCCATTTTCCCTCGATGAATTTTCAACTAACTCTCTTGCTAACCATTTGATTAGTGGATCGACTATGTTATCTTTAAACTTCACAAATTCAATAGAAATAATTCCATTAGAGAGTAGTTATCTTACGGCGTTATATTGACGACGAATGTGTCACGACTTACCGTTATACATATGACTCTGTGCTCTACTTATTGCTGATTGACTATCACAATGTATGCATATAGCAGGCACCGATTTTAGCCACATTGGAATATCTTCAAGGAAATGGCGAAGCCATTCTGCTTCTTCCCCGGCTTTATCTAAAGTTATAAATTCTGATTCCATAGTAGACCTAGCAATGTAAGTCTGTTTGGAAGATTTCCAAGATACAGCGGCCTCACCAAGAGTAAAGACAAACCCACTGATGGATTTTGAATCTCTAGTATCTAATATCTAATTTACATCACAATATCCTTCAAGAACTGCTGGATATCTAGTATAATTTAGCCCAATGTTACGAGTAAATCAGAAATATCTCAAAACCCTTATAGTTGCTTTCTAGTGTTCTACTCCTAGATTACTCGTGTATCTACTTAATTTACTTACTGCATAAGCTATATCTAAGCGAGTGCAGTTCATCAAGTACATTAAGCTTCGAATAATTTGGGCATACTCTAATTGAGAAATACTTTCCCGTACATTCTTAGAAAGAAACAAATTAACATCCACAGGTGTTCTAGCAAAATGATCATCATCTTTGCTCAATTTGTCAAGTATTTTCTCAATGTAATGTGATTGTGACAAAGCATAACCTTCTAATGTTTTGGTAATTTTCATACCAAGTATTACATCAGCAATTCCCATGTCCTTCATGTTAAAATGTTTATTCAACATTTTCTTGGTAGTTTTAATCATGTCATTATTACTACCTATGATAAGCATATCATCCACATAAAGACATACTATAACATAACCGTTGCTAGTGTTTTTAATATAAACACATTTGTCACATTCATTAATTTTGAATCCATTTGACATTATTGCTTTGTCAAATTTCTCATGCCATTACTTTGGCGCTTGTTTTAAACCATATAATGATTTAACCAATTTACGCATTTTCTTTTCTTTTCCTGAAACAGAAAATCCTTCTGATTGTTCCATGTAAATTCTAACTCACCATTTAAGAAAGCGGTTTTCACATCTATTTGATGAATTTCTAGATTGTACAACGATGTAATAGTAATTAGCATTCTAATGGATGTTATTCTAGTAACCGGTGAGTATGTGTCAAAGTAATCCAGACCTTCTTTTTGTTTAAAACCTTTGACCACAAGTCTTGCCTTATATTTGTCAATTGATCCATTCGCTTTCTTTTTTCTTTTGAAAATCCACTTGTACCTAAGAGATTTACAACCTGGTGGCAAATCCACCAATTCCCAAGTGTGATTTTGCATGATGGATTCAACTTCGCTGTTTACAACTTTTTCTATAAAGGAGCCTTAGGACTGGACATAGCTTCTTAAAAAGTTAAAAGCTCATTTTCTAACAAAAAAGTTAAAAAATCTGATCCAAAAGATTTTGAGATTCTAGCACGTTTACTATGCCTAGGTTCCTCTTCCTCATTTTGATCTATTTCTTGCTCTTGTTCTTGATCTTGTTCTTGATCATGACTAGTAATAGCATCATAAGATCTTTTATTAGTACTAGTCTCTTGTCCAGTCTTGTTTGGAAATACATGTTCAAAAATACATGTTCAAAGAATGATACATTTCGAGATTCAATAATAGTATTTACATGCATTTCGGAATGTTCTGACTTATGAATCAAAAACCAATATGCACTACTATTCTTAACATAACCAACGAAGATGCAATCAACTGTTTTAGGATCTATCTTAGTCTTTTTAGGACTAGGAATAGCCACTTTAGCCAAATACCCCCACATTTTTAAGTATTTATAGGATGGTACTCTCCCATGCCACAATGCATAACGTGTTTGATTCACTTTCTTTCGGGGTACTTTATTAAGTATATAATTAGTAGAAAGTATTGCTTCCCCCTACAAGTTCTAAGGTAATCCAGAACTTATTAACATGGCATTCATCATTTCTTTTAAAGTCCTATTTTTCCTTTCAGCAATTCCATTTTACTAAGGTGAGTAAGGAGCGGTGGTTTGATGAATTATTTCATGTTTTTTACAAAATTCACCAAAAGTAAATTCATATTCACCACCTCTATCACTTCTAGGTTTTTTAATTTTCTTACCAAGTTGATTTTCAACTTCATTCTTATATTGAATGAAAGTTTCCAAAACTTCATTCTTTGTTCGAATTAAATAAACATAACTATATCTAGTATAGTCATCTATGAAAGTGATAAAATATTTTTTCCCACATCTAATTTGAATTGATTTAAAATCACAAATGTCACTATGAATTAATTCAAGTGGTTCTGTACTTCTTTCAATTGAATGAAAAGAAGTTTTGGATAATTTTGCCTCAACACAAATTTCACATTTATGATTTAAATCAATGTCAAATTTAGGTAAACGTTCCATATTAATTAATCTATGCAAAGATCTATAATTAACATGTCCAAGTCTACGATGCCATAAATTTGAAGACTCAAACAAGTAAAAAGAAGATGTATTTGTATTAATAATAGAGAGTATAACAGTCATTACATTCATTTTGAAAAGGCCATCAGACATGTAACATTTTCCTATATACATCTCGTTTTTGGTAATTACAAACTTGTCACTTTCAAAAACTAGCCTAAACCCATTTTAACTCAACAAAGATCCGGAAATAAGGTTCTTGCAAATGTCCGGTACATGCAGCATATTGTTGAGAGTGAGATCCTTTTCAGATGTCATCTTTAGAATAATCTTTCATTGTCCTTCAACTTTAGAAGTTGAGGAGTTGCCCATAAAAAGTTGTTCACCGTTATCCACTATAGGATAAGATGTGAACATCCTTTTGTCGGCACAGATGTGGTGAGTAGCACCAGTGTCCACCCACCATTATTTAGGATTTCCGACAAGATTTGCCTCGGAAACAACTGCAGAAAGATTTATGTCATCAACACCATTGGAAATTTTGTCCACTTCGGTCATATTAACTTGAGCAGGCTTCTTACTTGATCATTATTTTTCTTTGCGCTTGTTACGGCAATCTTTGGTCTGATGTCACTTTTTGTCACAGATGTAACATTTGCCATTGAACTTGTACTTTTTAGTTTCCCCTCTTTTAGAGCCTTGTGATAAACTGTCTCCAGAAACCTTTCATTTCTTTGCTTTTGGAGCATTTTCCACCATATTTGCCTTAGACTCCATAGGATGCTTACTAGCCCATTTCTCAAAATTGCGGTTGTCCTCCTCAATCTGCAAACGCACAATCAATTCCTTCAAAGTCATTTCTTTGCACTTATGTTTGAGGTAGTTCTTGAATTCCTTCCAGCCTTGTGGTAATTTTTCAATTAAGGCAGCAACTTAGAAGGATTCACTGAGAGACATGCCTTCTGCGTGAATGTCATGCAGAATGAGTTGGAGATCTTGAACTTGGCTAATCACAGTCTTAGAATCAACTATCACAAAATCCAAGAATTTGTCAACCACAAATTTCTTTAAGCCAACATCTTTTGTTTTGTACTTTTTCTCCAAAAACTCCCAAAGTTCCTTTGTCATTTTGATATAACTGTAGACGTTATACAATGTGTTGTCAAGTCCGTTCAAGATGTAGTTCCGGCAAAGGAAATCAGCATGTTTCCAGGCATTGACCGCAACAACCACTTGCTGGTCGGTTTCATCCTCTTTCAGAGTAGAAACATCCTCACGGAGAAAACGAGCCAAGTTTAGAGTTGTAAGATAAAACAGCATTTTTTGTTGCCATCTTTTAAAATCAATTCCTAAGAAATTCTCTAGCTTCTCACTGTAATTGACTGGCACAGTCACAACAGGATGAGGGGTTGGCGTAATTGCAGCCACCATATTAGTACTTGTTTGAGCATTAGTTTGACCAGTTTCAATAGTCATAAATTCTAAATTACAAAACAAAATTATAATTAGAATTTTATACTACACAGAAAATTAAACCAAAATCGCAAAATTAAATTCTGTAAAAATAAAAGAAATAAGAATTGTAACTTTTATTTTCAATTAATTTGAAAATAAAATAAAAATTTATTTAAACAAATTAATTCCACATAGAAAATTAAATTTCTGTAACACTTCAATAATTAAAATACTGAAAGAAAATTTTAATTAATGAACACTCAGAAATTATTTCTAAAAACCAAAATTAATTTCTGACAAATTTCACAAATAAATATTCTGAATTGTTAATAACACCAGCATATTACTACTAGTTGTCAAAGAAAATAAATAGTATATTACTACTATTTTTCAAACAGTATATCACTACTATTTGTTTTTCCAACTAGAATATTATTTTGTAAAACCATAGAAAATAATTTTTGTAAGAAGAAGAAAAGAAGAAAGGTGTAGACACCCCATTTTTGACCATCCTCAAGACTTAGACGTCATCGTTTGTGCGCTCGATGATTGTGCTTGTTTGTGTTCGTTTTGAGCGTCCAAAGTCCTCGGCGGAACGCCTTGTCTTTAAGTCTCTAAACCTTGTCTGTTTTGTGCATGTTTTTGGACCAAGAGCTTGTTGCCTCTAGCCTGGAAAAGAGGGTGACTTGTCGGCCAGCCCTGGGATCTGTTGGCCATGGGTTGTGCCTGTCGGCTACCAGTGGTGGCCAACGGCCATTGATCCCTTTTTCCAGATATTTGTTTGCCAGCTATGCCAGCGGTTGCTCACTGAGCTGCATCTTCATACACGTGTATGGTAGGATGTATTCAAGCTCAAGACTCGATTTTCTATATATAGGGGGTGTCCTCTCCCATTTTGGAGGGTTAGACATTTTAGACCAAAAATCTCTCTCTCTTATTATTTTGCGCCTTAAAGTCTAGTTTCTCTACACTTTTGCACATCAACCCTTGATCAAACTTGACCACCTTGGAGTTGAGGCCTCTTGGAGTCTAGTTTGTGCTCTTGAAGAAGGTTTAAGCTTGGATTGTTGCTTACTTTATGCTTGAGCTTCAAGAGGTAGTTTACTTGATTGGTATGCTTGCTTTGAATACTTGTTTTACCATCCTTTTGTATTATTTTTGGGCTAGTTTTCAACAAAAAAAAAAAAAAATCTATTTTTGAGGCTTAAAATGGTGGTTTGAGGCTATTTTGTGTTAAGGGGTGGTCCACCATTCTTGTCTCTTTGCTTGTTAAGCTTTTGTACCTTTTTTTCATCACTTTTAAAACAACTTTTTTGGGCCTTTTAACCACTGAATTTTAGAGGTTTTTCAATGGTAAAAATCATGTTTTGAAGTCCAAAATTGGAGAGGTTAGCCTCCCCTCCTTGTGTCTTGTTTGCATGCCTAGTTAGCTTCACATGTTAACATGTTTTTCTAGCTTAACTTAGCTTAATTTCAGCATGTTTTTGCCTCTGATTTGAATTGCTTTAGCTCTTTTTTGGGCTGGTTGGGTCATGCGAGTCTTGTTTTGCATGGTTGTAGTGTAAAGGGCTTTACTAGTTTGGTGTTTTAGGCCTTTAAACGTCATTTCCTTGAGTTGATTGCATGTTTTAGTATTATTTTGCATGTAATTTCAGCACCTTCATCTCTGCAATATCCCTCATTTCTTCACTCTTTCATTTGCTTTTGAGAGTTGTTTCAAATTTGGGATCCTGTAAGCTTGAGGTTGAGGCTCATATTTAATGGTTTAATCCTCTTTTGAGGGTTCATTACCAACGGCATGAAGCTTCCCTCATGCCTTGAATTACCCCTTGGTTGACACTTCTTTCACTTTAGAAGACTCTCACTTTTGGACTTAATCGATTAAAGAATAAATCGGTAATGTAAAATGAGTAAACAAAATTGAACAAGTAAAAGAGGCAAGATAAGCATATTTGTGTTGCATTGCATGTATTCGAATTGAATGTTAATTCGAACACGAAGAAAATGGGACATTTCATACTTAAAGTGATAAAATGTGCCACTTTCCTTAGTCACCATCACCCTTCATCATGCATGATAAGGTAGTGGTCTTGTTGAGTCTTGTTTTGCACTCATTAAATTTGTACAAGCTTGGTTCCTTAGCCATCATGCATGAAAAATGTTTGGTTGATGGTTTGAGGGCCAAAAGTTACATTCCTTTGAACTTGTGTGATGATAAGGAGCGTAATAGTACAAACCTTCATTGAGAATACACTGTTTTGCCTCTGTTTGCTCTCTGTTGCAGCAAAAGAAAGCTCTGGACAAGGGTGGCCCACCGGCCACCAGCAGTAGCTCACGGCCACCAGCAGTAGCCGACCGGCCACCATTGGTAGCCGATCGGCCATCAATGAAGAAATTGCTCAGTGTAATGGAAAATGGAAACAGAGGTGTTCTGGAAGTTGGCAACACTATTGGTGTTCAAATGTGTGAAAACAGAGGCTGCAACAGCAAGGCAGTGGCATTTTCGGGTGGAGGAACTAAGCGTGGATGCATCCCTCACTTCCCGGGGCCATTTGATTGCTTTATTTAATTAATTAGTAGTAGCTAATTAATTAGTTTAATTGCTTTATATTTAATTAGCTTAGTATTTAGCTAATTACTTCTGGTTTGTAATATTTAATTAGCTTAGAATAAATTAGTTAATTTGCTTCAACTGTTGTAATAATTAGCTTATTCATTCGGACTTTCCTTCGCGAGGGCGTAATGTTGTAATAAGTGTGCGTGCGTGTATGCATGTCTTCCAACCCCACGTCTTTCTCTCTTTTATTTAATCACTTTTGATGGTTAGATTAGGGACATTTTCAATTAGTATACCTTATGCTTGCATGATTGTATCCATTCATTCGTATTGCATGCACTGAGGCTCGGCGCATCATTCAAAACTGCATTGAAATTTCAAATACTTCTTTGAATACGTGTTGAAATCGCATGTTGTTCAAATCAATCCATATATCATATTAGTAGCCGAGCCTATTAATTGCATCATTGCATATGTTGTATTAGGCATCTTGTATAGTTAGGATCATGCATCGTTCTAACTAGTTTCTGTTTTGGCTTGGAGTACTCGGTAAGTTTTATGCTTTAGCATACTTGCATGAGTGTGATTGCCATATTGCCATGATTCGCATGCTTGCCATGAGGTTATATGCTTACTTGCTAAACTGCATAAATGCATGCGGATGAAGGTTTGATTGTTTGAATTGGAACGATTCAACGAATGTAAGTTTTAAGCCCACTTTGTAGTGGCAAATCATGGTTTAAGCCCATTATGTTTGGTGGCAAATCCGCATCTTTAAGCCCACTTGAGTAGCAAATTCAAACCATTTTCGAAAACAAACATGAGTTGAATTGTTCCAAGTCTTGCAAACTAGTCTATACTTGCTTGTGCGCATCACATAGTAAAGCTAGTTTAATAATCGGAATAAGAACACATGATATTTATAAAATATCATATCATGATTAGTAGAGGCCGATCTTCGATCGAGCGAGCGGGGTGCTCAATTCATGACCTTCCCCTTTCATACCTAAGTTCCTGAGCCGAGACAACTTTAGTGATGATGGACACGTGGCCTTTGGCACGAGTCAAGGTTTCCTAAATTTCTCCAAAAATAAAATATTTAAGTGGCGATTCTGTATCTAGCAAAGCAATCTAATTTTGGCATTATTTTATTTAAAATCGATTTTCCAAAAGGTTTGTCGGATTTGGACTCTTTGGTGATTATCAGTTTCACATTGCACTTGTAAGACTAAATTCAAAACCGCGAGAGCCCCAACTGTGAGGCCTTTCTTTTCAAACCCTTCCCGAAAGATGGGGCGCGGAAAAAGACAAGTCCACAAAAGGAAATAAACGAAAAATTCCGTATAAACAGAATAATTCGAATCTGTCTTAAGATTGTAGGAACAATCTTTTGTGTAAAATAAATAACTTGAACAAATCAAACAAATAAAAAAATAAATTACTTACAAAATTTATTTTACTGAAATGTAAAAGTACAAAAAGATCAAGTCGAGTGTGTGACACTTTGTCCTTAAGACAGATTCACCCGCTATGGTGCTTACGGATAAAAAGGCGTCTATCTCCTAGAATACAATGATCTTCACAAATTGTAGGAGCACTCCAAACAATTTATACGACGAACCAAACATGTGTTCTATACTCTCAAAATTTTCCTAAAATAATATGATGAATAAATTATGCAAGAGAGCAAAAATTGAAAGGAAACTTGATGAATTTCGGATGATCAAAATTACTGGAATTAGGTCTCTATTTATAGGCAATTTGATAGACCCGAATAGGTCTGATTTTGAATGAACAGGTGCAAATTAGTTTTGAACAAATATGTTGTAACGCCGTCCAAAAAATATACATACAATAGATATGATAATAACCATGGCTCTTAAGAGATACCAGAATTATCCCCAACACATTCCATTACATAATCTCAAATGTTTATACAAAATAATCCCACATGAAGTTATACATTCAATGAATTCACATACATGAATCTATAACATGTAGAATGTCAAATTAAAAAGTAAACAAAATGCCCTCAAGGGGCTTACAATTTCCAGGGCTTAAGCCCGATTACACAAAAATGGTTTCACGAACCCATACACTTATAACCCTTGGCTAGCAAAATGAACCACAATAAAATAAAAGCCATTCACTCTCTATAAAATACGTTCACGCCCTTAACTCGGCGAGATCACTACATCTTTTCCTGCACCAAAGTCCCAAAGGGGTGAGCATAAAGCCTAATAGAGAAATTCTTAACAAAGTATATACATTTATATAAGTCTCATAAAAAGGAATGTATATGCCATGCTACGCTTTTGACATGAAAATTACATTATCATCTCTTTGAAAATCCTTTATGCTCAATGATATCTTGAAATCTCAACAATGCATAAATTATCAGTTAAACTCAAGGGGCGGTAAATACGATTCAGGTAATCCCTAGGTTGGTGTCTACAAGTAGGCATATCTAGCACTACCAAAAACCCCACTTTACCGGTTGCTAACCGAAAGGGAAGTGGTACCTCCTCCGCGCGTATTTTCAGTCTTTCACCCTGGACACTCAGGCCAACTTAATCAATTCCAACTACACCTCCTATCTGGACTTACCAACGTATTTACCCCCAAAACATTCCAATAGTTCTTATTTTTATTTTTACAATATTTCATTCTCAATGTAAGGTTTCAAATCCCAATTCAATAGTTATAACAAACAAGGTAATGAAATGCCAAATGCAACTATTATTCATGCCATGCAAGAGTTAAACATGAAATGCAACATACTTTCATTCACAAAACTTCCAGACAATGTTCCATTTGTGAGTAAAATTTCCATTTTTCAACCATCCCATGCAAGGTTCACATAACAATCACCACACTCATTTCCCTTTTCAATGCTATTCTTCATCATAGCCATATATTCATCTAGGTTTTTCAATGATCAACCAATAAACTCATACTTCTTACAATTCTCAATAATTTATTCTTTTCGTAACTACATTACATTTTGGGCAATAACCTCCCAAAATCACCAATTGTCATATTCCAAAAAGAAATTTTACCCTTTGTCAAGTAAAAGCAAGAAATTTTCCAATCATTCTTTTATTTTAACACGATGAGATAAAAATACCCACATATTTCCAACATCCTTCACAAAGTCTCAAATTTCTAGGTTTTTGCCCAAAACGAAACATTTGTTCATTTTTCACAAGAAATCTTTTCCTAAAGCCCCCACTTCCGTAATATAGTCAAGTTCTCTAGTATGGCAAGAAAAACAAGAGGTAAATCCATTTTGAAATCATCACAACACATAAACCAAAACAAGTTCTTATACTACCCAAAAGAGTTCCAAATCAACATAATCTTGTAAAAACATATATATAACTCAAAGAAATTCCCTACCGCAAGTTCTTGGAGGGCAAAGAGATGAAAGCCCCAAGATCAATGGTGATGAAACCCGATCTCCACCGCACACAATGAAGCTCTAGCTTAGCTCTCCAACTTTAATCAAGGAACTAGGGTCAAAATGTTTATGGAATTGGAGAAATGAAAGATTTAGTGGGTGTTGATGTAGGAAATATAGAGAGAAGGATAAGAAAAGGGTTTTTAGACAGAGAGAGAGAGATGTATAAAATGTCATACACTCAGCCAAAGGAAGGGAGAAAAAGAAAATTTTCGGACTCAATGTCTCCCATATGTGCGGCAACCACTCCCGCACGTGCGGAGCGTGCTTCCTGCATATGCGGCCTTCATCCCCGTACGTGCGGCCCTTTCCCCCGCACCTGCATATATTACAGTGACTAACCCAAAACTTTCCTTATTTTCCGCACGTGTGGCCCCCATCCCGCACATGCGACCCAAGACCCCCGCACGTGCGGCTCAACCCTCTGTCCAGAAAATTTTCCAGCTTAAGTGTAAAACCCTTGGATTCAACTTCAAGCCTCCCGAAACAAGTGGAACTCAAAATTGAAATTAGTAGAGACGAAAATTTTGAGAAATAGATTTCAAAAGTGTTGAACCCAACGCACACAAAAGAAAAGTAAGACGGGTTACGTACCCGGTCATCACATCTGTTAATTGTAGCAATTAAAAAACTGTCTAGAACCACTGGGCAGTTTTTCGCGACCTGTTTGAACATTTTGGACCTGTTGAACTTGTTGGAAAATGGACTAAAACCGGGTACTGTTTGGACAGAAAAAATTGGCGCAAAATTTAAATTATTTTTCCCGCAAGAATTTTCGAAAAAAATTCAAATAAATTTTGTCCAAAAAATTAATAGAAGAACCTACCCGACCCACACCCAGCTGGTCGAACAGACGGTGGCGGCGTGCTTGTGGTGGTTTTAGCCAAGGTTTCATTTGTCCATAACTCCTCCCTTCTACAAACTTGGGGTGCCTCTTGAGACCCAACCCAAGTGTTGCCACCTAGAACTTATATACACACATAAGTTCTGTTAAGTTTTCAATGTGGGACAAGCCTTACAAGGAAACTCATATTTAATTCTTTAATTGTCCATTCCATGAATCCAAAGATGACGTCAACTTCCTATTCACTCATAAATGGTTTTGATGAACCGTCTTCATTGTGTGAGTTGCCATGCGACAAGGAACACGTCACATCTTTAGACCCACGCCAAAAGACGTTTGGGACTCACTTAAAATTGGGCTTAAAGTTTGCCTAAAACAAGCCTATAAAAACCAAATTTTCCAACAAATCCATCTAAAAATAATTTCTAAAAATTGGTTGTTCAAAAAGAATGATACTTGAACATCTAATAATATTCGTACGCATATACTTTTAAAAAGAATGTTAGTGCATATAGCATTTCTAAAAATATATATATAATAAATTGATTTAATAATATTGTGTGGAGAGTCCTTAAAAAACTTAACCACACCAAAATAATTGGTTACTTTGAATATGAAACAGAAAAACAATGGAAATTAAAGAAAAACCATCACAAGATACCAAAATTTACTTAGGGATATTTTGGAAAGTGGGTTAAAAGTCACTTCTTAATTTTTAACCCATTTCATCTCTCACAAAAAAAAAAAAAAAAAAGTCAAAAAATTAACTTTTAACCATCTTTCCAAAACACCCCTTAGTTTGGACTAAGTCTACCCCCTATCCCAATTAAAAAATAAAATACCAAATTCAAATTATATTAGGAATAGATATTGAACCAATAATTCAACAAATAATCATAACTAAATGATTTTATTAAATTTATCTTTTTTATTAAATACTCTCTCCATGTACATTCTTTCTCTCTTCCTTCCTTCCTTCTCTAAGTCCTTAACTTTAGCATCAAAAGGATTTTGTAGCCAAACATCAGCAGGGTTGCTCTCACCGTTTGTTGTGATTGCACTTCTTTGTTCTCAAATAGTTCAGTTTGGCCACAGAGCTCCACTCATTATCAAAGTGGGACTTGTGGTGAGGCCCATAGGCTCAATTGCATAGAATTGAAAATCTCTTCAATTGGAGAGAAATCTGTTCCATTAATAAAAAAAAACATGTTTGGCCCAAATTTCTTTGTTGGTGTTTTTAAGTTATTGAATTTTAAATTTTTGCTATTTTTTAAAACTTTTTACGTGTTTCTACATCATGGGCGGAACCAGGAATTTCATCTGGGAAGGGCCATTTCATATGCATAAAAAATACTGAGTTAGTTTTTATACATTACTAATTGAATATAATTTTTTATATAAAAATTGTGAAAGACGTATTTCACGAGAAAAATAAATAAATCTAACAATTAGTTTTTTAGTTTTTAAAAATTTTGAACTATTAGATGTTAGTGTACAATGGGTTAAACTATTGTTTTAAGTTAATTTATCAATTAATAACATTTAGTAAATAAGAAGTAAAAAATGCTTAAAACTTCTAAGACAAGCCTTACATAAAGTGAGACTCTTAAAAATTTTGAAGAAAATAACAAATTAAGTTTACACATTCATTCATTTAAGTCAGTTTGGTAGACACCAATATACACACCAATAATAAGTTCAAATTACACACATGTAAATAAAAATACAATGCAAATCAGAAATACCAAATTACAAAGACACAACCATTACTAATCACAACAAACAAACCAACCAAACAGTCAAATGTCACACAGAGGATAAGAGAAGAACAGCTTCAACAAATAACCAGGTTCAAGGCAAGAATTTGTGTCTTCAGCATACTAATAGAGACCCATCTATGAGACAAGACAAATCCAATAAAAAATAAGTAACCATCAATTTTAGAAAATAAAAAATAAAAAATAATTTATTGCCCAAATTTCTTTTAAAAAGGAAGTTCATATATTAAGGCTTATTAATAGAGGGCATGTCTTGGTGTAGCAGTAAAATAAATGCATTATAGATCCTAGCCGCAGGAATAGCTTTTCCATACAATACTATTCTTTTAGTGGAGCAAGGCGGAGGAAGGGAGGGGGAAAGCCCGGCCACACCCCCACCCAAAAAAAAAAAATTGTTGGGTCAAATTTTTTTTATCAGTGTGATTTACACATTTTGTGTTTACTTATACAATAATTTTAGTTATTCAAAACACTAAATTAGAAGTTTATCATAAAGTGAAGGGTAAGATATAAATTTAAAATTTAAAACATGTCTACACATCAATCAATCACTTTTTCTCTTACAACTATCTATTCAACTACGAAAAAAATTTACAAATCATCCCAAACACAATTTTTTTCCATCTCATAAAATAGCAAAAAAATTAAAAAAACTAATTAAAATAGCCAAGATCCCAAACAGGGCCTAAGTGAGGTTTTCAAAATTTCAAAATTTATCACAATCCCAATACCATTAGCTAATTGCTTTGGATGTGTATGGTTTACCATTAGTGACAAAGTTATATGACACTCTGAACTGCCTAATAATTTTCTGATTCATGTGATTGTGTTAAAAAATAAAAATAAATAAAAATAAGTATGAGTCATATTTGCTACATAATACACATCTGTGATAAGAAATTTAAAAAGTACCATCAATGTATCTTATTTGGAAAAAAAAACAAAAAAAAAAAAAAAGAAGAGCAAAGAATGCTCGTGAAAAATCTACTGTGTAATTTTAGAGTTTTCAAAAACAATTTTTGAATTTTGAATTTATATATTTTTATTTGTAATGAATTTTTACAATGTTTTAATCAAATTTGTTTACTTTTTACATCTAAATAATTTAGATACACTTAGTAGTCGTTTGACATGTGGGTTTGGCATGGGTTGAGGCTAAAATAGTCCCAAAAAGACAAAATACATTTTTTAGCCTCAAGTTAAAAGTTGTCACATCTAAACTATAATCAATTCAATTTTTTCTCTCACAAAAGTCAAAAAAAACTAAAAAGTCCATTCCAAACAAGACGATTTTAGCCCCAAACTAAAAAAAGTGAAAAAATCAATTCACATTTCAAACGAAGCATTAAAAAGTACAAATTTTTTAAAAAACAACATTAAATAATTCACTAAATAGGACCCCCAAAAATCCCAAAAAATCCAGTATATTTTCATATATTTTTTATATTTATTGATTTTTTTTTTTTTTTAGAGTTCTTCACAAATATTTTATTATGTAAATACATTTAAATTAAGTGTATCTAAAAAAAATATAGAGTTATAATAAAAATAATGTAGAGTTTAAGAGTATTACAATTATTTCACATCTATTGTTAACGATTGTATTTTGATTCAAAACCATATAGAGATTTTCTGACTATATTTGATTTATATGGGATAAATGATTTTGCCTTCAAACCACATGGGTATAAAATACATTTTGCCCCAAATTCTAATACTTTAGGATTACCTAATTTCTCATCAATTTTTTTTTTTTTTGTTAAAGGAAAAATGTTTGCAATATTTAGGTTGTATTTGGATTATGGATTTAGGTAAGAATTTTGAAAGAAAAATGAAAATATAAATAAAATATAATTACATTTTTCCTTTCAAATCCCTATCCAAACACAACCCTTCCAGTTCTTTCTTAATGGGATTTATTACACTTTCTATCCTTAAACTATCACCAAATTGTCTACTTCGTGAACTATCCATTGAATCTACTTAATCCCTAAAGTATATAAATTAAATTTTATTTATTCCTTAAACTATTGATTGAATCTATTACGACTCTAAAGTATTTAGTTCAAACAAATTTAGTCCCTGAAAGGATTACAAAAATAAAATATATGCCTATAAGTATTATAAATTAATAGAATACCCTACCAAGTTAAGATTTTATTCTAGAAAAATTTTATATTTCTATTTATCTTTAAAAAGTATTTTTTTTATTGTGTGTTTAAATTAGTATCAGCATCTGATTTTCAATCTCGCCAATAAAATTATATGAGTATTAACATATTGAAAAAGTAGAATTATAGAATTTAAATAATGACATTTTGTTACAAATTATAATAGAATAAAAAATACATTAATTAAGTTATAAAAAAATTTAGCAAAAAACTTAATAACATTCAATTAGGAAATTATAAATGAAATCTAATATATAATACTAAATAAAGACAAACAAGTAGTCATTGTAAAATATAAGTAAAAAAATAAAATTTACCAAAAGAACTGACGCACACTTTTCGAAGACTATAAAAAATTAAGTATTTTTTGAAATACAATTTTAACTAGATAAAGTCTTTGATTAATTTATAATACTTATGGGCTTATATTTTATTTTTGTAATCATTCTAGGGACTATCGATAGTTTAGGGACTAAATGAATTTTAATTTATATATTTTAAATATTAAGTAAACTTAATCAATAATTCAGAACTATTTAGGAGTAAAAAGTGTAATAAACTCTTCTTAATAATATACCTGGAAAAGTTGAGAAATAGATGTTGAGGACCGAACCTTCCCAAATGCAGTCAAAAATGGCAGTGGCGGTTGAATCTTCTAAGCTGTAATAAACATATAGATGAAACAAAATGAGGAATATTAAAATAAAGTTAGAGATATGAAATAGAGCAAACAACCACAAATATAAAATTGTATGATAGTAAAGAAGTATATGGATGAAACAAGATAAATATCATACCGGCATATCATTATGTATCTTCATTATGTTTTTAATTCTATCTGGAACCGTAGTTATTGGATTGCACAGAAAGAAGCCAAGTTCCTTGAGTCGTGGCATTCCTCCTTCCTCAACTATTAACTCCTCTAGTTTTTCCAAAAGCTCAATTTTCAATACTTCAAGTTGAGGAAAGTTACAACCAGGTGCTCCGGGGCAAACCATCTTGCTCCCCATGTATGACTTGTAGTATAATTTTAGGATCCTTAGTTTAGGGAGTTTCTTTAGAGTCTCCATTGGGTCGTCTTCTAAATAATTGTAGGAAAGGGTAAGCTTGGTAAGGTTTGGGGGAAGTGTGTCATGTTGAGGCAACTTAGAGTTCCACCACCCAATGTACTCCAGCTTCAGGCTAAGAAGATTCTCATATCGAGACAAATTCCATGTTCCTAATTTCTCACCACTGATGAGACCCGACAACAACGACAACTTTTCAAGCTTGGTCAGTACAAGTCTTGGGTCTGACAATATCTCAATGACACGCGTAGACGAATTATTAACACCTAACTTTCTCAAATTGACAAGTCTGGGCAAAAAACTGAAATCGCACCCCACTTCTTCCGTCAACCCATATAGGGTTTGGAGATTTGGTAAACAAGTTTCAGTTCGATAAAATATTCTATCCAAGTTGATCCCACAGAACGAAGGAACCTTGCAGAAACGAGGTAAAAGTATATGTCTTAGTTGCTTCATAGTCCAAAAAACATCAGGAAGGATGACACAACCATCGCTATCTTGAGCATCAAAGGTTAGCAAACCTTTCAGATTGCTTATGGTGTTAGGAATTTCTATATAATCTGTGGATCCCAATCCAAGGTAATGCAAGTTCTTCAAATTGCCAACTTCATTTGGAAGACGCCCCCAAAAATATTCACACTTAATACTTAGAACTCGAAGAAATTCAAAGTCTCGAAGAAAATTCTTAACCATTTCCCTCCTTACAAACCTTAGATCTCCACTAAAACTTAGCATAGAACGAAGCTTTGGAGTTCGATAATTCAAAGAAATGTAGTCCTCGAAATTACTACCATGAGTAGTGACTCTACGTACACCCGTTCCACGATTACAGGTGATTACATCATTTTGAGTGTTAAAGAAATTAATTTCCTTGGCCTCCCGAATGCAAAGATCGTGCAAAATGTCATGAATGCGACAACTCCTAACCTTTCCATCAAACAACCTTTGAACAACTTGAATCAAGTTCCTCGCAATCAAGTGATTTAGATAATCATCCCCCACATCCTCAACCTCTCGCACTCCACTACCTCCTATAAATCCCTCGGCTGCCCATAAATTAACTAAATTGAATGCAGAAATTTCATGGTCCTCCGGAAAAAGTCCGAAGTATAGAAAACATGGTTTCAAATTTGTAGGCAAGTCTTTGTAACTCAGTCCAAAGATTTCTGAGCATTGATCATCATCTTGCCCCATGCTCTCAAGTATCCCCTTCCATGCGTTTTCTGATCTCTCTCTTAATAACAACAATCCTGCTGCTAGTACAATTGCTAGTGGTACACCACCGCATCTTTTTAATATTTGCTCACCAATAGTCTCCAGCTGAGGGGGATCACTTGCTTCAACCATAACCATTTTAAAGAAGAGTTTTCTGCTGTTTTCTTCATTTAAAGGCTGCAATTCATGTAGAGAGCTATTCCCGCCAACATGAGTACCCACATAATTGTTTCGAGAAGTGAGAATTATTCTACTCCCATTCTTCGTATTGGTAGGGATGACATTCTTTATAGCATCCCATGTGTCAATATGCCATATATCATCAAGGACTATTACATACCTGTGTTGGCTAAGGAATGTAAACAAATTGACCTCGACGTTCTCCTCCCACTTCTCTTTCTCTAAGCCAACTTGTCGTGCAATGTCTCGTAAAAGTTCTTTTATATTTGGTTGCTGAGAAACATAAATCCATGCAGAAAGTTGAAAATTATGTTGAGCGGACTTAAAAATTTTCTTAGCAAGAGTTGTTTTGCCCAGCCCTGCCATGCCAATAATTGAGATCACACGACATTGTAATTCTTTATTGAGCATTTTTGCCACCAAATCTTCAATGTGTTTTTCAAAACCAACAACATTTGGTTCATCAATATGGGGAAAAGATCGTCTTTCATCCCACATGTCTCTCCCACCACTACCACTGGATTCATTGATGCCATAAGTTTGTCTGACACGAGTGATATCCTCAACTCTTCTTTTGATCCCTTCAATCTCCACAGCAAAGTTACGAGCGTCATAACCATAGCAGACAATACAAGTGGCACTCTTGAAACAACCCAAAAACTTCTTCCCTCTGTGTGATGCTATCCGGGGGTAGTATTTCTGCATAATGTCCTCCACATCACAAGCAAGTTCTCGAATATCAATCACCAAGTTGGCCACTCCTCTGCTTCCCCTTTGTTTGGCTTCAGCATCCTCCAAGTAGGCTTGAATATGCCTCATCTCACGTTCAATCCAAACAATGTCTCCTCGCAAACGAGACAAGCGAGAACCTTCTTTCAAAACTAGATCGCCAAGTACACCAACGGTTTGTCTGAGGACTGCAGTAGCTCCGGCAAGAGCAATAGATGCCATCATTGCTTTGATGGCTACAAATTACAGATGAGAAGTTCTGACAAAAACATTGAAGACAACAGCTTCTAAGAAAAACACACAAGAATTGGAACAAGAGTGAACCACAACAGAAAATAATCATAAAAGCTTTGTGACCATTGGATTACACTTAGAATAAATCACCACACACTAATCAAGACAATCCAAAGATCCTAAATCTTTCATGATCATTTTCATAAAAAAAATTTCATGATCCCTAACTTTTCTCGAACCCCAATCACCGATTTGTATAAATTTCAACACAACAGAAAATTAATTAAGTGGGTTAATTACACAATTGGTCCCCAATTTATATGTTTTGTTACACTTCAATTCCCAATATTTTAATCTTTTTACTTTGGTCCCTAAAATATGTGATTGGTTTCACTTTAGTCCCTAATAGTAGCTCCGATCGAATTGAAAAGGGATTTTTATTTATTTATTTATTTAAACCTAAAAAAAATGCTACAAAATGTACACTTTCACACTTATATATATATTTGATCATTTTGATTTTTATTGAAATTTCATGTAAAATTCCAAAACTACCAAACACCCCCCGCCCCCCCCCCCCCCCCCCCCCAAAAAACAGATTTTGACAACGATCACGTCACGGACTAAAGTGTAATAGATTGCATATTTTGGTATCAAAGTGGAACAATTAAAAGATTATACTCTTGAGAGATTAACTCAAAAATAAACAGAATGATTTAGCGCAGAAGATTAAAATTAAAAAAAAAAAAAGAAAGAAAGAAACAGCAAAAACGAAAAAACCAACCTGTAATCTGATGGCAGTCACGCAAGAAAGAAGACAGAAATCAGATGGAAAATAAAAGCGCAATCTCGGCTCTCAACCTCCCCCCAACGAATTACCGATCATGACGAGTAAGAAGCCCCCTTGAAAGAACTGAGAGAGAACTCTGCAAGAAGACTATTATGTGAAGACTTATCACCGTTTACTCACTTTTTTTCTACCAAAATATCTGTGCAGTGGTGGGTCAACCACTTTACTCATTTTATTTTGGGCCGCTCAAATTAAAAATTGATAGACAATGTTTGTAATGGGTACGTATTATATTTATAGGACTTTTTTTAGGTGTACAATCTTTAAGGTTGTATATTATGTGTCACTTACATAAAAAGTGTAAGTAGAAGGTGAAAATAAAAGCAGCACTGTAAATAGAAAAGGCGTAAGTTGCACACCATAACAGATAATTAATGAATTCGTACGGTTGGACAGTGTGTGGGCTGAAAAAGATATAGGGAAAGATTGTCTACTTTTTGGCCTTTGTTTGGATTGTATTGTTCGGTTCGTGGGAGCCCACTATGGGTTCCTTTTTTAATTGGAACCGTTCAATGTGTAGAAATCGTCGAGTACTATATTCTTGTAAAAAAATTACGTTTATTGGATATCGATAGCTATCTGATCGTGTTAGTTTTTTTTGTTACATGTTAATTATAACACCATCCATTGTTTATACAAAACTGATTTGATCATGTAGTTAGCGATATCCAATAGATATATTTTTTACAGGTATATTATACTCGATCAGTTCTACACATTCAACGATTTTGATTAAAAAAACGAGACCAATGGTGGCCCCCCATGAGCCAAACAACACCATCCGATTTAATAAAAATACACATGTAATATTTTATTTTTTTTTCCTTTCACTCTTATGCTTTAAGGTCTGTACATAGGCTGCCGTGAAGTTGATTGCTATTTAATATTACGTAAATTAATTTTTTCATATATTTTTTTTAGTGATTAGTGATAATTTTTTAATTTTTTTTAGTACCTTTTTAACTTTTTAATTTTTTTTTGAGTTGTCAAACCAGTCCTAAATTAGAGAGGTAATATAATTGTGGTTATTTATGGGCTAATGTAGTAATATCAATTGGTTGGAATTAATTACACTTTGTCCCTTTATGGTTGGTCATTTTTTCACTTTGATCCTTAAAGTTTATTTTTTTTCACTCTGACCTTTATGTTTCATTTTTTTTTTAATTTACTTTTAAAACTAGTAAATGTACAAAATTAGACAGAAAATGTCACTATAGCTATCACATAATATACAAAATGTATTATTAAACTAGGTTTGAGTTTGTGTCAGATGTGTGGGTTATATATACTAAAATATGTTTATATTACGTGACTGTTAATGTGTTATTTATTATTTAATTTTTAACAGAAGTTAGCTTAAGGAGTAAATTGGAAAAAAAAATTAAAAACATAAAAAGTCAAAGCGAAAAAAATAAACTTTAAAGACCAAAGTGAGAAAATAGCTAAACATGAACGGGATAAAGTGTAATTTACCTTTTATAAAACTATGTAAAAGCCCTCAATATATAGGAGGTGACTTCATTGTTAATATAAAGTGATAGGCAAATTAGTTTTTTTTTCCCCTCTAATCACAGGAAGGTGACTTCATTGTTAATGTAAAGTGATAGGCAAAATTGGTTTTTTTTTCCCCTCTAATCACAGGAGATTAGATTTTCCTTTATGCGATTGGTAGTTCCCTCTTTGGTTGGGTTTCATAGTTTCATAATATATTTATGTTTTATTTGTTTGGACGGAAAATATTTTATATGATTTTTTTTTTAAAACATGGTTTTTAGAAATAAATAATTTTCTATGTTCGGTGGTGGATGTGATGGAACAAAGGTGAAAGTAAAAGTGGTGGCATGGTGGTGGGGCGACAACAACAATAGCAACAGTGACGTGGCGATAGATATGGTGTTGGTGGTACGGTGGTGGAGGTGGGTGTGACGTTGGTAATGTGGTGACATTGGTAAGACTTTAGTTTGGAAAACGTTTTCTGCCTTTTAAAAGTAAAAAATATTTTTTTTTCCAAATAGGCCTGTTTTTTATTAACCATAGAAAATATTTTCGGTTGACTTTTGTTTTTCATTATACTAAACACTAGTAAGTACAAAAATTATTTTTCATAAGGATAAAAGACAATTTTAGTCCTTAAAATATGCACTTTTTGTCATTTTAATTCTTAAATTTCAATTTTGTTATTTTGGTCATTAAAATTGTCAATTTGAGTTAAGGTTTAACATCTATTAATAGAAATATAGCTAAAAGACAGTTTTGGTCCTTAAAATAGGCATTTCTTCTCATTTTAGTCCCTCAAGTTTTAAATTTTGTCATTTTAGTCTTCAAAGTTGTCAATTGGAGTTAATCCTAGCTCAAATTGATAACTTTGAGAACCAAAATGACAAAATTTAAAACTTGAGAGACCAAAATGATAATAAATGCATACTTTAGGGACCAAAACTATGTTTTATTCATATATATGTCAGCAAACGTTAAACTTACGACTAAATTGACTCAAATTAACAACTTTAAGGACCGAAATGATAAAATTAAAGCTTAAGGAACTAAAATGACAAAAAGTGCATATTTTAGGAACTAAAATTATCTTTTATCTTTTTTTTTTGATAAATTTTTTTTAGCCAAACAAACGGAGCATTAATGCCTTTGTAATTTTTTAAAACAAAGATGATTTTTGTAACTCTCACTTCCCCACTAATTCAATCCTACCATTCATTTCTGAAAACAAACGGAGAAACGTTGATCTCTGTAGCGCAAAATAAAAGAATTTTTTTAAAATATATTATTTTATTAATTTTAATTAAATTATTTATGTGAATTTATGTGTATATATAATTTTTATAAAATGTATGTTATAAATTATTTATGTGAATTTATGTGGATATATAATTGTTATAAAATGTATGTTATAATGTTGAAAAATAATCTAAACCCTATCGCATTATAAAATTATAATTTAAATATATATATATATATATATAATTATTATTCAGCTTCTCAAGTCCACTTTGGTAGACTACACCATGCGGTTGGTTTATTGTGGATTTAGTCCAAGCTTATATTTGTAATTCGAACAATTTATCTGGTAGGAGGCATAATGTTGATTAACCATAACAAAGTTAATTAGACATCAATACTCACACAATCAATTCATAATTTACCCTTAAAAAAAATGAATGGCATGTATCATTTCTACAATTTACTGTTATCTTTTGAGAAGAAAATGTGATTTGATTGTGTGCGTAATAATATTTGATTAATTTAATTTTTAATATAAATGAGCTATTAAACGAGCCTTATAAAATAAATGGTTTATATTATGAAGATGAATTCTCAGCATATTTTTTAAAAAAAATATGGGGAAATTAGTTATCAGTGGTTTTAGTGGAAAAAATTCACAAAAATATAATAAACATTATAAATATTAATAATTAACATCATTATGTAATTATTTTTCAAAAACCATCCTGAATGGTAAAAATATTGCAATGCATGCAATAAAAAGACAATATTTTAAACAAGAAAAGTGATTTGTAAACAAAAAATTCATACAAAAAATTTCACAAGAACAAGGTGGTAATATGATATTTTGAAAACTGAAAATCACTCTGATGAGCTTTTTAGTTTGAAATGAATGGACACAAATATGTCATGTCATTTTTGTCACGACCCAAACCCGGCCCTATGGATTTAGCATCAGTAACGACCCGATGTCCGAGATTACCAAGGCTTGCTTATATGATAATCTGATAAAAGCGAGTTCGTGGCGGAAACCAATACAGTAAATAAATAATGTCCATTGAGCTGTGACAGTCTGTATGCCAAAAAGATTTTTCATGCATTCACACATGTAGAACAAGATCTGATCTATACAAAATTCTGATCAATACACAAGACAGGACCTAATCTCTTGGTAGCAGTACAGTTGGTAGCTGACAGTCTATATAGTAATCCAAAACAGTACGGAGACAGACGGGGGAAAAACAAAACACCCCAAAGCCATAGCATGGCAACTCGGAACCTCGCAGTGAGGCACAAAGGCTGGCTTGACAAAACTGGAGTCTAACCCACGCTCCTAGCTCCGATCTGGTGGCTGAGCACCTACATGTATATATAAACAGTGAGCTAAAACCCAGTGAATAACATAATGCGTAAAGAGGTTAAGAATGAAATGTCCTTACAGTAATGGAAACAGTTCATTAAACAATATTTTAGTCTTGTATTCAAGGTTTAAGAGCTCAATTCTGCCAATTTACACTTCAATTCCTCAAGGTTCAAGCTAATTCCCCAAGGTCCAAGCAAATCCACAAAATGAACTCAATTCTCTCCTATTTCCTCTCTTGGTCGGCTAGTATAAGGAAAAGGGCTGAGGAAATGGTTTTTGATCAAGCATATACAAGTCTCTAAGTGTGTGAAGTAGTGGCCCACTTAGTGGCAAGTTTGGTAAATAAGTCCAAGTTAGCGATTTATCACTATTTAATCTAATTTAATCATACCTAATCACATTTTGGGTAAATATACCATTAAATCACGAAAATTCCACTGATCATGAAACACTAAACAATTTCCAGTTAAATACGATAAGGCCTTCAATTCGCAATTTAAACATAAACATACCAACAGATAATCAAATAATCGAACAGATAAAAATGCAATACAACAGATATGCTTAGTCAATTCAGTTCCAATTTTCAATCAGTCCGTTCAGTACTTCAGTTGGTTCAATTATCAATCATAAGCAGTCCAGTTTAGCAGAAATCAGTATGTAATTCAGTAATTTATCGGTAAACGGTATGGAGGTTGTTACAGTCTCCCCTCCTTATAAGGAGTTTAGTCCTCTAAACTCGAGTTACCTTCATTCTGGAAGAAAACAGGATCCAAAGGGAACAAATCAGGATATCTCTTAGCCATGTCATCTTCCCTTTCCCAGGTGGCATACACACCACCATGGTGTAGACACCCTATTTTTGACCGACCTTAAGACTCAGACGTCATCAATTGAGCGCTTGGTGATATTGCATATTGTGCTCGTTCTGAGGTTGCAGAGTCCTGGCTACGAGCCTTGCCTCCGGACTTCCGGACTCTTTTGTGCTTTGTCTCGGTTTGCGAACCAGGCTCAGTTTTCTCTATTTTCTCTTCCTGAAGGGAGGGAGAGGTCTCGTAGATCATCTCTCAATGGCCGTAGGCTACATTTCGTGGCCATAGGCCATTTTGCCCATTTCGGAGCCCGGTTCCCGGTTTTCGGAGCCGTCAGGCCGTGTGCCTCGGTTCGGGACCGCCTAACCACCTCCGTTTGCCCCGGTTTTTGGCATGTATCTTATTTACTCTCTTTTGAGGGACACTGGGGTCCGAGAGACCCACTTCGTGGTCGAAAATCATTCCCGGTGCCTAACAGCCCTCTTTTGGGGCCTCGAACTGCGTGTTTTGGCTCCCGAACCTTCATTCTACATTTTTGGGCTCCAACCCGAACTTGAGATAGTCATATTTTGAGGTCCTTTTCATGTTTGATTAAGGACCTTTTACTGTTTGACATCTCCATCTATCACTTGCCTTTTTACCTCTTTTTGGGCCTTTTTGCACGGTATTTTAGGCGTACTTGTGGGCTGCGTTGGACTTGGGCGTAAACTATAAAGTGTCTTATTTTGAGTCCCTCTTCAACTTTGTTGAAGGACTCTCGGCCATTTGAAACCCGTAGCTACCACTTTCCCTTTTGGCCATTTTTGGCGGGAAACTTGATATGTTTTCCCTCCCTTTTTTCCCTCCATTTTCCCCCTCATTTTGTCTATATAACAGCAGCCCCAGCTGTGATTTTTAAGGTTAGAAAATCTGATTTGGGAGCTCCTCCATACAATCTCTCTCTCTATATTTAAAACACCAAAATCATCCAAGTTTCTACACCCCCCCCTTCATCACCACCTAGCACCACCACCACTACACCATTTCCAGAAGCAAGGAGGGCCTTCCAGTAGCTAAAAGGCACCATTTTCAGTCCTAGAAGCAGCCAAGGTCTTGGTCTACAAGGGTAAGCACTCATTTCCCCTTTTGAGCTCCATTCTTGTACCATTTTTCTATCCTCTTTACTTGTGGTTTTGAGCTCCGACCCCTACTGAAAGGGGGACTCTTTTGAGTCATTCTTCATGTTTGTTTAAGGGCTCAACCCTGTTTGAGCCCTCCCTAGTGCACTTGCTTCAATACTCCTTGATATGCCACATTTTTGCATGGAATTTCTGACCTGCGTGTGATCTGTTTTTGAGCATAATGTAAACTGTAAGTAGGCTCATTTTGAGCCCCTCTTCAACATTGAAGAAGGGCTCAACCCTGTTTGGATCCTCTATCTTGCACTTACTTCATAATCCCTCCGATTTACCGTAAATTTGCATGATTTGTTTGGCCTATATGTAAATTGATTTGGAGTGTGTCATGAACTGTGAGTGGGCTTATTTTGTGTCCCTCTACAACATTGTAGAAGGGATCACCCTTGTTGGGAGCCTCCATGTTGTACTTACCTTTATACCCCTCTTTGGCCCCCATTTTTGCATGCTTGGTTAGCCTATCTTACTTCTGTTTTTGAGCCATCATCAGAACTGAAAGGGGTCATATTTTGGCCCCCTGGACATATTTCAGTGAGGGTCTTTGCTTGTTTGGTGAATTCTTTGTGTACCTTATGTTATAGCCCTTTGTTGGCCTCAATCTTGCATTGCATGTTTGCCATATTTTTATACTGTTTTGAGGGCTTCCATAAGCTGTAAATGTTCATATTTTTGGACCCTCTTCAATGTTGTAGAACTGTGTTTTTCAGTTTGAACATTGTATATATCACTTGCTTCATATTCCCACATTTTTTCCCCATTTTTGCATGTTGTTTTTGCCATACTTGTGATTGTTGTTTGGCCATTCTTTGTACTGGAAAAATGCTAGTTTGGGGACTGCCTAGCATCTTTCTTTACATGTCATGTCCATATTCTGCATATTTGGCATAGCTGCAAGTCATTTCGGGTGCTTAGCATAGCATTTCGGGCATTGGGTGTAATTTTGCTATAATTCGGGGGCTGTTTTGCATCATTTTGGCTGCTGAATTTTGCATTTTCCATATGCCATATGCCACATTGCATTTCGTATATCATTTCATGCCTTCGGGCCATGCTTGATTTGCGTGCGTGTCTTGCATTTCGAGGCACTTCATTTTCATCTCTCGGCATCTTACGTGAGTGTGGCCGAGGCTCTCTCATGTTAGTGTAAGCCCAATTTGCATTGCGAATGCTGTTTCATGCCTTCGGGCCATGTCTCGGTTTGCGTGCCCGCGGGCACGCATTTTGAGGCACTTCATTTTCATCTCTCGGCTTCTTATGTGAGTGTGGCTGAGGTCCACTCATGTTAGTGTAAGTCCAATTGCATTGCGTATGCCATTTTATGCCTTAGGATCATTTTCTCAGTTTGCGTGCCCGTGTGCACGTATTTCGAGACATCTCATTTTCATAGCATTGTGTATGTTAAGATTGCATATTAGTTGCACTTCATGCATATCATGCATATTGCATTGTGTTCGGGATAAGAGTTAGCGGGCAGACGAAACGAACGCGTTTAGGTACTCGGCGACAGGCGAGTCTCAATTCCCAAGTCACCAAACACTCCGGATTACCCATGATGGAGTTAGGTTTTGTAGTATCATCATGTGCATTCATCTTATATTAAGTTGTGCATTTCGGCTCCTCGGCCATCATGCATCGATATCTTGCGATTGGTGGCGAGGATCGAGGCATGTATATATTTGTGCAAATACATTGCTATGCCCCTTTCCGCTCTGTTGCGGCAAAATCAAGAATCGGCAATTCTTGAGTCCGCACGCATTTGAGAACAAGTGCAAGCGAGGCTAATCGGGGCATCCAGTGGATTTCACGCAAAGCGGCCCAAAGCAGTGACATTCAGCGAGAATCGGCGATCCTTGGCTTGCATGCGCTTTCTGATTTCTTAGTTTAACTTGTTAATTAATTAGAAATTTGTACATTATTCGGACTGTAATATTTGGACTGTAATATTCTTTCATTTGGGACTGTATTATTTATTCGGACCCTCTGCGCGAGGGCAATGCTGTAATAAGTGTGGGTAAGTGTGATGTATGTCTTCCAACCCCACGTCTTTCTTCCCTTTTATTTACCTGCTTATGATGGTAGATTAGGGCATATTTCAATTAGCATACAGTATGACAGCATGTTTGCATCATTCATCTGTTTTGCACGCACCGGGCTCGGCGCATTATACAAACTGCATCTGTATTTCAATTCCAAATTGAATACGTGTTAGTTGTAGCATTCCATATGCCATGTTTAGAATAGCCGAGCCTGCTATAGTTGCATCTTTGCATGTGTTGCATTAGGTATTTCTGTATATTTAGGATCATGCATGATTTCTAATGAGCTTCTGTTTTGGCTTGGAGTACTCGGTGAGTTTTATGCTTTAGCATCCTTGCATACGTGTGAGTGTTGCCATGATAGCATGCTTACCATGAGGCTACGTGCTTATGTGATATAACTGCCTTGAATGCATGTGGGTGAAGATTGAGTTATTTGAATTGGAACAATGCGTTGACTGTTTGTTTTAAGCCCACTAGGTAGTGGCAAAATCATGTTTTCTAAAGCCCACCTGAGGGTGGCAAATCCGCATTTTAGCCTACCTCTGGGTAGCACCATCACACCATTTTCAAACAAACAAACATGAAATGTTTTGTTCCAATTCAGACGGCCCAGTCTATACTTGTATGCTGTGCGTATCACATAGTAACTTAGGCTAATAACCGGAATAAGAACATACAACGTTTTCAAAAACAGATATCATGGTTAGTAGAGGTCTTTGGCCAAAGCGAGAATAACTCACGGTGACCTTCCCCAATCGTACCCAAGTTCCCGAACCGAGGCAACTTTGGTGATGACGGACACGTGGCCTTTGGCACCGAGTCAGGGTTTCCTAAATTTCCCATTTAAAAAACATTTAGGTGGCGACTCTATATCTGGCGAAGCAGTCCATGTTTGGCACTTCTTTCAAAAAATCTGTTTTCAAAACGATTTGCCGGATTTGGACTCTTTGGTTCAAGATTAAGAACCGTGACATTTGAGTCCTTCGAACTGTAGTGACCCAATATCGAACCAGAACGGGGGGGAGTCGCACTCCCTTTCCCCGGGATGCGTTCGGGGACGTCTACACATGGTTTTGCCAGTCAACTTTCACTAACGGGATCTCTTTGTTTCTCAGTTTCTTGATCCGTCTGTTTACAATCTGTATCGGCCGTTCCTCGTAAGTGTAGTCATCACTCAACACGATACGAGTAGGCTCAATCACGTGGAAGGGATCTCGGAGATAATCTTTCAACATCGAAATGTGGAAAACATTATGCATATGCTCCATTTCAGGAGGGAGCGCAACTTGATACGCCACCGGATTAATTTTCTCAATAATCTCATATGGTCCGACGTATCTCGGCGCTAACTTGCCTTTGACTCCAAAACGAGTTTGGCCCTTCATTGGTGTCACTTTCACAAAAACGTGATCACCCACTTCATACTCTCTGTCCCGTCTTCTGACATCCGCATAAGTTTTCTGTCTACTCTGTGCAGTTTTCAGTCTTTGCTGTATCAGTTTTATCTTTTCAGTCGTTTCGTACACAATCTCGGGCCCAAGCAAAGGCCCATCTCCAACCTCTGGCCAGGAAATCGGAGATCGACATTTCCTGCCATACAATGCCTCGAAAGGCGCCATACCAATACTCGAATGGTAGCTGTTGTTGTAGGCGAATTCAGCCAATGGCAAATGACTTTCCCAGTTTCCCTGGAAATCAAGGACGCACATTCTCAATAGATCCTCCAAGGTCTGGATGGTCCTTTCTGACTGTCCATCTGTCTGAGGGTAATAGGTACTACTCAGCCTCAATTCAGTACCCAATGCAGTCTGTAGGCTTTGCCAAAACCTCGATGTAAACTTCGAATCCCTGTCAGAAACAATGGACACAGGCACTCCATGCAGTCTAACAATTTCATCAATATAGATAACAGCCAATTTGTCCGCATTATAGATTGTCTTGACAGGTAAGAAGTGAGCAGATTTGGTTAGTCTATCAACAATAACCCAAATTGAATCCATACCTTTTCTGGAGCGAGGTAACCCAACGATAAAATCCATCGTGACATGCTCCCATTTCCACTCCGGTATGGGTAAGGGTTGCAGTAAGCCTGCGGGTCGTTGATGTTCCGCTTTGACTTGTTGGCAATGAAAACATTTTGACACAAAGTCGGCAATTTCCTTCTTCATTCCCGGCCACCAGAAATTCTGTTTCAGATCTTGATACATCTTTGTGTTCCCCGGGTGAATAGAAAATTTTGAATTGTGGCCCTCTTGCAGAACTCTTCTTTTCAATTCAGAATCATTTGGTACACACAGTCTTCCTTGAAACTTCAGTACATTATTTTCAAATTTGAACCCCGGTCTCGGTTTAATTTCTCTTTCTTCGATGATCCTTTTCAAGAAGCCATCTGTTTGCTGTCTCTCTTTAATTTCTTCGACCAATGCTGGTTGAGCAGAAATAGCAGCTACTGTTCCACCTTGTTCTCTCAAAACAACTTCAATTTCAGATTTTTCAAGGTCACAAAGCAACTCTTTCTGTCCAGTGAGTAAACAAGCTAAATTTGCAATTGACTTAAATTTCGATCGTCGGCAACGGTGTTGGCTTTTCCCGGATGGTACAGAATCTGTAGGTCGTAATCTTTAATCAGTTCTAGCCATCTCCGCTATCTCATGTTCAATTCTTTCTGGGTGAAGAAATATTTCAGGCTTTTGTGGTCAGTATATACTTCACATGTTGCCCCATACAAGTAGTGACGCCAGATTTTTAGTGCAAACACTACTGCAGCCAGTTTCAGATCATGGGTTGGGTAGTTCTTTTCATGTGGTCTCAGTTGTCAGGAAGCATAAGCAATAACTCTCCCATTCTGCATTAAAACACATCCCAAACCCTTGTGAGAAGCATCACTAAATACAGTATAACCATCTGTACCTGAGGGTAAGGTAAGAATAGGTGCAGTCACAAGTCGAGTTTTCAACTCCTGAAATGCTGATTCTCTCTGGTCGGTCCAGTCAAATGATGTCCCCTTCTGTGTCAGTTGAGTCAATGGTAAGGCAATTTTAGAGAAATCTTTGACAAATCTTCTGTAATACCCAGCCAAACCCAAAAAGCTTCGGACTTCAGTCACATTTGTTGGTCTAGGCCAGTTCACTACAGCTTTAATTTTCTGCAGATCAACAGAAATTCCATCTTTGCTAACAACATGCTCCAAAAACATAACATGATCAAGCTAGAACTCACATTTACACAATTTAGCATACAGTTTCTGTTCCCTTAGGTTCTGCAGGGCAAGTCTCAGATGGTGTTCATGTTCTTCTCTACTTTTTGAATAAATCAGTATGTCATCAATAAATACCACAATGAAATCATCAAGGTATGGTTTAAAAATTCTGTTCATAAGGTCCATAAAAGCAGCAGGGGCATTCGTGACTCCGAATGGCATAACTAAAAATTCATAATGGCTATACCTCGTTCTAAAAGCAGTTTTATCAATGTCTTCCGGTTTAACCTTCAGTTGATGATACCCCGATCTGAGATTAATCTTGGAAACCACTTGTGCACCCTGTAACTGATCAAATAAATCATCAATACGTGGCAATGGGTATTTATTTTTCACAGTTACCTTATTCAATTCGCGGTAATCAAGACATAGTCTTAGTGAGCCATCTTTCTTCTTTACAAACAAAACAGGTGCACCCCACGGCGAAGTATTGGGCCTGATAAACTTCTTGTCTAACAGTTCTTGCAATTGCACTTTCAATTCCTTCAGTTCAGTTGGGGCCATTCTGTAGGGAGCTTTAGATATCGGCTGTGTACCCGGAATCACATCAACGGTAAATTCAATCTCCCTGTCAACCAAATCCCCTGGCAGATCATCTAGAAATACATTTGGGAATTCTCTGACTATAGGGATACAATTCACATCAGTTTTAACACTATCATCAGTAGACACAGGCAGCACAGAACACAGGTATCCTTTACACCCCTTTCTAATCAGTTTAACAGCTTTCACAGAAGAAATCAGATACGGAGGAGGTACTACTCTAACCCCATTAAACACAAATTCAGGTAAGCCAGGTGGACGGAAAACAACTTGCTTGGTCACACAATTAATAGTGGCATGATATTTTTGTAACCAATCCATCCCTAATATTACATCAAAATGATCAATGTTCAATGGCAGTAAATCAATAAACAGATGCATATCCCCAACAATAATCTCACAAGCAGGATACATATATGCACATGTCATGGATCCCCCAATAGGTGATGATACAACTAACAGGTAATTCATGGGTTCTAAGGGTCTATTCAATTTCCGTGAGAAAGCATGCGACACATAAAAATGTGTAGATCCCGAATCAATCAATACATATGCATTTTGTGTACAAATAGAGAGGATACCTGACACAACGGTTTCAGTATTTTGCACGTCTCCCGGTACTAGGGCGAACACTCGGCCCTGCCTCATAGGCTCTTTCCCTGTAGCTTTGGGGTTAGGCTTTAGTGCTACAATTGATGCTGCAGCGCTGCCTGCAGCTTTACTATTGCCCGGAGTAGTGGAAGGGCAATCTTTCACTATGTGGCCCACCTTGCCACACCTGTAACAAGCGCCAGAAATTTTATAACAAACTCCTTTATGATTCTTACCACATTCGGAACAGGGCGGTACGGAACCACTCCTTTGGCTAGGGCTATTTGTTGACCCCGTATTCTGTTTCTTGCTCAATGGGTTGTGCTTGCCCTTTTTGAATTTAAAATTCTACCTTTTACCATGTCATTCAGTTGTTGGTGTTTCAGATCGTTTTACTGCTGCGATGATCAACTCAGCCATCAATGCCCGGTCGAGAACACCCACAAAAGTCGGTAGTTTTAAAACACTTATTCGGTCAAGTATTGCAACATTAAGGCCACCCTCAAATTTTCTGGCCTTCTTGTAGTCAGTGTCCACCATATGCGGTGCATATCTGGCAAGCTCAGTGAACCTTGCTTCATATTCAGCCACAGACATTGTACCCTGTCTCAGTTGTTCAAATTCAGTCACTTTCCTATCCCTGACGCACTGTGGGAAGTACTTTTCAAAGAAGGACTCCTTGAATTGAGCCCAAGTCATAACAGTATTTGTATCACGGATAAGCATCCACCACCTTCTAGCTTCCTCTTGCAATGTAAAGGTGGCTAACAGTACCTTGTGTGCTTCAAAGCACGGGAATACTTCAAACAATTTCTCTGTCTCTAAAACCCAAGCTTCAGCTTTCAACGGTTCTAGGCCTCCCTGAAAGGATGACGGTTTCATTTTGCTGAACTTCTGGGTGAGAGCAATAATATCCCCATCATTCACATTTGCATTGGGTTCCGGCTGTACCGGAGGAGGAGGAGGTGGGGGCTGTTGGTTCTGTTGTTGCTCAAGTCTAGCAGTTATCAGTTCCATCATTCTTTCCATTCGTGCCATTCTTGCCTCAGTAGATGAGGATTCAGGTTCATTTGCATTGTTCATTTCACTATAAGTAGTTATAACAGTTATAGCAATTATAACATAAACAGTTGCATATTTAGACAGTTATCGCATTAACATGTATTCAGTCATAACATAGCCACACACTTTTCAAGTTCATGAAATGCCCTAATCACTTTTCTAGGACACCCTATAGCTCATTTGGACACGTGTGTGGGGTATAACTCGTGGTTAAGTATCGCTCTGATATCACTCTGTCACGACCCAAACCCGGCCCTATAGGTTTAGCATGTAATCGATGTCAAAGATCCGAGATTCAAGGCTGTAATGAGTACAAGAAAAGCGAGTTCGAGGCTGGCGGAAACCAATACAGTAAATAAATAATATCCATTGAGCTGTGACAGTCTGTATGCCAAAAAGATTTTTCATGCATTCACACATGTAGAAACGATCTGATCTATACAAAATTCTGACACACAGATGAGGACCTAATCCTTGGTAGCGATGCAGTTAGTAGGCGGCGATTAATATAGTAATCCCAAAGCGATGCGGAGGCAGACGGGAAAAACAAAACACCCCAAAGCCATAGCATGGCAACTCGGAACCTCGCGATGAGGCACAAAGGTGGCTTGACAAAAGCTGAGTCTAACCCACGCTCCTAGCTCCGATCTGGTGGCTGAGCACCTACATGTATATATAAACAGTGAGCTAAAGCCCAGTGAATAACATAATGCGTAAAGAGGTTAAGAATGAAATGTCCTTACAGTAATGGAAACAGTTCATTAAACAGTATTTTAGTCTTGTATTCAAGGTTTAAGAGCTCAATTTTGCCAATTTACACTTCAATTCCTCAAGGTTCAAGCTAATTCCCCAAGGTCCAAGCAAATCCACAAAATGAACTCAATTCTCTCCTATTTACTCTCTTGGTCGGCTAGTATAAGGAAAAGGGCTGAGGAAATGGTTTTTGATCAAGCATATACAAGTCTCTAAGTGTGTGAGGTAGTGGCCCACTTAGTGGCAAGTTTGGTAAATAAGTCCAAGTTAGCGATTTATCACTATTTAATCTAATTTAATCATACCTAATCACATTTTGGGTAAATATACCATTAAATCACGAAAATTCCACTGATCATGAAACACTAAACAATTTCCAGTTCGGCCGCCGATAAGGCCTTCAATTCGCAATTTAAACATAAACATACCAACAGATAATCAAATAATCGAACAGATAAAAATGCAATACAATAGATATGCTTAGTCAATTCAGTTCCAGTTTTCAATCGGTCAGATTCGATTACTTGATTGGTTCAATTATCAATCATAAGCAGTCCAGTTTAGCAGAAATCAGTATGTAATTCAGTAATTTATCGGTAAACGGTATGGGGGTTGTTACAATTTTGTATGGATTTTTTGTATAAATTTTTTATTGTATATGATCACTCGTTAAACAATAGCCTTACTTGGTATAGTTTATTATACATTAAAAGTTGATAATCAAAAAGTTAAATCTAAAAACACTCCTTTTATAACTTTTAGATAATTAATTTTTCTTAATTTATTTAAGTTATTTCAGCCTAATAAACTGAATTTGATTTGGTATTTCTTATTGTAGAAGTTAGGAGGTTGAATTGTGAGTTCTTACGGGCATGTTGAGGCAGAGTTTCATTGTATTGGCATCTCGCCAACTTAATTTGGTATATGCTTTGAGATTTACTTGTGATTTTTCTCAATGATCATAAGTCAAGTAAATTGAGATATGTTTTTTGAGATATGATGCAGATGTATCCTCCTCATTGCTTTTGGTTAATGTATTTTGTTTTATTTTTACTTTATTTCTTCATCAATGAAGTGCTCATTTGATGATAAAAAAATATTAATAATATCAATTTCAGACTTTAAATTATTCAGTTTTATATTAATTTTGCCTCCATGATCAAACGAAAGTAGTTGATCTAGTATCCAAATTTCATTTGAAATTTTATTTTACTCCCAAAATCATTCCCAAAAATATTAATTAGACTCCTAAATAAAATGAAGTTAGGGGGTCTAATTAATATTTTAGAGATAATTTGGGGGGTAAAATAAATTTCAAACAAAATTTCGTTATTACGTCAGCAACTTTCTTTTGATTATAAATGACAGCTAACGGCGGAGCTAAAATTGATTCAAAATCAAATAATTTAGGTGCAAATTTGATATTATTAAAAGAATAGGGATTGAACTGATTTTTAAATATTAATTTGGGGGACAAAATGATATTTTCTTTATAAAAAAAAAAAAATTACTATGCATTAGAAAGAAGAAATAAAAACTATTTTCAAATGAAATGTATTCATCAAATTTATTCTAAATATAAGCCACATCACAATACACTTAAATCAATACACTTCGTTTTTTGTACTCTATGAAATATATTTTTCTAAAAAGAATATTGTACATTAATTAGTTTTAACGTTGTTTATACATTCATTTATTTATTATTGAATAATACTATATAAACCAATTAGTGTACTAACTAGTGTATCAATTGATGATGTGACATAATTTAAGAGATTTTTTATATTTGTAATTTGTATAATGAGTAGGGTCAATAATAATGTCATAACATATATTGATACACTAGTTAGTAAACTAATTGGTGCATGTAGCACCAGTGTTCATTATTAGTCAATTCTTAAACACACAAACATCTAAAATTGAACATCAATAAAACCATAGAGTTCATGCATTAGTTTATTGGACACCAATAGCAAGTTCAAACCACACACAGAAGATAATAGAATAAGAGCCATCTTTTTTTTTTTAATCAGCAAAAATAAAAAATTTATTGAAGAATAAATTGTACAAATAGGTAGGACAACAAAATACATCAACAAGAAATACTTAGGATATCCAACAAGGATACCACAAACCAAGACACACTAAGCAAAAACCAAGCCTAAAGAAAGGCTACACACAGATGAGAGATGTGTTAGCTCCAACCAGCTCTAGCCTACTATGGAAAGTAGGTGAAGGTGGCTCTCCCACTCTCCCACTTCACCAACCCACTCACTAGTGGAAGTGGTAGGTGGTGACCAATTAGGCTCTCCCTCATTTGTGTATAAATGAGGTGAAGATGAGGGGCTAAAACATCAGTGAATGTGAAGAGCTGAAACCAGAGATTAGAGAGTGAGTGAAAGAGTACTATAGAGAGTTGTGAGGTGTGAGTTTTGTAATCTCCCTCAGGGATAATTCTATAGTGGATATCTCTTTTCCGTAGACGTAGGCAATTGCCGAACCACGTAAATCTCTTGTGTTATCTGTGTGTGATTGATTTTCGGTGCCTCATATTCCTAACAAGTGGTATCAGAGCCTCGTCGGTCGTTTTTCAAAAAAATAGAGAGTGTTTTTCGAAACTGCCTAGAAATCAAGTTGCTCAAAATCAACTTTTGACAATACCAGGAGCAAGGTCTTGTTGAGAAGAGTCTAGAACTGCAAAGCAGAGCCCCAAAAGACCTTGCACGCACTCTCACACGCTCCCTAAAGTAGGCGCGTGAATTTTACTCTCCAACATGCGCTCCACGCGCCGTTTGCACAGTCGGCACATCCATTCACGCGCAAGCACGCGCTCCATACGCCACTGAAGGAAGAAGACGAATGGGAAAGCCCACGCGCGTGGTTCTAATGTCAGCGTGATGTCACTGAGCTGTTGACCAGAGCCAAGCTGAGCCGAGCCGTTGACTGGAACTGCTGACTAGGCTGAGCCGGAGTTGCACCGCTAACCAACCTTCATTGACCACGCCGCTGACATCAGCCGAACTGGAAAAATTATCCGATGCTTCTCAGCTGCACCAGATTTCACCAATCTAAACTGTTCAACTTGTTTTGGCTTGATTCGAGCCATTCTAAGTCTGTTTTTGACGATCCAATAGTGCTTTCCAACTATTTGGAATATTTCAGACACATCCGTAAGGTCAGATTTTTGAATCGGAGTTTCTTTAAAAAGAAAGAAGATGATGGAGAAATCCACATCAACTTCAGGATCTATAATCAAATTGAATCCTTCCAATTATGCAATCTGGAAGTCACGGATGGAAGATATCCTATAATATTATAAGGACTTGTTTGACCCTATTTTTCTAAAAGGGGTTAAACCAGAAACAGTGAAGGATGATGACTGGATAAAGATGAATCGCAAGACTATAAGTTGTGTCAGACAATGGATAGACCACAGTGTTGCCCAGGAGACAGATGCATATGCTCTTTGGACAATGTTAGACAACATGTACCAGTTCAAAGACCGCTTGGAACAAAGCCTTGGTGATAAGAAGGCTTGTAAATCTGAAGTTGAGGAATAGTGTGTCTGTCGCCAAGCACACCAGTGAATTCAAAAATCTGGTGAATCAGCTTGCAACCGTCAAGATGATCTTAGACGATGAAATGCAAGCCGTACTACTGCTCAGTTCTTTACCGAATAGCTGAGAGACGTTAGTGGTTTCTCTCAGTAACTCTGCACCAGAAGGGAAGCTAACCATGAGCATGGTCACAGATGCCATGTACAATGAAAAGACAAGAAGGAAAGACATGAGAGGTAATCAGTCCCATGCTCTTGTCACAGAAGATAGAGGCAGAGACAGAGATAAAAGAAGAAGTAGAGGAAGAAGCAAGAGTAAAAGCAGTTGAAACAACAGGAGTAAATCCAGAGACAACAAAGGTTGAGATAACTCTAGCTTCACTTGCTTTCACTATGGCCAAGAGGGTCACATAAAGAGAAACTTCCCAGGCCGGAAAGACAAAGGCCAAAGTAGTAAATCAAAGGGAGATGAGAACACGACAGCCACAACAACTGATGAAATACTTCTTGCAGTTGGTGAAGAGGACTGCCTTTACATAGCTGACCACAACTACACAAAATAGGTGATAGATACAGATGCATCCTATCATGCCACTTCCCACAGAGAACTCTTCAGCTTGTACAACGCTGGAGATTTTGGCACTGTTCGAATGGGGAATTCTAGTTATTCGAAGATTGTAGGTATTGGAGACATTAGCATTTAAACTAATGTCGGGCACAAACTGGTTCTCAAAGATGTAAATCATGTTCCAGATTTACGCCTCAATCTTATCTCCGAAAACGCCCTAGACCGACAGGGCTATATAAATACATTCGGAAATGGCCTTTGGAATTTGACACGAGAAGCTTTGACAATCGTTAGATGAGAGATGTCTTCAACACTGTATAAGACTCAAACGAAGATCTGTTTGGAAAGTCTTAATACAGCAGAAGACAAGGAGTCACCAGACTTATGGCACAAAAGACTAGCTTAGAAGAGTGAGAAAGGATTGTATCTATTGGCAAAGTAATCCATGATACCCTCATCCAAAGAGAGGGCCCTGAAGTCGTGTGATCATTGCCTTTATGGCAAACAGCATCGAATATCATTCAGTTCAACGAGCAAGATGAAAACAGAAGTGCTCAGTATGGTATACTCGGATGTTTGTGGCCCAATCGAAGTGGAGTCACTTGGTGGCCGCAAGTATTTTCTGACTTTCATTGATGATGCATCAAGGAAGTTGTGGGTGTATTTCCTGAAGACGAATGATGAGGTATTTCAACACTTTCAGGAGTTCCATGCAATGGTGGAAAGAGAGACCGAGAAGAAGTTAAAGTGTCTTTACACAGACAATGGAGGCGAGTACACTTCCAATGCTTTTGCATCATATTGTGCCAGCAGAGGTATTCAGCATGAGACAACAGTTCCCGGTACCCCACAACACAATGGTGTGGCAGAGAGGATGAACCGCAATATTGTTGAAAGAGTTAGATGCATGCTCAGAATGGTAAAGTTACCAAAGTCATTCTAGGCTGAAGTTGCCCGTACAGCCTATTATCTCATCAACAGGTCGTCTTCAGCCCCATTGAATTTTGCAATACCTGAGGAAGTCTGGTCCAGAAAAAATGTATCATATTCTCACTCGAGAGTCTTCGGGTGTAAAGCGTTTGTACATATCTCCAAGGAAAATAAACAGAAGCTTGATGATAAGTCCACTCCATGCATATTTGTGGGCTACTCAGATGCAACATTTGGGTACAAGTTGTGGGACCCAGTGAACAAGAAGATGTTCAAAAACAGAGATGTTGTGTTCCAAGAAAACCAGACAGTAGTAGATTTTTAGAAATCTACAAAGTCTAGAGATGTCATCACTCCAAACTTGTTTCCCATCTCCCGAGCCATCACAAAATGCTAGACGTGATAATGTGCAACAAGAAGTGCCAGAGTTGCAGGATCCTATGCCAGAAATTGAGGATCAAGAGGAAAGAGATGAAGACCCGGATGAAGATAGTGTTGAGCAGGGGCAGCAACCCCCCAACTGGAGGCAACTAGCCCTCAGTTGCAAAGATCTGGAAGGGTTGCCATGCCATCAGCTAAATATCCCGCTTCTTAGTATATTCTGATTACTGATGAGAGGGAGCTCGAGAGTTTTTTGGAAGCAAAGAGTCATACAGAGAAAGACTGTTGGATGCAAGCCATAAAGTAAGAGATGAGTTATTTGCAGAAGAACTATACTTATGAGCTTTTTTCACTTCCAACAGGCAGGAGAGCCTTGAAGAACAAATGGGTGTATAAGTTGAAGAAAGATGGCAACGGTAAACTATTGCAGCATAAAACTCGTTTGGTGGTCAAAGGTTTTGGACAGAAGAAATGAATTGACTTTGATGAGATCTTCTCCCCAGTTGTGAAGATGACTTCCATTCGAGTAGCTCTAGAATTAGCAGCTCGCTTGAATCTGGAGCTAAAACAGATGGATGTCAGGACTGCCTTTCTCCATGGTGATTTGGAGGAAGAGATCTATATGGAGCAACCAGAAGGATTTGAAGTTAAAGGAAAACAGAATCTAGTCTGCAAACTGAAGAAAAGTCTCTACAACCTGAAACAGGTGCCAAGACAATGGTACAAGAAGTTTGATTCATTCATGGTGGATCACGAGTACACAAGAACAGTGCAGACCAGTGTGTATATTTTCGAAGGATTTCAGATAGAAACTTCATCATCCTACTGTTGTATGTCAATAACATGCTGATCATCGGACATGATATTACTATGATCAACAAGTTGAAAAAGGACTTGTCGCAATATTTTGATATGAAGAATTTAGGCCCAGCACAGTAGATTTTGGGCATGAAAATTGTTCGCAACATGAAAAACAAGAAGATATGGTTGTCACAAGAGAAATATGTTGAACGGGTGATTGAAAGGTTCAACATGAAAGATGCCAAGCCAATCAGCACACCACTGGCTAACCATTTCAATGTGACAAAGCGTTTGTGTCCCGCGACTAGCTCTGAAAGGAAAGAAATGGAGGCAATCCCTTATTCTTCCACAGTAGGAAGTTTGATATATGCAATGGGGTATACCCGGCTAGATATAGCTCACGCAGTTGGCGTTGTGAGCAGATTCCTCACCAATCCAGGAAAGAAACATTGGGAGGTGGTCAAATGGATTCTTCAGTACTTGAAGGGAACTTCAAAGATGTGTTTATGATTCGGGAGAGTTGAACCAATTTTGAAGGGTTTTATAGATACCGATATGGAAGGTGATCTTGATGGTACAAAGTCTACATCAGGATTTCTATTCACTTTTGTAGGGGAAGCTGTTTCATGGCAGTCCAAACTACAAAAGTGTGTTGCTTTATCTACAACAGAGGTAGAGTACATTACTGCTGCAGATGCTGGAAAGGAAATGTTGTGATTAAAGCGGTTTCTCCAAGAATTGGGTCTATAGCAGGAAGAATACAAGGTACATTGTGATAGTCAGAATGCAATTGATCTGAGCAAGAATTCCATGTACCATTCACGTACAAAGCACATTGATGTCCGGTATCATTGGATACAAGAAGTGATGGAAAAGCAACTGATGAAGCTAGTGAAGATTCACATGGATAAGAATCCTGCTGACATGATGACCAAGGGTGTCACCAAAGACAAATTAAAAGTTTAGAAGAACCTGACCGGGATGGACTTCAAGTGAGAAGTCAGTTACCCATATGGGCGTGAAGGAGGAGAATTGTTAGCTCCAGCCAGCTCCAGCCCACTATGGAAAGTAAGTGAAGGTGGCTCTCCCATTCTCCCACTTCACCAACCCACTCACTAGTGGAAGTGGTAGGTTGTGACCAACTAGGCTCTCTCTCATTTGTGTATAAATAAGGTGAAGAGGAGGGGCTGAAACATCAGTGGATGTGAAGAGCTGAAACCAGAGAGTAAAGAGTGAGTGAGAGAGTACTATAGAGAGTTGTGAGGTGTGAGTTCTATAATCTCCCTCCGAGATAATTCTATAGTGGATATCTCTCTCCCATGGACGTAAGCAATTGTCGAACCACGTAAATCTCTTGTGTTATCTGTGTGTGATTGATTTCTGGTGCCTCATATTCCTAACAAGATGATTGCCACAAACACTACCAGTAGACCCACAAGACCCGAAAATGGCAACACCAATAACTATATCATCAAAACCAATTAGAATCCAAAGACCGCCAAGCTCATATACTTTATCTTCCGAAATCTTCACTTCAAAAACATGATGATTCTAATAAAGAAACCATAACAATTTGATATGTCAAGCACTTTATCCCAGTAAATCTGGACAAGGCCTCGCCAAAGGAAGATGGCTGTCAAAGCGAGCCAAGATCGATGGCAAATAGAAGAGAAGAAGAGCTTTGCTGAATAAGCAAGTTCAAGGTAATAATTAACTGTTTGTTTCATCGGCAATACTAATACAGATCCCACCTATGAGACAAAGACAAATCCAATCAAGGTTAAGCACCATCAATTATATAAAATAGATAAATAAACAAATTGTTTTAATTCATTGCTCAAAAATTTTGTCACGACCCAAACCCGCCCCTATGGGTTTAGCATCAGAATCGCTAGTAATGTCTGAGATTACCAAGGCACTTATGATGGAAAAGATATAGTCTGAGGGGCATGGCGGAAGCCAATACAGTAAATAAACAATGTCCAATAAGCTGTGACAGTCTGTATGCAAAAAGATTTTTCATACATACATAGATATATACACAGTACAGAACAGTATGCACAATATTTACAGTCATTCAGGACAGGGACCAAATCCCTATTAAGCGATGCGATAGATCTATCTGATTACAAGACGAATCTGAGACAGATGGGGGAAGTAAAACACCCCTAAGCCATAGCTTGGCAGGCTCGGAACCTCGCAGTGAGGCACAGTAGTTGGCTTGACAAAACTGGAGTATACCCCGACGCTCCTAGCCACGGTCTGGTGCCTGTACACCTATATATATATATGAGCAGTGAGCTAAAGCCTAGTAAATAACATAATGCGTAAAGGGGTTTAGAATGAATGTCCTTCAAGATGATTAAGCAGTTGTTTCAATCGATTATTTGATTTATTGATCGATGCTTGATCATATGTGGTACATCCATTAGCATAACAAGATGCGATGTGATGGGTCTAAAAAACCGAATACGATCAATGATGGCCATCAATCAAGAAATGTGAGTGGTTCCAATAAAGGAACCGGCGAGATCTCTATGCGATAACGATGAAACAATAGTTGCTAAGGATGCCACAATACAGTTCAGAATATAGGACATACATTCATTCAATTAGCAGTATTAGTTCAGAAAACAGTTCAGTTAAACAGTCAGAAATATTCGCAGTTGAACATATATTTACACAATCAACAGTAAGCTAGAGCGTCTCCTCGGAAAGCCAACCCTACACAGTTTACAGAATGAACACGCACTAAGATACACAGTTGGGAAAGATAATAACTTAATCTCTAATTGCCTCGGTGTGTTCTACATCTATATCCTCATTAAGATGTCTTAAACTAGGCCTAAGAATGCCTAAGATGGGATGAGGATGCAAAGATGCATTCATAAAACATTTTCAAAATTTTCAGAAAAACAGGGTTCTGCTCAAGCGCAGGTTTTCCCGCTCGAGCAGACATGCAACAAAGGTACCCGCTCGAGCGGCAAATACCCCACTCGTGCATACTGTAAAAGTACTGGATGGATAAAATCTCCGCTCGACGGACGCTCAACGCCCGCTCGAGCGTGAGACACATAACCCCGCTCGAGCGCACAATACTACGCTCGAGCGGACTGTAAAATAGTGCAAAGTACTCGGAGCACGAATTCCCCGCTCAAGCGCCACTTTTCCCGCTCGAGCGGGAGTCTATCTGACCCAAACTTCGGCCTATGGGTTTAGCATCAGAATCGCGATGTCGTGATTACCAAAGGCTCTTGAAAGCGATATCTGATTAAGCAGTCTGAGGGCTGGCGGAAATACTGATAAATAACTAGTGTCCATTGAGCTGTGAAAATCTGTATGCCAAAAATATTTTCATGCATTCACATATCCCAAACAGTACGGTCTATACAATAATTACAGTCAAACAGTGTAGGGACTTGATCCCTTGACAACAGTACAGTGAGCATTCAGTTTATACAAAACAGTGAGGAGACCGATAGGGAAACAAAAACAAAATCCCAAGCCATAACATGGCAACACGGAACCTCGCAGTGAGGCACATAGGCTGGCTTGACAAAACTGGGGACCAACCCACGCTCCTAGCTCCGGTCAGGCTACTGAGAACCTACATATATATATAAACAGTGAGCTAAAGCCCAGTGAATAACATAATGTGTAAAGAGGTTATGAATGAATGTCCCTTCAGTAATGAAATAAATTCATTATACAGTAATTCAATCTTTCGAGATTTCACCAATCAAGATTTCAATCAATCACCATATGTGGTACATCCATTAGCCTATAAACAGTAGGTCCAAAAGGACCTGCTGAACCTAACAATAATGATGGCCATCAAAGCGGTATGGTTTCACAAGGAAACCGAAGCGAGCTCTGTAACAATCAATAACGATGGGTGCTAAGGATGCCTGTCTGATTAATACAGGACATACATTCATTCAATAAACAATATCGATTCAATAGACGTTCGATTCGAGAATCAAAATATAACCATTTTGAACATATCTTTACACAATCTGTTACTCACAGTGATTGGGCTATCAGTAGCTAGAGCGCGTCCCCGTGAGCCAACCCTAAACAGTTAGCAAATAGAACACACACTAAGTTTACAGTTGGAAAGGATGATAACTAAATCCCTAAATTCCCTCGGTGTGGTTCTATGCCTAAATCCTCATTAAGATGCCTTAAACTAGGCCTAAGAATGCCTAGGATGGGATGAGGATGCAAAATTACAGTTGGAAGGCATTTTTCAAAAGTTCTTTGGCAGGGGTCTCGCTCGGCGAAACCTTCCTTCGCCGGCGAGCATCCAAAATCAAAGGCTTCGCTCGAGCGAACAATCCTTCGCTCGAGCGGTCTGATGAAACAGTAAAAGTACTAGTTGCTGATTTTTTACGCGCGATGCCACGCTCGATGCTCGCTCGAGCGGAGCCCTGAATAAAGGTGCTCGCTCGAGCGAGGAATCCTTCGCTCGAGCGAGGAAGCAAAATCTGGAATTTCCAGATTTGTCTCCCAAGTTCGAACCAAGCATTCAACCATTCAAAACTCGACCTCTTGGGCCCAAATTCTGGGAAATACATCCCAAAACAATATACAACAAGTTTCAAAAGCCAATTTATGAATTCAAGCCCCAAAGGTGAGTCAATTAAATCCATTTCCAAACCCATTTTCAAGAACAAGTTTAAAACATGCAATGCATGAGCTTCAAACCCAATTCAATCTTCAAATCTTGCTCTAGAGAGCTCAATAGTTGGAAAACATTCTGAAAACATGAGCTAATATATAGACATGGACATGCATGTATAGTTCAAGCATGAATTCAACTCCAATTTCACTAATTCAACCATGCATGCAACAATTGATCTTCAATTCAGCATATATGAGCAAAATCATGACTTAACTTCTCTATAACCATGATGCATGCAAGATGGAACTTAAAGACAACAAGAATACCATAAATTCCCTTACCTAAACGCCAAATGCAAGAAGAACAAATACAATTTTGAGATCAATCTTCCATTTCCAAGCAATTCTAGCCAAGTCAACAAAGTGAGTTCATTTCTCAATTGTTCTCTCACTCTCCTAAGCCCTTGGTCGGCTAGATACAAGAATAAGGCTGATGAAATGTCTTGTATTGAGTTCAATAAGGCTCTATAATAATGATAAACAAGAGTCCACTCACATGGCAATTTGGTAAATAAGCCTAAGTTCGTAATTAACTCAATTTAATCTAGTTTAATCATTCCTAATCAATTTTCAGATAAAAATACCATAAAATCACAAATATTTTACTGATCATGAAACACTAAACGGTTCCTAAATCGGCCGCCGATAAGGCCTTCAATTAGCAGTTTAAACATAAACTACAAACAGGTAAAATCATACAATCAAACAGATAGAATATGCAATTCAATAGGCAGTCTTATTCAGTTTCAGTTTCGATTCCAATCAGTCTGTCCAGTACTTTAATCAGTTCAATTATCAGTCATTAGCGGTTCAGTTTAGCATTAATCAGTATATAATTCAGTGGTTAAACGGTAGTCAATACGAGGGTTGTTACAAGTCCAAAATCTGGAACTTCCAGATTTGAACTTCCAAGCTCAAATCAAGTTTAAATGCATTAAAATCGATCCTCTTGGGCTGGAAACCTAGAAAACATTTGTAAACACATAGTATTACATATTTCAAAGATCAATTTGATAAATCAAAGCCCAAGGGTGTTTCAATTAAATCCAATTTCAACTCAAATTTCATGAACATGATGAACATGGAACATGCATGGATTTAAATCATTTCAAAGTTTTAAATACATGCTCAAATGAGCTAATTTCTTCAAGAACAAGATGAAATCAAGAACTACTCTTAAAACATGGACATGCATGAGAGAAATTATGAACTTGCAACCTCAAAACTTCCAAATACACACATGCACGCAAGCCTTAAGCTTCAATTCAACATGTTAGAACTAAAACATGACTTAGCTCCTCAATTTGACATGAACAATGCAAGAACCAACTCAAAGACAACAATAAGAAGATGAAATCTTACCTTAAGTCTAGTAGGTCAAGTGTAGAAGCTAAGATATGGAGATCAACCTCCAATTTCTTCAATCTCTCTCTCTCTCTATGTCGGTTGTGGTGTTCAAATGGGCTGATGAAATGTTTGTTTCTAAGTGTAATGTGAAGACCAAGGTGTTGAGATAGTCGGCCACTAGAGTGGCATTTTGGTAAATAAGTCCAACAATGCAATGCAACTTACTTTAATCTAATTTAATCATACCAAATCAGTTTTCAAATAATTACACCATAAAATCACATAAATTATGATGATCATAAAATATCAATCGATTTCCCGTTCGGTCGTCGATAAGGCCTTCAATTTGCAATTTGAACATAAAAGCATGAACAGACAATTAAATAGGCAACAGATAGAAATGCAATTCAAATAGATACACTGAATCAATTCGGTTTCAGTTTTCAATCAATCAGTTCAGTATTTCAATTACTTCAGTTATCCATCATAATCAGTCTCAGTTTAGCAGTAATTGGTAATTAATCGGTAACCAGTGATTAATCGGTAAACAGGAACGAGGGTTGTTACAGTCTCCCCTCCTTAAAAAGAGTTTAGTCCTCTAAACTCGAGTTACCTTCAGTCTGGAAGAAAACAGGATTCAGTGGAAACAGTTCAGGATATCTCTTAGCCATGTCATCTTCCCTTTCCTAAGTGGCATACACGCCACCATGGTTTTGCCAGTCGACTTTCACCAACGGGATTTCTTTATTTCTCAACTTCTTGATCCGTCTGTTTACAATCTGTATGGGCTGTTCTTCGTAAGTGTAGTCATCACTCAGCACTACACGAGTCGACTCTATCATATGGAAAGGATCCCGGAGGTAGTCCCTCAACATAGAGATGTGGAAGACGTTGTGCATATGCTCTATTTCAGGAGAAAGTGCAACTTGATACGCCACCGGATTGATTTTCTCAATAATCTCATACGGTCCGACATATCTCGGCGCTAACTTGTCTTTAACTCCAAAACGAGTCTGGCCTTTCATCGGTGTCACTTTCACAAAGACGTGATCACCCATTACATATTCTCTGTCCTGTCTTCTAACATCCGCATAACTTTTCTGTCGACTCTGTGCGGTTTTCAGTCTTTGTTGTATCAGTTTCACTTTCTCAGTTGTTTCATACACAATCTCGGGCCCAAACAAAGGCCCATCTCCAACTTCTGCCCAGCAAATCAGAGATCTACATTTTCTGCTATACAAAGCCTCGAAAGGCGCCATACCAATACTTGAATGATAGCTGTTGTTGTAGGCGAATTCAGCTAAGGGCAAATGGCTTTCCCAGTTTCCCTGAAAATCAAGGACACACATTCTCAGTAAATCTTCTAGAGTCTGGATGGTCCTTTCTGACTGACCATCTGTCTGAGGATGATAGGCACTACTCAGTCTCAGTTCAGTACCCAATGCAGTCTGTAAGCTTTGCCAAAATCTCGATGTAAATTTCGAATCCCTGTCAGAAACAATGGACATAGGCACTCCATGCAATCTAACAATTTCATCAATATAGAGTACAGCCAATTTGTCCGCATTGTAAATTGTCTTAACAGGTAAGAAGTGAGCAGATTTAGTCAATCTATCAACAATAACCCAAATTGAGTCCATACCTTTACTGGAGCGATGCAATCCCACAATAAAATCCATAGTAATATGTTTCCATTTCCACTCCGGTATCGGTAAGGGCTGCAATAAGCCTGCGGATCGTTGATGTTCAGCTTTAACTTGTTGGCAATGAAGGCATTTCGATACAAAATTAGCAATTTCTTTCTTCATTCCCGGCCACCAGAAATTTAGTTTCAAATCTTTGTACATTTTCGTATTCCCCGGATAAATAGAAAATTTTAAGTTATGGCCCTCTTGCAGAACTCTTCTTTTCAGTTCAGTATCATTCGGTACACACAGTCTTTCTTGAAATTTCAGTACATTGTTCTCAAATTTGAAACCCGGTCTTGGTTTAGATTCCCTTTCTTCGATGATCTTTTTCAAGAAGTCATCCAGTTGCTGTTTCTTTTTAATTTCTTCAATCAGTGCCGGTTGAGCAGAAATAGCAGCTAAGGTTTCACCTTGTTCTCGCAAAACAATTTCAATTTCAGATTTTTCAAGGTCACAAAGCAACTCTTTCTGTCCGATGAGCAAACAGGCTAAGTTCCCAATCAATTTCCAACTTAATGCATCGGCAACGGTGTTGGCTTTTCCCGGATGATACAAAATCTGTAGGTCATAATCTTTAATCAGTTCTAGCCATCTCCACTGTCTCATGTTCAGTTCCTTCTGTGTGAAGAAATATTTTAGACTCTTGTGGTCGGTATATACTTCACATGTCGCCCCATAAAGATAGTGACGCCAGATTTTCAGTGCAAATACTACTGCAGCAAGTTCCAAGTCATAGGTCGGGTAGTTCTTTTCATGCGGTCTCAGTTGTCGGGAAGCATAGGTAATTACTCTCCCATTCTGCATTAAAATACACCCCAAACCTTTATGAGAAGCATCACTAAATACAGTATAACCATCCATACCTGCAGGTAAGGTAAGAACTGGTGCAGTCACTAGTCGGGTTTTCAACTCTTGGAATACTGATTCCCTTTGGTCAGTCTAGTCAAATGATGCCCCCTTCTGAGTTAATTGAGTCAACGGTAAGGCAATTTTGGAGAAATCTTTGACAAATCTTCTGTAATATCTAGCCAAACCCAAAAAGTTTCAGACTTCTGTCACATTTGTTGGTCTAGGCCAGTTTACTACAGCTTCAATTTTCTGCGGATCAACGGAAATTCCATCTTTGCTAACAACATGCCCCAAAAACATAATATGATCAAGCCAGAATTCACATTTAGACAGTTTAGCATAAAGTTTCTGTTCTCTTAGGGTCTGTAGGGCAAGTCTCTGGAGATGTTCATGTTCTTCTATACTTTTGGAATAAATCAGTATGTCATCAATGAATACAACAATAAAGTCACCAAGGTATGGTTTAAAGATTCTGTTCATGAGGTCCATAAATGCAGCAGGTGCATTGGTAACTCCGAAAGGCATAACTAAAAATTCGTAATGTCCATACCTCGTTCGAAATGCAATTTTATCAATGTCTTCTGGTTTAACTTTCAACTGATGATACCCGGATCTGAGATCAATCTTAGAGAAAACTTGAGCACCCTGTAACTGATCAAATAAGTCATCAATTCGAGGCAATGGGTATTTATTTTTCACAGTTACCTTGTTCAGTTCACGGTAGTCAATACACAGTCTCAGTGAGCCGTCTTTCTTTTTCACAAACAAAGCAGGTGCGCCCCACGGTGAAGTACTAGGCCTGATGAACTTCTTATCTAACAGTTCCTGCAATTGCACTTTCAATTCTTTCAGTTCATTTAGAGCCATTCGGTAAGGAGCTTTAGATACTGGCTGTGTTTCCGGAATTACATCAACGGTAAATTCAATCTCCCTGTCAATCAAATCCCCTGACAGATTATCTGGAAAAACATCTGGAAATTCTCTGACTATAGGAATACAGTTCACATCAGTTTTAACATCGGTAAGAATACGTAATCTGAGCAATACCCTTTACACCCCTTTCTAATCAATTTAACCGCTTTCACAGATGAAATCAAATATGGAGGAGGTACTACTCCAACCCCATCAAACACAAATTCAGGTAAACCCGGTGGACGGAAAAATACTTGTTTCATTACACAATCTATGATGGCATAATATTTCGTTAACCAGTTCATCCCCAATATTATATCGAAATGATCAATGTTCAGTGGCAGTAAGTCAATAAACAGATGTGCATCTCCAACAATAATTTCACAAGCAGGGTACATATATGCACATGTCATAGATCCCCCAACAGGTGATGATACAGCTAACAGATAATTCATAGGTTCTAAGGGTCTATTCAATTTTCACGAAAAAACATACGATACATAAGAATGTGTAGACCCCGAATCAATCAGTATATATGCATTTTGAGTACAAATAGAGAGGATACCTGACGTAACGGTCTCATTATTTTGTATATCTCCCGATACTAGGGCGAACACTCGGCCTTGCCTCATAGGCTCCTTCCCAGTAGCTTTGGGGTTCGGTTTTGGTGCAATAGTTGATGCTGCGGCGCTGCCTGCAACTTTACTATTGCCCTGAGTAGTGGAAGGGCAATCTTTAACATATGGCCCACCTTGCCACACCTGTAATAAGCACCAGATAGTTTATAGCAAACTCCCTTATGGTTCTTACCACATTCGGAACAGGGCGGTATGGAACCACTCCCTTGGCTGGAGCTAGTTGTTGACCCCGTATTCTATTTCTTGTTCAATGGGTTATGCTTGTCTTTCTTGAACTTGAAACCCTGCCTTTTACCGCGCCATTCAAACGCTGGTGTTTCAGTTTTCAGTGCCTCGATGTTTGCTTCAGCCATCAAGGCTCGGTCAAGAACATTCACATAAGTCGGTAATTTCAGAACACTTATTCTGTCGAGTATTGCAACATTAAGGCCGCCTTCAAACCTTCTGGCCTTTTTGTAATCAGTGTCCACCATGTGTGGTGCATATCTAGCAAGCCCGGTGAACTTTGTTTCATATTCAGCAACGGACATTATGCCCTGTCTCAGCTGCTCAAATTCAATTACTTTTCTGTCCCTGACACACTGAGGGAAGTACTTTTCAAAGAAGGCTCCTTTGAATTGAGCCCAAGTCATAACAATGTTGTCATCACGGGTAAGCATCCACCACCTTCTAGCCTCTTCTTGCAAAGTGAAGGTGGCCAACAGTACTTTATGTGCCTCCGAGCACAGAAACACCTCAAACAATTTTTCGGTCTCCAAAACCCATGCTTCAGCTTTTAATGGTTCAAGGCCTCCCTGAAATGATGGCGGTTTCCGTTTGCTGAACTTCTCGGTAAGAGCAATTATGTCCCCATCATTAACATTCACATTCTGTTCCGGCTGTACCGGATGAGGAGGTGAGGGCTGTTGGTTCTGTTGTTGATCTAGTGTTTCAGTTATTAGTTCCATCATTCTTTCCAGTCTTGCCATTCTTGCCTCAGAGGATGAGGATTCAGATTCATTTGCAGTTCTTGTATTATCCATTTCACTATAAACAGTTATAGCAATTATTAACATAAGCAGTTGCATACTTAAACAGTTTGTCACATTAGCATATATTCAGTCATGTCATAACCACACACTTATCATGCTCATACAATGCCCTAATCGCTTTTCCAAGACACCCTATAGCTCATTTGGACACGTGTGTGCGGTATAACTCGTGGTAAGTATCGCTCTAATACCACTCTGTCACGACCCAAACCCACCCCTATGGGTTTAGCACCGTAACCGGCTAGTAATCCGAGATTACCGAAGGCCTGCTTAACAGTAAGACAGTATAACAGAGTACAGGGGCATGGCGGAAGCCAATACAGTAAATAAACAATATCCAATGAGCTGTGACAGTCTGTATGCAAAAAGATTTTTCATACATACATAGATATATACACAGTACAGAACAGTATGCACAATATTTACAGTTATTCAGGACATGGACCAAATCCCTATTAAACAGTACAATAACAGTCTATACAGATTACAAGACAGATACGGAGACAGATGGGGGAAGTAAAAACACCCCTAAGCCATAGCTTGGCAGGCTCGGAACCTCGCAGTGAGGCACAGTAGTTGGCTTGACAAAACTGGAGTTTACCCCGACGCTCCTAGCCACGGTTTGGTGCCTGTACACCTACATATATATATGAGCAATGAGCTAAAGCCCAGTGAATAACATAATGCGTAAAGGGGTTTAGAATGAATGCCCTTCAGTATTGAAAACAGTTGTTTCAATCAGTATTTCAGTTGTTCAGTACAGTAAACAGTCATATGTGGTACATCCATTAGCATAACGATGCGATGAAATGAGGTCTAAAAGACTGAGCGATCAATGATGGCCATCAATCAAGAATGTGAGTGGTTCCAACAAGGGAACCAATAGAGATCTCTATGAATGATAACATTAAAGCGAGAGTTGCTAAGGATGCCACAATACAGTTCAGAATATAGGACATACATTCATTCAATTAACAAGATAGTTCGTAAATGCCAGCTTAAACAAATGTAAATATTCGCAGTTAAACATATCTTTACACAATCGTTACTCACAAAGTTCTGGGCTACAGTAAGCTAGAGCGTCTCCTCGGAAAGCCAACCCTACACAGTTTACAGAATGAACACGCACTAAGCTACACAGTTGGAAAAGATAATAACTTAATCCCTAATTGCCTCGATGTGTTCTACATCTATATCCTCATTAAGATGTCTTAAACTAGGCCTAAGAATGCCTAGGATGGGATGAGGATGCAAAGATGCATTCAGAAAACATTTTCAGAATTTTCAGAAAAACAGGGCTCCGCTCGAGCGCAGGTTTTCCCGCTCGAGCAGATATGCAACAAAGGTACCCGCTCGAGCAGCAAATACCCCACTCGAGCGTACTGTAAAAGTACTAGATGGGTAAAATCTCCGCTCGACGGACGCTCGACGCCCGCTCAAGCGTGAGACACATAACCCCGCTCGAGCACACAATACTACGCTTGAGCGGACTGTAAAACAGTGCAAAGTACTCGGAGCACGAATTCCCCGCTTGAGCGCCACTTTCCCCCCTCGAGCGGGAGTCCAAAATCTGGAATTTCCAGATTTGAACTTCCAAGCTCAAATCAAGTTTAAATGCATTAAAATCAATTCTCTTGGGCTGGAAACCTGGAAAACATTTGTAAACACATAGTATTACATGTTTCAAAGATCAATTTGATAAATCAAAGCCCAAAAGTGTTTCAATTAAATCCAATTTCAACTCAAATTTCATGAACATGATGAACATGGAACATGCATGGATTTAAATCATTTCAAAGTTTTAAATACATGCTCAAATGAGCTAATTTCTTCAAGAACAAGATGAAATCAAGAACTACTCTTAAAACATGGACATGTATGAGAGAAATTATGAACTTGCAACCTCAAAACTTCCAAATACACACATGCATGCAAGCCTTAAGCTTCAATTCAACATGTTAGAACTAAAACATGACTTAGCTCCTCAATTTGACATGAACAATGCAAGAACCAACTCAAAGACAACAATAAGAAGATGAAATCCCACCTTAAGTCTAGTAGGTCAAGTGTAGAAGCTAAGATATGGAGATCAACCTCCAATTTCTTCAATTTCCAAGCAAAATTCACTCTAATCTTCTACTCTCTCTCTCTATGTCGGTTGTGGTGTTCAAATGGGCTGATGAAATGTTTGTTTCTAAGTGTAATGTGAAGACCAAGGTGTTGAGATAGTGGGCCACTAGAGTGGCATTTCGGTAAATAAGTCCAACAATGCAATACAACTTACTTTAATCTAATTTAATCATACCAAATCAGTTTTCAGATAATTACACCATAAAATCACATAAATTATGATGATCATAAAATATCAATCGATTTCCGGTTCGGCCGTCGATAAGGCCTTCAATTTGCAATTTGAACATAAAAGCATGAACAGACAATTAAATAGGCAACAGATAGAAATGCAATTCAAATAGATACACTGAATCAATTCAGTTTCAGTTTTCAGTCAATCAGTTCAGTATTTCAATTACTTCAGTTATCCATCATAATCAGTCTCAGTTTAGCAGTAATTGGTAATTAATTGGTAACCAGTGATTAATCGGTAAACAGGAACGAGGGTTGCTACAAATTCTAAAAGGGGAGTTCACATATTAGGGCTTGTTAGTTATGGGCAAGTGTGTTGGTGCAGCGGTAAGGTTATTCCACTACAAACTAGGCGTTTTGGATTCAAACCACATAAACAAACTCTTCATATTTGCTCCAGTGCAGTCTGGGCTTCATAGGTTCAAACCACGAAAACAACCTCTCCTCATGCACAAGAACTATTGTGTGTTAGTGTAGGCACATACTAATTACTTTGTACGATTTAGTGGGTTCATTATTCGGTAGTCCTATATGACCCACCAATTATCTTTTGCAATTTTTAATTTGTCAATAGTATTATGTGAATAAATTACAAGATATTTTAGGATTACCTAATAATGTTGCAATTCGGTGTGGTTATGCTAAAAAAAAAAAGTCAAGTCATATTTGTTACTTAATACACAAAATATGTAATAAAATTTTTTAAAAGTATCAACAATGTTTGTTTAAAAAATATAGGAAAAATTTTCGTGAAAATTTCAAATTTTTAGGTTGTGTTTAGATTATGGATTTGAGTTGAAATTTGGGAAGGAAAAAATAGGTTAAATGTGAATAAAATATACTTACATTTCACTAACCTTTTCCTCTTCTCTTTCTATATCTCTACCCAAAATTTATGATCCAAACACAGTCTTAATAATATAATTAGAAAAGTTGAAAGATAGATGTTGAAGACCTAACCTTCCAAAATGAAGTCATGGGGGTTGAAACTCCTTCCCCTTAACCTATAATAAACATTTAGACGAAACAAAATGAGAAATATTAAAATAAACTTACAGATATGAAATATACAACAAACAACCACAGATATAAAATTGTATCATATGGATGAAACAAAATTAATATCATACCTTTTCAACGGGTATTTCTCTTCAATATGCTTTTTATTCTATCTGGAATCGTTGCTATTGGATTGCACCGAAAGATGCTAAGTTCCTTCAGTCTTGGCATTCTTGCTTCCTCAACTATTAACTCCTCCAGATTTACCAATTGATCAATTTTCAATACTTCGAGTTAAGGAAAGTTACAACCAAGTTCTCCAGGGCAAACCATCTTGTTCCCCCAGTATGAATGGGAGTATAATTTTAGGATCTTTAGTTTAGGGAGTTTCTTTAGGGTCTCCATGGGGTCTTTTTTTAAGCTAGTGCCAACAAAGGTAATTTTGGTAAGGTTTAGGGGAAGTTTATCATGTTGGGGTAACTCAGTTACGATCAGGTAGCACAGATTCAGGCTAAGAAGATTCTCGTATCGAGATAAATTCCCTATGCTTCATATCTCACTTGTGACGTTCCACAACTGCAACTTCTCAAGCTTGGTTAGTACAAGTATTGGGTTTGATAATACCTCAATGATATGCTCAGACGAAATACTAACTCGCAAGTTTCTCAAATTGGCGAGTTTGTGCAAAAAAATGAAATCGCACACCATTTTTTCTCTCAACCCATATAGGGTTTGGAGATTTGGTAAACAAATTTCCATTGGATGAAATCTATCCAAGTTGACCCCACCTAATGAGGGAACCTTCTCGCAGAATTTAGGTAAGAGGACATGTCTTAGTTGCTTCATAGTCCAAATAACATTAGGAAGGATGACACCATGATTGCATTCTCAAATATCAAATGTTAGCAAACCTTTCAGATTGCTTATGGTGTGAGGAATTTCTAGATACTCAAACTTCTTATACCCTGTGAATCCCAATCCAAGGTAATACAAGTTCTTCAAATTGCCAACTTCATTTGGAAAAGTCGTTGGAAAATAATCACACTTAACACTTAGAACTCGAAGAAATTCAAAGTCTCAAAGAAAATTCTTAACCATTTTTCTTCGTACGTTTCTTAGATCTCCACTAAAACATAGCATAGCACAAAGTTTTGGAGTTGGATAATTCAAAGAAATGTAGTCATTGAAATTACTACCATGAGTAATGACTCTACATACTCCCAAACCAAGATTAGAGGTGATTACATCATTTCGAGTGTTAAAGAAATTAATCTCCTTGGCCTCCCGAATACAAAGATTGTGCAAAATAGTATGAATACAACAACTACTAACCTTTCCATTAAACCTCCTTCGAACTACTTGAATCAAGTTCCTTGCAATCAAGTGATTTAGATAATCATCCCCCACATCCTCAACCTCTCTCACTCCACTACCTTCTATAAATCCCTCGGCTGTCCATAAATTAATTAATTCAAACGCAGAAATTTCATGGTCCTTCGGAAAAAGTCCGAAGTACAAAAAGCATGGTTTCAAATATGTAGGCAAGTCTTTGTAACTCAATGCAAAGATTTCTGAGCATTGGTCTCGATCTTGCCCCATGCCCTCAAGTATCCCCTTCTATGCATTTTCTGATCTCTCTCTTAATAACAACAATCCTGCTGCTAGAACAATTGCCAGTAGTACACCACCGCATCTTTTTAATATTTGCTCACCAATATTCTCCAACTGAGGGGGATTACTTGTTTCATTAATATTTTTTAGATCAACCATAACCATTTTAAAGAAGAATTTTCTGCCGTTTTCTTCATTTAATGGTCGCAACTCATGTAGAGAGCTCTTCCTGCCGACATGGGAACCCACATCTCTATTTTGAGAAGTGAGAATTATTCTCCTACCATTCTCAGTATTTGTAGGGATGACATTTTTTATCATCCCATGTTGCAGTGTGCCATATATCATCAAGAACTATTACGTACCTGTGTTGGCTTAGAAATGTGAACAAATTGACCTCAACGGTCTCCTCGCACTTTCCTTTCTCCAAGCCCATTTGTCGGGCAATGTCTTGTAAAAGTTCTTTTATATTTGGTTGCTGAGAAACATAAATCCATGCAGAACATTCAAAACTATGTTGAACTGACTTGAAAACTTTCTTAGTAAGAGTTGTTTTGCCCAAGCCTGCCATGCCAATAATTGAGATCACACGACATTGTAATTTAGTATCGAGCATTTTTGCCACCAAATTTTCAATGTGTTTCTCAAAACCAACAACATTTGGTTCATCAATACGGGGAAAAGATTGTTTTTTACCCCACACATCTCTACCACCACTACGACTCGATTTATTGATGCCATAAGTCTGTCTGACACGATTGATATCCTCAAGTCTTCTTTTGATCCCTTCAATCTCTACAGCAAAGTTACAAGTATCATACCCGTAGCAGACGATGCAAGTGGCACTCTTGAGACAACCCAAAACCCCTTCCTTCTGTGCAATGTTATCCGAGGGAAGTATTTCTGCATAATGTCCTCCACATCACAAGCAAGATCTTGAATATCAATCACGAGGTTGGCCACTCCTCTGCTTCTCCCTTGTTTGGCTTCTGCATCCTCCAAGTAGGCTTGAACATGCCTCATCTCACGTTCGATCCAAACAATGTCTTCTCGCAATCCAGACAAGCGAGAACCTTCTCTGAAAACTAGATTGCTAAGTACACCGATGGTTTGTTTGAGGACTGCAACAACTCCGGTGAGAGCAATCTCTGCCATCTTTGCTTTGGTGGCTACAAATTATAGATGAAAAGTTTTTACAGAACAACAAATAAATAAATAAACTCTCTCACAATATCCAATTCTTCATAAATTCTTTTATCAAATTTGAATTTGATGAATAAAAAGTTAAAGCGAGCTCCAATCAAATTTGTATCAAATCAATTAAGAGCCAAATTTTTTTACCAAATTAAGGTTGAGCCAAATCATTCACCAAATTTCCTACATTCATATTTTACTCAAATTTGATGAAATTTTAAAAAAGAGTAATCATTGGAGATGATTTTCTTTCAAAAAAAAAATGGTTAAATGAGGTTTTGAGGATAAATTTGAAATTTTAAAAAAAGATTTGATGAAAAAAAGAGAGTAAGGATTGGGGTCTTGCATACCAGATCAACAAAAAACAAAAACAAAAACTTCTAAGAAAAACCACACAGAAGAAATGGAACAAGAGGGAACCCACAATCACATATTTGTATAGGACTTTTCTTAAGTGTGCAATTGCACACCATGTGCCACTTACACAAAAAGTGTAAATGTGAGGTGTAAGTATAAGTATAAGGTGTAAGTGTAAGGTATAAGGTGTAAGTGGGTTGCATATGGTGTGCAACCTCAAAAAAAGTGTAAGTGTAAGGTTTAATTTTTCACAAAAGGTGTAAGTGTAAGGTGTAAGTGTAAGGTGTAAGTTGCACACCATAACCAAACCCGTATGTATAAATTTCAACACAATCAACATAAAGAAAGTTGACATATTGATTGCTGAGTACACCCACAATTTGTCTGAGAACTGTATTAGCTCCGGCAAGAGCAATTTCTGCATCTCAGCTTTGGTAGCTACAAATTACTGATTGAGAGGTTTTAACAGAAACAGCCAAAAGAAATAAATAAACTCAGGAATTCTTTGGTTCACCGGAATAGTGTCAAACAAAATAATCATTCTATCAAAATATCCATTTCCAGTCCTATGTTTGGTTGACCAAAAAAAATGATCCTTCACTATGAGCATCTCCAATCCTTCGCCTTTCTTTAATTTGATGAAAAAGTGTTCAAAAATCATCTCCAATTTCATCAAATCAAGGGAGAGTTTTTTTTTTTTTCTTTAAATTGAGAACTCATGAAATTTAAATTTGATAAATTTTTTTTAAAAAGATGAAGCATTGGAGATGACTTTTTTCCCATCAAATTAGATGAAAAGTGAAATTTGAGATGAGAAGGGAATTTTTAACAATATTTTGATGAAAATTTGATCAAAGGATTGAAGTAGTTTATATGAAATCAAAGTTTTTACTCAAATTTAGAATTAAATTAGATTAAAAAATTGGTGAAAGACTGGAGATGGTATCAAATTCAAATATGATGAATAAAAAGTTAAAGTGAGCTCAAATCATTTTATTAAACTTGTATCAAATAAAAAAAGCGGCAAATTTTTCACTAAATCAAGGTTGAACCAAATCTTTCAACAAATTTTCAGCAGTCCTGCTTTACTTAAAATTTGATGAAATTTGTAAGGATTTAGAGATTATTTTCTTTCATTAAATCAAAAATGGATTTTCAAGAAGATTTGATGAGGAAATTATTAAATAAATAAATAAAAATTAAAAAAAAGGAGAAAGTAAGGATTGGAGTGTAGCAAAGGCATTGAAAACAACCACTTCTATGAAAAACACACAAGAAAGAAATAGCAAAAACGAAAAATCGAACCTGTAATCTGATGGCACTTTCCGCAAGAAAGAGTGAGACAGAAATCGATTGGAAAATCAAACCGCAAAGATGCCCTTGAAAACTCTGAGTGCTTGTGAAGACTTATTATTGTTGGCTCACTCTTTTCTACCATAAATAAGTCTGTATTAGGCGAAGCATTCATCCAGTATTATTTTTATGACAGTTTTTTTATTTATTTATTTTACATAGGAATTGAGAGAAAAGAGCAAAAGAGGAAAGAAATTTAAAATATTGTCATTCAAGTTTAAAAATTAGGCTTATTTTTTAAACTATATGTCAATAAGATGATTGTTTGATAATTAAAAAATATTTAACTATCAATCAATTATATTCTTGACACATTATTAAATCTGAAAAAATGAACTTCAAAAGTGAACTTATAAATCATTTTTCTTAAACACCATACAACCTAACTAGAGCATGTGGGGGTTGGGAAGGCAACCCAGGGTCGGCCAATCCCTAAGAGCATCAGCAATGGATTAGTCAAATATTGTGTTGGTGTCAGTTGCTAATTTTTGACTATTTCAAAACACTGTTTTGTGTTGCAATAAAGTTGTTAAAAGGTATGTTAGGATCAGTTGTTAAGTTATGTGTTAACTGTGGTTAGTGTTTTAGCCAGTGAGAGGGAGAGAGGGGACGTGGGAAGTGTTGTGGGGTCATCTGACCGAATGTCTGGTCAGTCGTCCCCCTAAACGCTCGGCCGGTTGTCTCCCCCGGACATCTGAACCCTTCAAGAAAAAAATTTTAAAAAAAATTGTCGTTGATCGGTTGACTGGCCAGATGTCCAGCCCAATTCTGCTACCTTCATCTTCAGTAGAGCTTCCATAGAGAGAGAGAGAGAGAGAGCCTTCCATAAAGGATTTATTTATTTATTTTATTTATTATATATATACACTTAACACATCTATTGTACCACCACTCGCTCTCTAAAATTAACAAACTCTTCACACACATTTTTTGGCCCCACTTTTATCACTTTTTGTCATATTAATACACATTTTAACAAATAATTTTAGCCATCCTATTGTGGATGCTCTAATGTGAGTTATTTTTACTTCCTTTTTTTTTTTTTTTTAAGTTTGAAATTTTTATATTTCATATTTTTCAAAAGGAAAAATTGTGTGTAAATTCAAATCGAAAGTTACGTTGAGAATTAATTTTAAGGACTAATCTTATTTTGCGAGAAAGATACTGGCTAGTAATGGTAGTTGGTGGCAGTGAGGTGGAAATGATGTTAAATAGATAGGTGAATAGATACTTACATAGTGAACATTTAAATAAATAGTTGGATATTTGAATAGGTAATTATATAAATAGGTGACACGTGTATAAATAACAAATAATTGTAATATGTGTACAGAGAGTAGCATGACTCCCTATATGTAGACATCCCAAATGAGGTGTGTATAGTAGCATGACCTCATATGTATATATGACTTTTATTTTTACGAATACAAATATAAAATAAAATAAAATAATGAAACAAATTCGATAATAAATATTTTTTTATGGGTAAAGTATAAATATATTTTTTGAGATTTGTTAAAAATATAAATTGTTCCCTGTGATTCTAGAAGTTACATCCCACCCTTGAGGTTTACAATTTCATAACAAATAATTTTTTTTTATTAATAAATCATCAAGTCAATTAATAATTTTCAATGATATCAGAAATTTATTTCAGTTAATAATTCATGTAATTTTATTATTGTATAGGAAAATAATCAAAAATTTTATTTTTTTAATTAATTCTATTAAATAAAAAATTATAACAACAGAATACTTGTAAATTTTTAAATTATAGAGAGCAATCTATTTTTTAAACAAGTCTCAAAATATATATTTGTAATTTATTCAATTTTTATTTATTTTGGGAGGCCTTGAGACAAAATTTCCCTAAGAGAAATGGTATTTAATATTGAATTTATTTTGATAAAATATTTTGGTGATATATCTAAAAAAATATTGAAACTTAATATGTCCCATAAGATATAAAAAAATTTAATTGATTGGATTTTGAATCTTATATTGTGTTAAACAAATCCAAATAATTGATGCACGTAAAGTTTTTGGACAAAAATACATCACATGGCCGTCACGTGCGCCTATCAACAACAGTTAAGGAGCATGACCATCGTTTCATAATAATGTTATATATATCAATTAGTGTATTAATTAATATATCAATTAATAATATGTCATAATTTAAAAGGTTTTTAGAATTTGTAATGTAATTAATGAGTGAGGTCAATAATAATATTATAACTAGTATTGATACACTAATTAATATATTAATTGGTGCATGTAGTACCACCGATCATTTCACCCACCCAACTCATTTTCCCCTCGGCTAATTTAATGCGATGTGTCAAATTCGCATAGTTTATTTTAAGGTATAGAAATGATATATTTCTTTAATTTAGGAATTTTAAAAGAGTATTAATAATGTGAAAAATTTTAAAAATAAATTAATGTCAAAATATCACATCATATGGGACCCATATACTAATTAAAGCAATTAGAACTCTTAATTTAAAACTCTCAATCTTTTTTTTTAAGATAACAATTTTTCTCCGGTCTAAAATTGAATTGGACAGTATTGTTAAGTTAGGGGGGTTTGACTACAAGTCTATCACAATAAATCAAACTGTTTATTGTATAGAGTTTATAGAGTATATTATTCTTATTAAAAATTATGTTGATCGGATATTGACAATCACTTGATCAGATTATATTTGTATTTGTGATTTATTTTTAAACTTATAATTGACTTCCAAAAAATATTAAAAAACATATGGATCAAAATTTTAAAATTCTACTAAAGAAGTACCTGTATTTTTTTTTCCCATCATATTATAGCTAAAATGCCCCTTTCCTTGCAGAATCAAAATGGGCTATTTTACGCAATATTTATAGATTCATATTCCTATTACTTCACAGAACAAAATGCGAGGGTGTGCATTGCACATTGTACGAAATTCTATACAAAATTATATAAGTTAAATATAAATTTGCATAAACTCATAAAAATAAAAATTTATGTAATTATGTGAATTTATATTTAATTTACGTATTTTTGTAATATCACTTATGTAAATTTATAAAAACATACATAATTTTGTGTAAAATTATATATGACGCACAATGCACAACAGAGAAATTTCCAACTTGAAGGGAAATATGCCACGAAATTACCTTCCACCTACTATATGCCCACCATAACACGTACTCTTGATCAAAAATATATTTTAAAGCAAATACTTTGAAAATTGTGTATTAAAAATATTGAGATGGTGAAAAAGTTAAAATATAGTTTTGAAATTTATAAAATTGTTTTGAAATTAGTCAAAAGTTTCCAATTTTTATTTTCTTTGTTTTTATTTTTATTTTTTTTTGAGCCACACCCATACTTGTATACTACGAATTTTAAGATCGTTATACATGTGTAGAGGGTCAAAAATTAAGGTCCAAATTAAGTATGGGCCTAAGTGTTGAGGTTGTCCCCTTTAAGGCGACTAAGAATGACTAAACGAGCATGGGCTAAAATCTAAAGAAAGTGAGCCAACAAATGGGCCGAAGTAGGTCCCACTAAAGATCCGAACAGACACCACGAAAAAAATGTAAGTGAAGTTGCAGAGGCAACACTTGTAGCGGTTAAGTTGCCAAGGCACTTTATCTCAGCGCTGCCATTCCCAATATTGTAGGTTTCGCTGCCATCTGAAGTTGCTGAGGGAAAGAGAAAACCGAAGCAACTAAGTTGTAAAGGCAACACTTACAGCGGTCAAGTTACTGAGGCATTTTGTCTCAGCGCCGTCATCCTTAATATTGTCAGGGTAGCCATTTGGACTTGCAACGGGAAATCACCACCACAACAACTATAGCCGCTGCAACTACGACAATCGCCGCAACTAACTTGCGAAGGGAGGCACCCTACCAAGGTGATAGCAGTCTTTGGGAGAGGTTTCTCCTCTGTAAGCAAGGGCTGATAGCAAGCCTAGGACTGATAATAGGTCTCATATCTTGTTGGTTGAAGCTGATAGCAGGCCCAAAGGTAAATTGGTATACTGCGGCAATCTTGCGAAGATAAGAGCAGGGTAGCCCGAGTGTAAGGGACTCCATTTCCATTAGTCAGGTCATGGACCTATCTTAGTCACATAGACAGGACTTAAGAAAGTCCTCTTGGGCTTGGTACTAAGACACAGCATGGTTGTAGCCTTCGCCCTGGGAAGCTAGGAAGTTTGTGGTTAGGTGGCTAAGAGTGGAGGTTTTGCTGAGGTGAACACAAAACATAGTCGATAGCAGGCTATGAAGTCCTGAAAATGCATGTACTAGCCAAATTGAACTAAGAAGGTAAGTGCAGTGGCCAGGTTTTATCGCCACAAGTGCACTCACTAAGGTTCACACTGAGAAGGCAAGTTGCAGCAACAAACACTCCCGCCGCAAATGCACTCGTTGTGGCGTTTGTAAGGTTCACACTGAGAAGGCAAGTTGCAGCAACAAACACTCCCGCCGCAAATGCACTCGTTGTGGCGTTTGTAAGGTTCACACTGAGAAGGCAAGTTGCAACGGCAAACACTCCCGCCGCAAGTGCACTCGCTGAGGCAGTTGTGTCAAACGGATAGTACACAGTACATGCAGAGGAACGCGTGTCACTCCCAGCCTGGTAACTCAAGGCAGAATATTCTATATGATCCTCTAGGACACATGTCCTCTCTATTTGGCCACTTGGTATCCTCTTGGTATCAAGGAAAAGCCTATAAATAGGACCTATTTTCCCAGCCCAAGAGAAGATGAATTCGGGATTTGGGGGAGATGCTGTCCATTTGTGCACTGCCATCAATTTCTTCTTGAGCTACTTGCTTCACCCTTACCTAACTACTCATTCTCCAGCCATCCCACCATTATTGGACCATTAGCATAGTGTTGCGTCTCTAATCACTACTCACACCGAATGCCTCCCTACAACATGTGTGAACTAAAATGTAAAGGTGAGAATTAAACATATGACCTATTAATATGACTCAATTCGTGCATATAATTAGTGAGTTAAGGTTGATTAATTTTTTATACCAACACAAATATAACACGAATTCACTATTAATATGCAGGTAATCTCAATGCAATCTGAATCTGAGGACAGCTGTAGCTCCGGCATGTGCAATGTCTGCCATCTATGCTTAGAGAAGAGAAGTTCCGAAAGAACATTATCTCCTTTCCTTATGCCAAAACCAGTTATTATAATATTAACAAGAAGTCAATGCCTGTTATCAAAACAAGTCAATGACAAGGCGTTACACTTGTCATTGGTGAGATTTTTTCTCCTGTGCAGTTCTTCCTAGATGAAATATGTATTCATTAGTCAGCACTTGGTGTGGGTTCAATGCTCCCCCGCTGTGCGAGTCCTGACTTACTGGAGCTTGTCTTGTGAGGTCGGGACAAGCTTCCAGGTTATAGTCTCTTGCTCAGAACGGCCAACAGGACACCCTGGTGATCTCCTCAAGGGGCGTTGCCTTGGACCTGCGGGAGAGTGGGAGGATTTTCCTGTAATCAAAAAAAATATGTATTCATTTTGATATTTATATAATTTATTTCTTTGATGATGACATTAATTTTCGGGATAATTTTATGAAGTTGCTAGATACAATAAAGAAAGAAGATAGAGTTGCATTAATAAAAAAGGAAGGTCAATGGCTGCTTATTGGCCCACAAAACAAAATAAAAATTAAAAATTAAAAAAATAATAATAATAAAGAGATAAGAAAGCAGAGGAAAGTGAACAAATTTTAGAGCTGGCTTCGTAGAGTTTAATTATGTCCCTTAGACACAAGCTATGATCATCAATTTGGAGATCCTAAATTACTTGCGATGTGTTTTAGTTTTACATTTCATGCATCCGTATTGTTACAAGAATTAACCTAATCTTTGTTAATTTAATATACATTTTGAATCTATTTCTTAACAGATCAAGTGCTTAGGACAATTTACAACCTAACAAGATATTAAAACTCTGGTTTCAAGACATCATGGGTTAAAATGTCTCCGTATTATCTCTCTTTACAGTATTCTTATGTTTTTTTCTATTTTCTCTATGTGAGACAAGTAATGAATATTTATTTCACAATATTATAAGCTTTATAAGTTTAAGATCAATAGACCAAGAGATAACATGGTGAGGTTGTTATTGGGCTTGGAGACATGCCATGGTATGTTGACTTTAGGTTGGTTTGGGATGTTCTAAAAAAGTGTACTTTTTGACTTATTAGTGGGTTTGGGTTGGGTTTGATATGATGTATTAGAGAGGTGATGTGATTTAAATAAGATGATGTGACTTAAATAAGATAGTGACTTTTTGACTTTTTGACTTATTTAAGTTATGCCAAATTAACCCTTTGTCTTTCCTTTTTTTTTTTTTTACTATGCTTTTATTGTAAACTAATATTTTAATTGGAATTCAACATTTTCCAAGTTAGTCATGTCAACTAGAGAGAACATTGGTTTTTGTAGGGCCATTTCGAGAGCTGTTTCAGTGCTTCCAAATGAAAATCTATCTAATAATAATTTTTAAAAATTGGTTGTTCAAAAAGAACGACACTTGCACATCTGTTTATGTTTGTACACATATAGTTTTAATAATAATGTTAGTGCATATAGCATTTTTATAAATAAAAAAAAAAACTATAATAAATTGATTTAATGATGTAGTGTGGAGAGCCCTTAGAAAACTCAATCACACCAAAATAGTTGGTCGCTTTGAATATGAAACAAAAGAACAATGGAAATTAAAAAGAAACGATTACAGGATACCAAAATTTACATAAGCTTGCATCCTGTTCCAATTAAAAAATAGAATACCAAATTCAAATTATATTAGGAATAGACATTGAACCGATAATTCAACAAATAATCATAACTAAATGATTTTATTAAACTTATATTTTTTATAAAATACTCTCTCCCTCTACATTCTTTCTCTCTTCCTTCTCTAAGTCCATGACTTTAGCATCAAAAGGATTTTCTAGCCAAACTTCAGCAGGATAGCTCTTACCGCTTGTTGTCCTTACAGCTCTTTGCTCTCAAATAGTTCAGTTCGGCCACGGAGCTTCCCTCATCATCAAAGTGGAACCTGTGATGAGGCCCACAGGCCCAACTACACAGAATCGAAGTTCTCTCCAATTGGAGAGAAATCTGTTCCATAAAAAAAAATTACATCTTTGGCCCAGATTTCTTTGTTGGTGTTTTTTATTTATTGAATTTTAAATTTTTGCTATTTTTTAAAAAAAAATTAGGTGTTTCTACCATCAGGGTCAGAACCAGGAATTTTGTTTAGGAGAGGCCACTTTATATGCATAAAAAATGTTGAGTTAGTTTTGATACATTACTAATTGAACATAATTTCTTATATATATATATATATAAATTGTGAAAGAAGTGTTTCACGAGAAAAATAAATAAATCTAACAATTAGTTTTTTAGTTTTTTAAAATTTTGAACTATTAGATGTCAGTGTATAATCGGTTAAACTATTGTTTTAAGCTAATTTATCAATTAATCTAGTAAATAAGAAGTAAAAAATGTGTAAAATTCCTAAAATATAACTCTTAAATTTACACTCAATGACATTGAACATTACATGTCAGTTGATTGTTTAGAAATTAATTAATTAAGACCTAATCCCTACCATGTCATTATAAATAAATTTATGGGTGAAGTTTTAAATTCTCTAACATTACTCATAAAAAAGTATACATATCATTTTACTTTAATTCTTTTTTTTTTTTTTTTAAAAAAGTGATAATGTACCTCTTATATTAATAAAATGGATGTTATTATTTAAAATATAAAATAATTAGAGATCATTATCATTATAAATTGTGAAATATTAACGGCATAGAAAGTTAGTAAAATAATTTTCTAAACTTAAGAGATCATCCCATTATATATTTTATAAATACATAAATATAAAATATAAAATTAATAATAAATTATAAAAAATTGAAAGTGGTCGGGGGCCCTCACAGCCCCTACACAGTTCTGTGTCTACAGTAGAAGTTTCAAATTTAAATAGATAAATAAAATTAAAATTTTAAAATTCACTAAAGATAAAAATAAAAAATAAAAGAAAAAGAAAAGAAAGAAATCGATTTTCTTGACCTTTTACAATAAAAATCAGTTTTTTTATTAAATTAATTCAATTTAGTTTTTTAAAAATTAATAAAATCAGTAAAAAATAGTTAAATTAATTCAATTTAATTTAATTTTTTTTTTATAGATGTTTTCATAGCAAAAGCCCATGGTTTTTTAATAGGAGCTTTTTTGATAAATCTACTTTTTAAGAGTTTTATTCCATCCAACCCATATTCTTTTTTACTATTCCATTAAGTCCTATTTGAGATATGAAGACCAAAATACCCTTTTCATCTACTTATGTTCTATTTAGTTCACATTATTTTCTTATGTTTCAATAAGTCCTATGGGTGACATAATTACCAAAATACCCCTAATGTGAATGTTCACACAGTCAATGTGAATGTTCATATCGTCAATGTATGGGGGCCCGACCCATGTTGATCCTCGTGGGTGCCCGGAAAAATTCGAGTCGGGCTAGGGCGGGCCCGACCCATTGACAATGTGAATATTCACATTAACATGTTAACATTCACATTAATAGAAGTGTAAAATTAGCCTGCGTCCCGTGGCAGCGCGAAACCCGCCCGCGGCCCATGGGTGGCCCGGGGCAGGCTCGGTCTTGCCCCGTTGACAATGTGAGTATTCACATTGGCATGTTAACATTTACATTGATAAGAGTATAAAATTGGCCCACGGCCCATGGGCGGCCAAAAGCCCGCCCATGGCCCGGGTGGGCCCGGCCCGACCCGTTGACAATGTGAAATTCACATTGACATGTTAATATTCACATTGATAGGAGTGTAAAATTAGCCCGCCTGCGTGGTCGCCGAAACCCGCCCACGGTGGCGATCCAAACGGGCCCAACCTGTTGACAATGTGAATATTCACATTGACATGTTAATATTCACATTGATAAGAGTATAAAATTGGCCAGCGGCCTAGGCCCCGCCCGGCCCGTTGACAATGTGAATATTCACATTGACATGTTAACATTCACATTAATAAGAGTGTAAAATTAGCCCGTGCCTCGTGGCTGCCTGAAACCCGCCCACGGCCCGCGGGCGAGCTTGGCCATTTTTTTTAATTCTTTTTAATTTTTTTTTATCAAAATTTTATTATTTTCCACAAAAAAAAACACTAGGCCTTGGACCGAGCCTTGAATGGGTCTTAACCGGGCCGATGGGCCAGGCCGAGCTTCAAAGTGATGGCCCAGGCCCTAGCCTAGGGTCTCGGACTAGGCTCGAGCCTAGGCCCAACTGAACCTTTCTCGGACCGGGTCGGGCCGGCCCACAGGCCAAAAAATTAGGCCCATGCCTTAGCCCTGGCATAAGGGTATTCAGGCTTTGGATGGGCCGATGGATCGAGCCTCGGGTCGGGCCGGTGGGCTTGGGCCTAGCCTCGAGCTTAGGTCGGGCTTGGGCGGGCCTAGCCATTTTTTTTTTAATTCTTTTAAATTTTTTCTACCAAAATTTTATTATTTTTCACAAAAAAATACATTGCACCTTGGGTGAGCTGGGCCTTGGATCGAGCCTTGAATGGATCTTAAGCGGGCCGATGAGCTGGGCCAGGTTTCAAAGTGATGACCTAGGCCCTAACCTAGGGTCTCGGACATGCTCGGGCCGTTCAAGCAGCTTACCCACGAGGCGGCGCGAGCCAATTCTACATTCCTATCAATGTGCATTTTAACATGTCAATGTGAATATTCATATTGTCAACGGGCCGAGCCGGGCCTACTCCGGGCCACGAGCAAACTTCGGATAGCGGGCAAATTGTACACTCCTATCAATGTTAATGTTAACATGTCAATGTGAATATTCACATTGTTACGGGTCGAACTGCCCGCCGGTCATTCGCCCACGGGTTCTTGGCCAATTTTACACTCTTATCAATGTGAATGTTAACATGTCAAAGTGAATATTCACATTGTCAACGGGCCGGGTCGGGCCTGCCCTGGGCCGCTGGCCAATTTTATACTCTTATCAATGTGAATGTTAACATGACAATGTAAAAATTCACATTGTCAACAGGGCCGTGCCCAGCCGCCCACGAGTGGGTGGGTTTGAGCGACCATGGTAGCGGGCTAATTTTACACTCCTATCAATGTGAATGTTAACATGTCAATGTAAATATTCACATTGTTAACAGGCCGGGCCGGGCCCGCCCCGGGCTGCTCACGGACCGTGGGCGGGTTTCGGGCAACCACGGGGTGCGGGCTAATTTTTCACTCCTATCAATGTGAATATTAACATATTAATGTGAATATTCACATTGTCAACGAGCCGGGCTTGTCCCGAGCCGCGGGCGGGCTTTTGGCCGCACATGGGCCGCGAGCCAATTTTATACTCTTATCAATGTGAATGTTAATATGTCAATGTGAATATTCACATTATCAACAGGCCGGGCCGGGCCCGCCCCGGGCCACTCACGGGCCATGGGCGGGTTTCGGACAGCCATGAGGCGCGGACAAATTTTACACTCCTATCAATGTGAATATTAACATGTCAATGTTAATATTCACATTGTTAACAGGCCGGACCGGGCCTACCCCGGGCCGCCCACGGGCCGTGGACGGGTTTTGCGCAGCCACGGGGCGCGAGCTAATTGTACACTCCTATCAATGTGAATGTTAACATGTTAATGTGAATATTCAAATTGTCAATTTTCGGCTGTCAATCGGCGGCTTTTGTCGCCGTGGGCCACGGGCCAATTTTATACTTTTATCAATGTAAATGTTAACATGTCAATGTGAATATTCACATTGTCAATGGGCCGGACCGGGCCCGCTCTGAGCTGTCCATGGGCCGCAGGCGGGTTTCGCGCCGCCACGGGACGCGGACCAATTTTGCACTCTTATTAATGTGAATGTTAACATGTCAGTGTGAATATTCACATTGTCAACGGGCTGAGCCCGCCCTGGCTCGCGGGCGGGTTTCAGGTCGCCCACGGACCAATTTTACATTCCTACCAATGTGAATTTTAAAATATGAATGTTCACATCAAAAAATTATTAACCGTTCAAAAAATATTTATAAGGGTATCAAAATTAAATATAAGGGCATAAGTGTCCAAAAAAATAGTATAAATCAAGAAAAAAGACTTTATGGAATAAAACTATACATACATGAGACTAAATGAGTTAAAAAATTCTTTTATGAACTTCTTAGATTAAAACACTTCTAAATGAGATTTATCAATAATTTTCCTTTTTTTAATATATCAAATAAGGGGAAATTTTTTTGTTTCGTTTGATGGTAGTGCCACTTGATGAATCTGCATCATTCCAATTGGCTAGGCCCCAACGCACAACATATATTTTTAAATCAAAATTAAAATTTATATGCACATCTATTAGTTAAGCACACACCCACTTATATATATATATATAGCATATATAATTCTTATAAAATTTGCACCTCTTTTTATTTTATCTGTTCCACTAGAATAAATTATAATTCTCTCTATTTACTATATACATATAGGGTAATGATAGAAAGTTTTAATATTTGAGTTCTAAAAAAAGTTCTACACATGTGACAAGGAAAAAAACAAGCAAACAAATACTCCGGTATATACATCACATTACTGGTGAGCCCCACCCATTTAGAGCTCTTAATAATTTTTCATACATATATATGTACAGTATATAATTCCCATAAATATTTTACTAATCAGATTGGGCCAAGCTTCAAGGGCTACTCCAAAGTCCAGTGCAACAAAGAAAAAGGGGTCTAAAACTTTAGTCCCAGCTCGATAAATAAATAAATTTAAAAATCTATCTCAATCCAATTTTACATACCTAAATATCAAATCCAAACCCTTAAATAAAAAATAAATAAATTATAAATATATACCTTTTGAGATTTGTTTAAAATACTATTCTTTGTGATTCTAAAAATTACATTATACTCTCTTAAATTTCAATCACATAATAAATTATTCTTTTCATTAATCAATAATTAAGTAAATTAACAAATTTTAATGACGTAAAAAATATATTTAGTTATAATAATTTTATTATTATACAAGATAGTAGTTAAAAATTTTATTTTCCTATTAACTTTGTTAAATGCCAAATTTTGATAACGAACTATTCATAATTTCTAAAACTATATAGAATTATTTATATTTTAAATATTTATAATTTATTCATAAAATAATTGGTAGGGGTATTAAATGAACTAAGCTATTGAAGCTTGACTTGTATTCAACTCATTAAAAATTCGTTCAAAATCCATTCATTGAGGACACAATTTTAAACTTGTTAAGTTTTTTTTAATTAAGCTTAAAAACTTCCCACACGGCTCAATAAACTTGTATATATTATAAAAATTCAACTATTTGAACTCGACTCGTTATATAAATAAGTGAAATTTAAACCTTAAATTATTAAATCAAACTTAAACAATATATTACTTGACTAGGCTCAAGCAATTGGACCCACTCTACCCAATTCTCCCCGGTCAAACATTCTTCAGGACGGGCAGTTGTGAATGTCAGGTGAAGATTATTTGTTACCTTTGCTCCTACAACAAGAAGAACAAAGCAAAGAGTTTAATTAACAAAGTTCGAAACCAATGCCTCTCTGTCTCTCTCTGTGTCCAACTTTTTCTCTGTCGGAGATTCCTCAACCAAAACCATGGTACGTTTGATCAATCTCTTACTCTCCATACCACATTCCATGTCTCAAAATTCATGTATTTCAAAATGATTTCAATCAAATTAATGAATGTGTTTACACGTAATTGAGCATAGGGGTGTGTGTTTTTTCTTCTTTGTTCTGTGTTTATTGCAGTCTCTTAGGCTGTTCATGGTTGGGTCACTAGTGAGGCTTGTGACATCTTTGGCGTCCGCACCAGCTGGCTCGGTCACAACCCTACTCTACTACAGCGATCTTCTTCCTCAAAGCATCGTTTTGGTGAGAATGGTCCGACACGAATTGCTCCATCAAGACAACTATTTCTTTCATTTCCTCATCAACTTCTTGAGATGCTTTTTGTAATGTTATCACCCACGAAAAGTCTTCGCATTCAGAAAATGAAATATGTGAATCAAATTTATTCTGTTTGTGATTCACATATGATTAGAGGCAGAATTATCAAGGAATGGGCGGTGGTTGTCTCCATAGCTATTTTCAATTTTTATTGTTGTTTTTTATGTATGTATATTTTAGTTACACTTTTCACCTTTTTAATTTGATTCAAATTTTAGTTTAACTCTTATAGTTTTAAATTAAACAATTTAATCCTTACATTTTAAGTTTAGTTTTAATTTAATTCTTGGAAAATTTACCCATAAATCCTATTTCATGAAAAGTGGAACCATTTAGTCCTAAATGTTTTCTTATGCACCATTTAGTCCCTTTTTTTTTTTGCCAATGTTATTTACTTAATTTTAATTATTTGCAGTTTACAATTGTACCCCTTTTGTGGAATGTTTTGTTGCGTAAATTGGTGGGGAGTCGGTTTTTTGATTTTGGGGGATTGGTAATGTTAATGAATGCAAGGGTTTGGTGAAAACGAGGTTTGGGGAGTTGTTCATGTCCATTGTTTTGTCCCATTGGTTCAGAGTTTGGTGTATCGAACGGCTGTGCGACATAGGTTTGTCTCTTTGTGATCTGATTTTTCTGCCTTATTTTTTGTGTCTCTGTATGTCTTGCATGTTACGATATTGACTACATCAACGTCAACGTCGGTTTTGGTAACATCGCCTTGTGTTCTTGTGGCTGTTTCCTATATATTCATCACATTGTTTGTTGATGTTTATGTGGTTGGTTCACAGTTTGGTGTAGCAATTGGTTTTGTGACATAGGTTTGTCTACCTGTTTTTTGAAATTTTCTGCATTTTTTGTTGTGACTGTGTATGTATTGCATGCTACGGTATGAACTTCATCAACATCAAGTCGATTCTGATAACATCACTTCTGTGTTTCTTGTGACATTGTATATATTCAGTACATTGTGTTGTTTGATGTTATGTGGTTGTAAATCTTTGGATATATGGTTGTGTTATCAATGTCGACTCTGGTAACATCACCTTTGTTTTATTGTGGCAATTTCACATATATTCATCATAGTGTTTGTTGATGTTATGCGGTTGGTTCAAACTTTTGGTGTATCAAACGGTTTTGTGACATAGATTTGTGTCCATGTTTTCTGAATTTTTCTACTGTTTTTTTGTGTCTGTGTATGTGTTGCATGTTACAGTGTTAACTACATCAACATGAAAATCGATTCTGTTGACATCACTATTGTTTTCTTATGACTGTTTCATATACATTAAGCACATCGTGTTGTTTGATGTTACGTGGTTGTAAGTTTTAGTAAATATTGTGTGTTATTAACGTCTATTCAATTAACATTACCGTTCAGTAGCTTGTAGGTATTTGATATATCTTCAGCACCATGTTTTGTTCATGTTATGTAGATGTAAAGTTTTTTTATGTTGTTTGTGTTTTGATGTCGGTGGGTGGGTGTTCTTGTATAGATTAATGGTAATGTATTTTTTAAAGTGGGTACAGTGTTGTGTTATCATTCATTCATTGTCATACGCGTTAGCCATCTACTGATTCAATTATGGATTTCGTGGCAGGTATGGATGGTGTGTTGTTGTTGTGCACTTACGGGCAAACAAATGTTGTTGCTCGGTTGCATCGAGCGACGACATTCACGCAACTACTTGACGATATTTGTGGCAAGTTCGACGACTTGGTACGGGATGCGGTGTGTATGTTATAGAATGCCCCGGGTATAAGAAGTTTAAGGTTGATAGCGATGACGATATCCAAAACATGTTGTGCCTTGCGGAGGCATTTGGCCTGAAACATTTTGATGTTCTTATTCAAATCCGCGACGTTCCGGTGGGCGGTAACAACGGGGGTGCGTATTGCCATGAAGGTCAGAAGTTCAATTTCGATAATCAGACGTTCAGTATGGATGATCAGACGGATCTATTACCAACATATTGTCCTAACAAATCAAAAACGTTCTTGTCTACTCAGTGGGCATTCGGGATTACCCATGTTGGACAATGTTTTGCCGGTGGCGTTAGTGAATTTCGGAAAATATTATGCAAGTATGCCGTTGAACGCGGGTTTCAGTTCAAGTATTTGAAGAATGATTCAGTTCGCGTTACTCAGTTTGTAAGTTTGCAGAGTCCACATGATGCGCGTGGTCAGTGCATGAGAGGGTGTTGTCATCCAATGGGATTTTATGCGTTAAGAAGTTGGATAGTGTGCACAATTGTGGAGCTGCTGTTTGAACACATACAAACCCACGTACGGGGTCTGATTTGGTTTCAAGCGTTGTCGCAGATCGGGTGCGTGCTAAGCCATTGACGCGTCCTACGGACATTGTTTTCAATATGAAAAATGACTACGGTTTGGATATTAGTTACCGGGTTGCGTGGTTAGAGGTTGAGAAAGCAAGAGATGAAGTCTATGGAGATCACGCTATGTCATTCGACCAACTTAGGTGGTATAGTGATTTCGTTATGAAAAAAAACCCACACAGTTACATTAACCTTGAATTTCACCAACAAACTGGGAGGTTCGTTCGGTATTTTATATCCTTCCGCGCATGTATAGATGGGTTTAACCATTGTCGGCCGTTACTTTTTTTGGATGGCACTTTTCTGAAGGATAGATTCAAGGGGAATTTGTTAGCTGCTACCGCGAAAGATGGCAATAAAGGTGACGAATCAAATTTTTGGCTTTATTCTTTGCTAACAAAAAAATTTGTCACATTTCAGTTCCGAATGTTTTAAATGAATATTTTACATATATATATACTGTTCGCAAAATTTTCAGATGTGTACTCCATGATGTGTACTCTACTTATGCTTTTGTTTATTCTTTTTTTGCAGGCTTGTTTCCGATGGCCTTTGCAATTATTGATTCCGAAAATCAACAAAATTAGGAGTGGTTTTTATGGAATCTTAAAGAAGTCGTAGGTGACGAGCGTACGTTGACGTTCGTTTCGGATCGTCATGCAGGTCTCTTACAATCTATGCCAATTGTATTTCCCTCAGCAAATCACGCATTTTGTTTGCTACATCTTCAAATGAATTTGAGAGACCGAATGAAATACGTTAATGCATCTCGTAAAGTTGGGTTGATGCGGAAGCTCCGAGAATGTGCTTATGCCCCAACTATACCATCTTATAATCAGAAAATAGAGGTGTTGAAAGAGTGTAGCCCGGCTGTGGTTAACAACTTCTTGAAAGACTTGCATCCATCCCACTAGGCTAATGCGTATTTCATGTAAGTTTGATTATACCCGTAGCAGTTTATTTGTTTTGGACAAAATTTTGTGTTCAATGGTATTATCCTTTTCCCAGGGGGCAACGTTACGGTGAGATGTGGTCGAGTGCAGCTGAATCGTTTAACAACTAGATACGGGACACGAGACATCTTCCAATTACTAGGTTGGTCGACATGGTTAGGGGGCAAATAATGGAACAAATGGCGGAGCGTAGAGCCAAGGCAAGGGAGTGGACCGGCGTGTTATGCCCCGAAAATGGAGAAGAAATTGGTCACCGCGTATAATGACAGCAGGGGCTGAAGTGTTAGTCAGGTTGATGACAATGTTTACAAGGTGCATAGTCAACCCTCTGTTTTGGTTGATGTAGCAAGACGATCATGTTCATGTTTCCAATGGCAGCTGAATGGGTTTCCGTGTTCTCATGCTGTCGTTGCTTTCCGTAACAGTGGACGGAATATATACGATTCTATTGAAACGTACTATCATATTGACAAATTTCAAGCTACGTATAGCGCAACAATTTTTTCCATTTCAACTGTTGAGAAGTCGGCATTTTCGGCCAATGATTTAATGATAGCGCCCCCCAAGGTGAAGCGTCTGCCTGGGAGGCCGAAACGTAAACGAATTCCATCAAAGGGCGAGGTTGTGCAACAGATCCGTTGTGGTCGGTGTGGAAAAATAGGCAACCAGAATAGGAAGACCTGCAAGGAGCCTATTTGATCATGTTACAGCAAGCTTATTTCTTTTGTTTTTTTTCTTGGGTGTTTTCCCAATTCATTCAACTTCATACATTTAATCTTTTTTTTCAACATTTCTTCCTGTTCATTTAAATTCCGACTTTAAAAAGTTTATCCATAACGTTATTAGTGTATATGGATCACACATGTGGGTTTGCTTTCACATTTCACCCCATTTTCACAAACTTATTCTGTTATACCACCCGGCACAACATTTAACATTTCAGTTAAATTTTCCAAAAACACATTAGCCAAATCATTTTCCTTTCCTCACCACTACCTATGTTGTCTGCTGCGCATTTACTGTTACACCCAAATCTGATACATGAATATGTTATAAACATTTTTTTGCTTATTCGTGATGCTGCACGGATCAACTTAAAGTTACATGTATTATGCAACATGTTAACAATCCCAATTAAATTCTTACTGGCAACAATTTCACACGCTTACAAACACAAACGTTTCAACTACAAATTTCCATCCTGTAGTTCAACTTTTGGGTTTAACACCAACACCCTACCTAAACACAATGTCAACGCTGCAACCCCAAAACTAACCCAGGACAAACTTTTTACACATTCTCGAACATAAATGTTTCAACATGAATGTACCCTCCTGTTGGTTAATTTTTGGGTTTAACACCATCACCTACATAAACACAATCAACACATACACATTACAATCTGTCAAACCCAATAATAACATCATTCACAAACACAATTTAACAACGTGTAGACACCCCATTTTTGACCGACCTTAAGACTTCGGGCGTCACACCGATTGCGCTGGTGATGTTGCATGCATCTTGTGCTGCTCGTGAAGTCTCGGCGAGGCGCCCGCCTCCCGGACTCCGAACTCTCTTACGTGCCTTGTCTCGGTTTGCGAACCGACTTCGGTTTCTGCTTTTCTTTCGAGGGAGGGAGAGGTCCCGTAGACCATCTCTCAGTGGCCGTGGGCTACATTTCGTGGCCGTAGGCCATTTTGCCCATTTCGGAGCCCGGTTCCCGGTTTTCAGAGCCGTCAGGCCGTGTGCCTCGGTTCGGGACCACCCAACCATCTCCGATTCCTCCGGTTTCTGGCATGCATCTCATTTACTCCCTTTCGAGGGACACTGGGGTCTTAGATACCCACTTCACAGCCAAACACCACTTTCGGTGCTTAACGGCCGGTTTTCGGGACCCCGAACTGCGTGTTTTGGTCCCCGAGCATTCGTTTTGCATCGGTTTTTGTTCATTTTTGGCAGGTACCTCTGTTTTATCATAAGGAAGGTCACTGGAGGGTGGGAGGATAGTAATTGTCTCAAAAACCAATTATGCTCCTCCGGCGTCTCCTGGCGCCCGTTTTTCTCACTTCCGGGCTAATGTTGAACACCCTAGGGCCATTTTCCTCAAGCCAAAACCACATATTTGTGTTGTACACACATGGGACGACCCTAAAAAATGGTGCTCGGCCAGTAATTCTTCCTTTCATTTTTGGACCTCTCCTAGAGGTGGCTTGTTGTCTCTCCTGCTTCAGAGTTGCCAAATTCCAACCACAGAGCCTTGTTGTACACATATGGAAGGACACTAACCTTTGGTGCTCGGCCAGCAATTCCAAACTTCCATTTTTGCCCCTGGCCGGCCGGCCATGGGGGGTAGCCGGCCACCTCCAAGAAAGTGCCTAGCCATGCTCTTGAAACTGTACATACAAATACAAATTGCTTTCCCCAGAAAAAGATCTATATCCGGGGGATATTTTGGAGGGGAACACTTGGGTGCATTTCCCTCCACCTTTACACCCCTCTTTTTGCCCATATAAGGGACCTCCCAGCTCTGCCCCAAGGGTTAGAAAAATTTCCCTCAAGCATACATACATATCTCCATCTTTATCTCTCTCATTTTTCCTAAGTTTGGTGCCATCTCTTCATCAACTTCAAGCACCACTACCACCACTCCATTTCCAGAAGCAAGGAGAGATTTCTCAGAGGCTTAGAAGCAACTTTCCTCAAGCCAAGAAGTAGAAAGAAAGAGGTCTTCAAGGGTAAGTCTCAAATTCCCTCTTTTGTAGCACTTTCTTGCCTCATTTCTTAAGCCTACTTTCTTACTGTTTTTGGCTCCGACCAGAACTGAAAGGGGCCTTTTTTTGAGCCATTATTCATGTTTGTTCAAGGGCTCAACCCTGTTTGAGCCCTCCATCTTGCACTTGTTTCAATATCCTCTTATATGCCATTATTTTGCATTGAATATTTGGCCTATGTGTGATCTGATTTGGAGCATCTCATGAACTGATATTGTGCTTATTTTGAGCCCCTCTTCAACATTGAAGAAGGGCTCAACCTTGTTTTCATGCTCCATATGTCACTTGCTTTGAATCCATGTTTTGCCCTTGTTTTTGCATGCTTCATCTAGCTTGTGAGTGATCTGTTTTCGAGAACAATGTAAACTGTGAGTGGGCCTATTTTGAGCCCCTCTTCAATATTTAAGAAGGGCTAAACCTTGTTTGGCCTTTCTATCATGCACTTGCTTCACAATCCCTCATATTTACCGTAAATTTGCATGATTTGTTTGGACTATGTGTAGTCTGTTTTGGAGCATGTAATGAACTGTGAGTAACCTTATTTTATGTCCCTCTACAACATTGTATAAGGGACCAACCTTGTTGGGGGTCTCCATGTTATGGTTGTCTTTATATCTCTCTTGGCCCCCTTTTTTGCATGCTTTTTAGGCCTATCTAGATTCTGTTTTCGGCCATCATCAGTATTGAAAATATCCATATTTTTGCCTTCTTGTCATGTTTTGTTAATGGTCTAAGGCTTTTTGATGAATGTAAGGCATACTTCATGTTCTAGCCTTTGTTGGCTTCATCCTTGCATGACATTTTTAGCAAGTTTGCACACTGATTTGAGGGTTGTCATCTACTGTAAATGTGCATATTTTTGGTCCCTCTTCAGTGTTGTAGAACTGTATTTTTCAGTTTGAGCATCGCGTATACCATCTGCTTCATTGTTCCCCTCTTTTCCCCCATTTTTGCATGCTATATTTGCCATACTTGTGATTGTTTTTTGGCCATCCTTTGTACTAAAAAAATTCTAGTTTAGGGCCTCAACCCTGTTTTTTGGCCATACTTGTGATTCTTTACACTTCATGTCCATATTGTGCATGTTTGGCATAGCTGCAAGTCGTTTCGGGTACTTAGCATAGCATTTCGGGCATCGGGTGTAATTTTGCTATAATTCGGGGGCTGTTTTTGCATCATTTTGGCTGCTAAAATTTGCACTTTCCATATGCCATATGCCACGTCTCATTCCATGTCATTTCATACCTTTATGCTATCGCCTCGGTTTGCGTGCCAGTGTGCGCGCACTTCGAGGCACTTCACTTTCATCCTTCGGCCTCTCACGTGAGTGTGGCTGAGGCCTTCTCATGTTAGTGTAAGCCTAACTTGCATTGTGTATGCCATTTCATTCTGTATGTCATTGCCTCTGTTTGCGTGCCCCGTGTGCACGCATTTCGAGGCACCTCATTTTTCATCTCCCGGCTTCTTATGTGAGCGTGGCTGAGGCTCTCTCACATTAGTATAAGTCCAATCTGTATTTGGAGTGCCATTTCATACTTTGATGCCATTGCCTCGGTTTGCCCGTGTGCACGCATTTCGAGGCACTTCACCTTTATTCGATGGCCTCCTGTGTGAGTGTGGCTGAGGCTCACTCATATTGGTATAAGCCCATATTGCATCGCATATCTCATTTTAGTCCCATTACATTCTGTATGTCATTCTCTCAGTTTGCGTGCCCGTGGGCACGCATTTCGAGACATCTCATTTTAGTCTCATTGTATATCATATTTCTGGTCGTTTCGTGTCTTTATGTCATTACCTCGGTTTGTATGCCCGTGTGCACGTATTTCGAGGCACCTCATTTTAGCATCATTGCATCGTATATGCCATCGCCTCGGTTTGCGTGCTAGTGTGCACGCATTTCGAGGCACTTCACTTTTATCCGATGGCCTCTTATGTGAGTGTGGCTGAGGCCCTCTCATGTTAGTGTAAGTCCAATTGCATTGCGTATGCCATTTTATGCCTTAGGATCATTTCCTCGATTTGCGTGCCCGCGTGCACGTATTTCGAGGCATCTCATTTTCATCCGCATTGTGTACTAGGTTGTATCTTAGATTGCATTCATGCATATCATGCATATTGCATCATGTTCGGGATAGGAGTTAGCCCGGGCACGGAAAACGAGGCACGTTCCGTACTCCGAGTGACGGAATGGGTCTCAATTCCCAAGTCACCGACACTCCGAATTACCCATGATGGAGTTAGGTTTTGTTGTAGCACCCATATGCATTCATCCCATATTGAGTTGTGCAATCCAACTCCTCGGCCATCATGCATCGAGATGCGTGATTGGTGGCACGAGGATCGAGGCATGCATATATTTGTGAAATACATTGCTATGCCCCTTTCTTGCTCTCTGTTACAGCAAAATGAAGGATTAGCAACTTTTCGGAGCGTGGCACGCATTTCGAGAAACATTGCAAACAGAGGCTAATTGGGGCATCCCAGTGGATTTCCGCGCCAAAGCAGCCCGACATACATCTTTCATCAATAGCAAGGCAGCCCCTGGCCTGCGCGCCAGTTTATAGCTTTCTTAGTTAATTTGTAAATTGATTAGGAATTTGTATTTATTTCGGACTGTAATATTTTGGACTGTACTATTCTTTATTCGGACTGTATTATTTATTCGGACCCTCCGATCAAGGGCATAATTGTAATAAGGGTGTGTGAGTGTGGTGTATGTCTTCCAATCCCACTTCTTTCTTCCCTTTTATTTACCCGCTTATGATGGTTAGATATAGGGCATATTTCAATTAGCATACAGTATGACAGCATGTTTGCATCATTCATCTGTTTTGCACGCACCGGGCTCGGCGCATCATACAAACTGCATTTGTATTTCAATTTCAAAATTGAGTACTTGATAGCTGTTGCATTTCATATGCCATGTTTAGAATAGCCGAGCCTGCTATAGTTTGCATCTTCGCATGTGTTGCATTAGGCATTTCTGTGTATCTAGGATCATGCATGATTTCTAATCGGTTTTCTGTTTTGGCTTGGAGTACTCGGTGAGTTTTATGCTTTAGCATCCTTGCATGCGTGTGAGTGTTGCCATGAATAGCATGCTTACCATGAGGCTATGTGCTTATATGATATAACTGCCTTGAATGCCTGTGGGTGGAGGTTGAGTTATTTGGATTGGGACAATTCATCAAATGTTTGTTTTAAGCCCACTAGATAGTAGCAAAATCATGTTTTCTAAAGCCCACCTGAGGGTGGCAAATCCACGTCTTAGCCTACTTGCGGGTAGCACCATCAAACCATTTTCAAACAAACAAACATGAAATGTTTTGTTCCAATTCAAAGTATTCATTTATACTTGTATGTGTATGCATCACATAGTAACCTAGGCTAATAACCTAATAAGAACGCATAATGTTTTCAAAAACAGATATCATGGTTAGTAGAGGGCGGTCTTTGACCGGTCGAGCAGGGGTGCTCACGAAGTGATCTTCCCCAATCGTACCCAAGTTCCCGAGCCGAGGCAACATTGGTGATGACGGACACGCGGCCTTTGGCACCGAGTCGTGGTTTCTTAAATTTCCCATTTTAAAATATTTAGGTGGCGACTCAGATTCGGGCGATCCATGTTTGGCACTTCTTTCAAAAAATATGTTTTCAAAACGATTTGCCAGATTTGGACTCTTCGGTTCAAGATTGAGAACTGTGACATTTGAGTCCTTCGAACTGTAGTGACCCAATATCGAACCAGAATGCGGAGGGGGGGGACTCGCACTCCCTTCCCCCGGGATGCGTTCGGGGACGTCTACACAACGTATGTACAAAATTCATTAAAATTTACTAACCCTGCCTAAAAAACCGTCCCGATTTTGCCCATGTTTTACTAATGTTTGCTGTAAAATATTTTTTGTTTCTCCATTAGCAGAGACGCAGCTAATGGAGCGTGAACAAATCAGTAGCACATAAACAGAACATTTCCATGTTCAACAGGAAAAACAAAAACAAAATCGAAGCTAATATATGCATTCCAGCAAATGTGTCATTCCTTAACATTTACTAACCCTGCCAAAAAACACACAACTTGGTTTTTCCCATGTTGTCCAATGTTTTGCTGTATAATATTTCTGTTTCTGTATTAACGGACACGCAGCTAATGGAACATCAAAAAACCACTACCATATAAATAAAACATTTCCATGTTAACAGAAAAAACAAAAACAAAAAACGAAGCTAATATATGCATTCCAGCAAATCTGTCAGGGCAGAGGCCGATTCCGGAGCCCTCTATGTGGATCATTGATGAATGCCTTAACCATTTCTGCTCTGAACGCACTGGCTGTTATCCCATCCATCGAGTCTTCAACCTCCACGTTATTTGCGTACTGCTGCATGATGAAGCATACCATAACAGCGCAATCCGGACTGCCAATTGCCAACATGTTAACAGGTTAATCAACATGACCAAACCAAAAACATAACTTGACAGAAAATATGACATATTTAAAACGGAGTTCCAATTTAAACATACGATTCCGGGTGTTGTTGGGGACAATCACCCAAAGCCTCCAATGGCCTGTCCATATTCTCCGATGTGACACCCGCAATGGATTGCACTTTGCCTGGTACTCGTTTTGTGTAATCGACGACCCACTGTTTCTGTGTTAGGTAACATGACCCAATCAGTCATACTGAACACACCCTATCACCCTATACACAACACACGCACAACCGAACACATACATGTAGCAACTATTCACTTACCACTTTCACCGCCTCAGCAAAATGATCATCTCGGCTCCCTTTACGCGTTTTGATTGAGTTGTAGTGTGTCCATTTTCCCGAGTTTGAATCGTACACCATGGTCGTCCAATGATTCGTATGGTATATAGGGTAATGGACGTATCTGCACCCAGATGCAACAGTCACGTGCACGTCCAGGTAACTGTCTTTCGATGTCATGTTTCGGTTTCTCATCATATCCTACAAAAAATTGCAAACTAATTAAAAACCTACAACTCCACTGCCCATATGTCGGGGAAAAATGCACAACACTATCTAACAACGTAACAATACTCATAATACCATATACATATCGAACACACACTGCTGTGGAAGTAAGACTTGCTGAAATTAGCACAATTAACAGCCGTTACGTTCTGTGCACTTTTTAATATTTCAGCGTATGCGTCAATAACCTACCGACACAAATTATTCACATTTTCCAAATACATTAGCCGTACAAAACAATCCTCCTAACTCTTTCTTGAAAAACATGTAATCCAACAAAATGACGTAACTGATGATGTGCGCATATCGACAAAATCACATCATACTTACATTATCGGCAGTCGCCCCCCCTTGTACAAGGGACTAGATGTCTTTGAAATTAACGTGCACACCATACTCTGCTGCACTCCATATCACAGCCCTACACCAAATCACAATCACATAAGAATAATTCAAATGTAATAAAAAATGTCACAGAAAAACACAAACATTCAAAATAAGAAACGAGTACGTTACCCGTCCCCTTCAAATGTGTACACCACTTCCAATAGTTTCTGTTCATCTTCAGCCAACAATTTCCAAACCGGATACCGATTTTTCATTCCAAACCAGCCCATGTTTTATGTTGTCTCTCGTCGTCTTCAATGTTAACTACATTCTCATTTGTGATTTTGGATATATTGCCATCATCTTTTGACTGTTTGCAACGCTTCACCAACCCAGGATACTCGTGCTCCTGTAACCTCCACGTCCGTCTAACTTTGCTCTTCACACGCCGCACCAATGATGTGATGTTTGGTTCCTCCAAATTCACAAAGTCTATTACCCTGTCCACCATCTCAATTCCTGGCCTATCAAGAACATGTTTAATGTTCAAATTGTGGTCTGTTGCTGCTGCATTACTTGTGCCACCAGAATTGCTTTTACTTTTTCCCTCCACTGGAGTCCATACCCCAGCACATAACGTTGACCGCTGATTTACAACTCCATACTTGCTCCCCACCATTACGTTTTGTCCACCACCTACGGTATTACCTACATCAACCTAAACAATGCTTGCATCGTTCAATTCAGAACTGTTACCTACGACATTTGCCATGTTATTCACCGGACCATCCGTCTGATTTCCACCCCGTTGGTCTGTTGATGTGCCATGACTTTTAGTTGTGTTCCTAGCCAGCTGCGTTACCTCGTGTACCTCGTACTCGTCAACCTGGTCCTCCAACCGTGCCACTGTTGTTTTCATCTCCGACACTAGGGCATTCAAACGTGCAATTTCAGCATCCTTTAAACTGATGGCAGTTTCGAACCCCATACACAAATTTGTAGCTTGTGAACCAAGTGCGCGTTCCATGCTTGTAACCTTACATTCAAGTTCACGTACACGTTCCGATTTGTGCCTCAATTCTTCCTCCAACTCCGCTACTCTGTCACGCGCTTCATTTATGTTATTGCTACCAATGCCTCCTTCTGTATCTGTATCCTTAGCTGGTTGCGTAGTTGACAAATCCAGCAGATCTGGGAACAACACTGGCCATCCTTCACCTCCTACAACTGCGCCCAATCCACGCTTTCTAACACACTTGCTGCCTCCATCGTACGTGTCTGCCTCGTCCGTCATTACGTCTTTCTCAACCTGGACCCCTGCAGATGAGTCCACTTGCCAACAGTTCAAACTTGGCTCTACAACTTCAGCAGCAACATCGCTACGTGGCACACTGATATGCACTGACACTGGCTGTACGTCGAGCACTTTGCCTTCTGTCCTCATACATCCAATACTTAACAATGTCGTTCCTATTTTATACCGTTCAAGAATTGCGCCCTCCAGTTTACCACACCTTACCTGCCAAACACATTACAAAATTGTTAACGACTCCAACATGTACCATCCACTTAAACCATACAACTCAGCCTCCCATGTCATACCTCAAACTGTCTTCTGCTACTCAAGTCGACCCCTTTCATTTTTGTCGTCAAATTTACAATGGTCCATCTGCAGAACCTTGGCAGCACACTGCGTCGTTCCGGCTCGATGAGGTTCGTGTGTTCACAAATAAAAAACTGCAGTAAATTTGAAAGCATATTCATTAACATGACATGCTAACAACCTAATCCAAACATTACATTCACTAAAAAAAATAGTACATTAAAAAAAATAACACATTAACTTACGAGTAATACGACAACACATCCGGTTACCCTTTCTGGCCGATCATGAAACTCGTTTAGTGATGCAATCAATGCGGCACGTATTGCAGCAGCCCAATCATACAACTATATCGTACTTAGTTTGTCAATAACTCGGACGAACAGCCACTCGATAGACTCTCCAATCGTTGTAAAAAATAGTTTTGCACATATATATAATGACAGCAGCTTCGCGACATCTTCCTCGTCATTACGACTATTTACCTGTACTGTATCATCCAATAGTTCTTTAATTTTTTTGCACGATATCCTCCCGACAATATTGCAGCGACGTTGAATAAAATCTGATGGTGGCCTCGATCCATGAGCTAAATCGAGCTGGTCCACGCCGCACTGAATGCCAAAAACGAATCGGATATCACTTCGACGCAATGGAACGCCTTTCCCCCCGATGTAGAATTTTTCATCCTTCGGATTGTATGTCTGCAGTATGCGGAACACTGTCTCATCGTATTTTTTGTAAGCATTCGGTGACAAGTTGTGTTTGCGGATGGAATTAATCATCGCCCAAAATGGTGTTCTTTGCAGTTGTCGTTCATGGGCTGTTGTCAAATTTATTTCTTGCACGGTTTTAATAACCCCGTTTATATTAGAACGATATGCCAGTCAGGAAGTGTCAACTACCACTTTCTTCATTACATCGGCATCCTGTTTTTTCCCCTTGAATGGTATCTTCCCCTGCCTTTTCACAATAATCGATTTTGATGTGAAATCAGAATCGGCAATGTCACATGACACACCACCACTTTTTTTCCGTGGTGATTGCCTCAAAATCACCCCTGCACAAATAGTAAACAGCACTCAGAAAATCAAAAACACCAGTGTTTACTAACATAACACGTTCATGTCACACTGTTAAATTCACATAAGCAACAACAACCTGCAGACTTACACATTAACATTGTACACCAAACATAACAACATACCAAACAACGTACCCAATATGCCAAAGTGACACTGTCAACATACATGACAAGAAAAAGAACATCACAGAAACAGAGACAATGCTACAATAGATCACTAACATCGTCTTCCCAATGTACCCAACAACATCATCAACATATCGGACGACACAATGCCACAATACAGAACATCACAGAAACAGAGCCATCAAACATCAAGTCCAACAGCCAGGACTTGAACCAAAAAAAATAAAATAAACACTACGACATGACATTGCCTTAATATAAAAACATCATGAAAACTTAAACATTAACATTGTCTAACCAACATAATCAATAACAACATGAAAACAACATTGAAACAATAACATCCCACACTGTGCCATTGCAATAACCACTAACATCATAGCCACATAATTAACACATTAACATCACTAACATTGTCTAACCAACAACATCATCAAAACATAATTAAAACATTAACATTACACACCGGCACATTGCTAACATCATTCCCTAAAATAGTACCCATCACCGTCATCAAACCCAACATAACATCCCACAACCACACACCCACACCCAATTCGAAACATAAACATCGAACTTAAACCCTATCCATAACCACAAATCCTCTCCAAAAACAAAACAACAACAGTAACATTAATACCTCACAAGAATGTTCTCCGCATAAAAAAAAACACCTTCAATAATCAAAAACAAAACGGTCAAACATAACATACCACCACTCTATTTTGTCATTCTCAAACGTCCCCTCACGTAACACCTTCTTCCAATCCTTATCGCAAGCGCAGACGGATATCGAATTATACGACGTCCCTATGCTTCAACCACAATGTCTTCCCACTGAACGTCACCACCACATCGTTGCCAGATTATTTCAATTGAAGGGTTTCTGTAATGTAGAAACCTTGCCCCAAACAGATTCGCATTCCGTTTTCGGATGTAGATTTCCTTCTGAAACCCCAAATCTTTCCTTCGAATCGTACCTCAACACCGTCGAATCAGGGAACCAGTAATGTAACAGCACATGAAACTGCTTGCCTATCGCCGTAATTTCACATTACTAAATTACCAACATTGCCCATTGCTCTTGCAAGTGACGACCACAATGTTTATGCCCTCAATGGTCAATTTCCATATAATGGGACTGTTCGGTTCATAAGAAAACATTTGGGACTAAACAGTGTATAAGTTAGTAAATTGGGATTTATTGGTGCATCACCCTTAATTCTTCTGTCCAAATTTCTATTAATTTTTTTTTTTTTTCGTGTCACCATAAGAAATTAACAATTATTTCAAAATTATTAATTTTAACCTCAAATTTAAAATGAAAAAACTAAATTGAAACTATGACAGACAAAAATATAGAGGCTAAACCAACCCAAGAAATAAATTACAAGGTCATGAGTATAATCTATCCTATTTTTTTTACACATCCGCATCTGTAAAAATAAAAAATAATAAAAATAGTAATAAATTCAACTCGGTCAGGAAGCATGTGGTTAAGTATTGTCAAGTGGGTATTTGGAAATATTTAAATAAGTGGGTATTTAAAATAAAAATAATTTTTTGTTTGGAAAAATTATGCGCCAATCCCTCTCACATTCTACGTAGAAACTTAAAGATTTTATAAGAAAAATTATATTAGGTAAAGTCACTCAATATTTTGAAGGTAGCTGTTTAAGTCCTTTTTGGTGGCCCCTTTTTCTTTGTTCCTTTTTTTCCCTTCATTTAGAATTGTTGAAAGAAATTTTAAAATTACTCAAAAAAAATTTAAAATTGCTTATTTTCTCTCACAAATTTTAGAATTGCTCAGAAAATTTTAAAATTACTTATTTTCTCTTAGAGAAATTTCTGAATTACTTATTTTCTCTCAAAGAAATTTCAGAGTTGCTTATTTTTTCTCAAATAAATTTCAAAATAGTTTATCTTCTATCAGATAAATTTCAAAATTGTTTATTTTCTCTCTGAAAAATTTTAGAAATTTCACGGACTAAAGATAGCTAACTCAGTGAAATTTTGTCAATTTTTTTTCTCTTGAAATTTCATATTTATCATGTATCTTGTATCGACGAAAGCATTCTAAAAACATAAATTTTATTGAAAATGAATATCTACATAAAAAGTTATTGAACTTTTTCAAAAAATGAAGCTGAAATCCAAAATTTGCTTCCGTGCTTCGAATTTGGATCCTCTCCTTGAGCTTGGTCCTTGAGCTCGGTCCTTGAGGGCCTTGAGGTCACAGGCGATTTTGATTTTGATATCTGATTCATATTTTATTTTTTATTTAAATCGTTTGATCGGATATCAGAAAGTATGTGTTCAAAAAACTGTTTATTAAAAAATAGTTTGTAGTCCCAGTTTTTCGAACACATACTTTCTGATATCCGATCAACTTAATTTTTTACAGGTATGTTATACTGATTAAATATTAAAATATGACGGTTCAGATTATCAAAATCGGACCTCAAAGTGGACCCGAAGACCCTCAAGAACCAAGCTCAAGGAGAGGATCCAGATTCCCGTGCTTCCCAGGGACCTTAATGATGACATTAATTTGCAGTATAATTTTTTGAAGTTGCTTGATACAATAAAGAAAGAAGATTAGAGTTGCATTGGGCTGCCAATTTACTTGATGTAAAAAGAAAGGTCAATGGCTTCTTATTGGCCCACAAAACAAAATTTAAAAAAATATATATATAAAAATAGAAGAAAGCAGAGGAGAGTGAACGAACTTTAAAAGCTTCGCAGAGTTTAATTATGTCCCTTAGACACAAGCTATGATAATCAATTTGGAGGTCCTAAATTACTTGCGATGTGTTTTAGTTTTGCATTTCATATATTCCCATTGTTACAAGAATTAACCTAATCTTTGTTAATTTGATATACATTATTAAGTCTATTTCTTAATAGATTAAGTGTTTAGGACAATTTACAACCTAACAAGATATTAAAACTCTGGTTTCAAGATATCTTAGATCAAAATGTCTCCCTATTATCTCTCTTCAGTACGCGTATGTTCTTTCTATTTTCTCTGTGTGAGACAAGTAATAAATACTTGTTTCACAATATAAGTAGGGGTGTGCAAGGTGCAGTTCGGGCACTTTCAGAGTAAAATTACAAACCAAATGATGGGTTGGTGGATTAGTGGACTGACAAATTGTAGTTTGGACAGTTTTTGGCAGATTGAATAATATTCTAACTAATCATCATACATTTGCATAATATACAACAATAATTTATATAATATTTTTTAGACATATAACACAAAATAATTTTACATAATATATCTCATACATATAACCGCTAGTTTGTAATAAATTTCATATATTAAATATCTTTCACACATATTTTTACATTGATATTTCATTAGAGGTTAAAAAAAAATATATGTATTAATTATAGTAGAGTGGAGCAGTTCGGTTGGCGGATTATAAATTTTAAATTTTAAACTGCGATTAGCGATTAGAATGATATAAATTGATACAGATCAATGCGGTTACGATAAATTAGGCGATATTTTACGCTACCCTTTATAAGCTTTACAAGTTTGAAATTAATAGACCAAGAATATGGTGAGGTGGTTATTCACCCAAAACACATGATGAGGTCGTTATTGCGCTTGGAGACATCCATGGATATTTTTTATTTTACTTTTTTTTAACTATACTTTTCCTGTAGACTAATACTTTTAATTAGGATTTGACTTCTTTTAAATTCGTCATGTGTCAACTTCTTGAGAGAACGTTGGATTTCCTAAAGTCATTTTGGGACCAGTTTTAGTATTCCCAAACTAAAATCCATCTAAAAATAATTTCTAAAAATTGGTTATTCAAAAAGAATGATACTTGAACATTTAATAATATTCGTACGCATATACTTTTAAAAAGAATGTTAGTGCATATAAATATATATATACATATATATAATAAATTGATTTAATAATATTGTGTGGAGAGTCCTTAAAAAACTCAATCACACCAAAATAATTGGTTACTTTGAATATGGAACAGAAAAACAATAGAAATTAAAGAAAAATCATCACAAGATACCAAAATTTTCTTAAGGGTATTTTGAGAAGTAAGTTAAAAGTCACTTCCTAACTTTTTATCCATTTCATCTCTCACAAAAAAAAAAAAAAAAAAATTCAAAAAGTAAACTTTTAATCATCTTTCCAAAATACCCCTTAGTTTGGCCTAAGTCTACATTCTATTCCAATTAAAAAATAAAACACCAAATTCAAATTCTATTAAGAATAGACATTGAACCAATAATTCAACAAATAATCGTACCTAAATGATTTTATTAAATTTATCTTTTTTTATTAAATACTCTCTCCCTCTGTACATTCTTTCTCTCTTCCTTCCTTTCCTAAGTCCTTAACTTTAGCATCAAAAGGATTTTCTAGCCAAACATCAGCAGGGTTACTCTTACCGTTTGTTGTGGTTGCAGTTCTTTGTTCTCAAACAGTTCAGTTCTGCCATAGAGCTCCACTCATTATCAAAGTGGGACTTGTGGTGAGTCCCATAGGCTCAACTGCACAGAATTGAAAATCTCTTTAATTGGAGAGAAATCTATTCCATTAAAAAAAAATACATGTTTGGCCCAAATTTCTTTGTTGGTGTTTTTTATTTATTGAATTTTAAATTTTTGCTATTTTTAAAAACTTTTTAGGTGTTTCTACATCATGGGCGGAACCAAAAATTTTGTCTAGGAAGGGTCATTTCATATGCATAAAAAATACTGAGTTAGTTTTTGTACATTACTAATTGAATATAATTTCTTATATAAAAATTGTGATAGACGTATTTCACGAGAAAAATAAATAAATCTAACAATTATTTTTTTAGTTTTTAAAAATTTTGAACTGTTAGATGTTAATGTACAATCGGTTAAATTATTGTTTTAAGCTAATTTATCAATTAAAAAAATTTAGTACATAAGAAGTAAAAAATGCTTAAAACCCCTAAAACATAACTCTTAAATTTACACTCAATGACATTGAACATTACATGTCAATTGATTGTTTAGAATTAATCAACTAAAACTCAATCCCTATCATGTCATTGTAAATAAATTTATTGATGAAGTTTTAAATTCTCTAGCATTACTCATAAAAAAGTATGCATACCATTTTATTTTTAAAGTTAAAAAAATAAATGATATGTGCCTCTTATATTAACAAAATGGATGTTATTATTTAAAATATAAAATAATTAGAGATCATTATCATTCTAAATTCTGAAATATTAACGAAATAGAAAATTAGTAAAATAAATTTTATAAACTTAAGAGATCATCCCATTATATATTTTACAAATACATTACTATAAAATTAATAATAAATTGCAAAAAAATCAAAAGGGCAGGGCCCTCCCAACCCCTACATAGTTCTGCCCGTGTCTATCGTAGAAGTTTCAAATTTAAATAAATAAATAAAATCAAAATTTTAAAATTCACTAAAGACAAAAACAAAAACAAAAGATAAAAATCAATTTTCTTGACCTTTTACAATAAAATCAGTATTTTTTATTAATATAATTTAATTTTATTTTGTAAAAATTAATAAAATCAGTTTAAAAAAAATTTAATTAATTAAATTAATTTTTTTTAGGTGTTTTCATACCAAAAGCCCATAGATTTTTTCTTTCTTTTCTTTTTTTTTAATATATCAAGTTTGGAAAAGCCTACTAACCTATAAGGGGAAAGTTTTTTGGTAGTGCCACTTGGTGAATTTACATCATTCCCATTGGTTAGGCCCTGGTTAGTTAAACCGCGTCAGGAATTATTATCAATTCGTCAGAATATCAGTTAGTTATAACATTATTGGAGCACTCACCGACCTTAATCTAAGACCAACCTGGAATTTCTCCCTGTAACAAATCACCAACCATGCCATCTTGATTCCAGTGAAAGTAAAATTTAAACATTTTAAAAAAAATATAATTTCACACCAATCAAATAAACTATATTCTCAGATTAAATTTTAAGGGTCATTATATGAAACATTTTGAAAGACAAGCCTTACATAAAGTAAGACTTTTAAAATTTTTGAAGAAAATACCAAATTAAGTTTACACATTCATTCATTCAAGTCAGTTTAGTAGACACCAATATACACACCAATAATAAGTTCAAATTACACACATGTAAATAAAAATACAATGCAAATCACAAATACCAAATTACAAAGACACAGCCATTACTAATTACAACAAACAAACCAACCAAACTATCAAATGTCACGCAGAGGATAAGAGAAGAACAGCTTCGCCAAATAACCAGGTTCAAGGCAAGAATTTGTGTCTTCAGCATACTAATTGAGAACCCATCTACGAGACAAGACAAATCCAATAAAAAATAAGTACCATCAATTTTAGAAAATAAAAAATAAAAAATAATTTATTGACCAAAATTTTTTTAAAAAGAAAGTTCATATATTAAGGCTTATTAATAGAGGGCATGTCTTGGTGTAGCAGTAAAACAAAATGCATTGTAGACCCAAACCACAGAAATAGCCTTTCCATGCAATATTATTCTTTTCTCCTACAATTCTGACATGGTAATAGAGACTAACTCTGGGTGATATTTGTCGAATTCCGTATTAATGGGAACATCGTGCATAAGTATTGCCATGTTTTAGTGGAGTAAGGCGGAGGAAGGGAGGGGAACGGCCCGGCCACGCCCCAACCAAAAAATAAAAATAAAATTGTTGGGTCAAATTTTTTTATCAGTGTGATTTACACACGGTATGTTTACTTATACAATAATTTTAGTTATTCAAAACACTAAATTAGAAGTTTATCATTAAGTGAAGGGTAAGATATAAATTTAAAATTTGAAACATGTTTACGTATCAATCAATCACCTTTTCTCTCATAATTATCTAATCAACTACGAAAAAAATTCACAAATCATCCCAAAACACAATTTTTTTCCATCTCATAAAATAGCAAAAAAATTAAAAAAACCAATTAAAATAGCCAAGATTCCAAGGGGGGCCTAACTAGGGTTTTCAAAATGTATTACAATCCCAATACCATTAGCTAATTGCTTTGGATGTGTACGGTTTAGTAGAGATATTATTTAGTAATCCTAAATGCCTCACCTATTATATTCTATAATTTCTTATTTGTCGGGAGTATCATAGTGACTAGGGGTGCAACTCGAGCGGATTCGGTCGGGTTGGGGGTCTGCCCAAGCCCGACTCGAATTGCCCAGAGCAGTGCCCAAGCCCGCCCAAGTCCGAACATGAACCCGAGCTTTGCTGCCCAAGCCCGGCCCAAGCTTTGTATTTTGAACTCGGGTTAGCCCGAATTGCCCAGAAACTTGTAGGTAGATTTGTTTTGAAACCTGTAGGTAGAATTGATAATTAACAAAGAATTGAGAATTATTCAAAGTTATTTCTGGTCACCAAAAAATAAAAATTAAAAATTAAGACTAACTCTTTTACTTAATTTATATATATTATATAATTTATTAAATTATATATATATTATATATTATATATTATATAATTTATTTAATATATTAAATTTAATTCGGGTTCGGATTGCTCGGGTTGGCCATTGGTTCTGCCCAAGCCCGGCCCGAATTACAATTCGGGCATAAAAAATCTGCTCAAGCCCGTCCAGATTACAAGATATAGTTGCCCAAGCCCTAAAAAAACTCGGGCTGGGCTTGGATTGCTCGGGTTGAGCCCGCCCGACTTGCACCCCTAATAGTGACAAAGTTATATGACACTCTAAACTACCTAATAATTTTCCGATTCATGTGATTGTTTTAAAAATAAATAAATAAATAAAAGTATGAGTCATATTTGCTACATAATACACATAATCTGTGATAAGAAATTTAAAAAGTATCATCAATGTATGTTATTTGGAAAAAAGAAATGAAGAGAGAGAGAGAGAGAGAGAGAGAGAGAGCAAAGAATGCCCGTGAAAAATCTACTGTTTAATTTTGGAGTTTTCAAAAATCGTTTTCAAATATTTAATTTATATATTTTTATCTGTAGTAAATTTTTACAATGTTTCAATCAAATTTGTTTACTTTTTAGATCTAAATAATTTAGATATACTTAGTAGTCTTTGACATATGGGTTTGGCATGAGTTAGGATTAAAATAGTTACAAAAAGACAAAATAGATTTTTTAGTCTCAGGCTAAAAGTTGTCATATCCAAACCATAATCAATTTGTTTTTTTCTCTCACAAAAGTCAAAAAAACTAAAAAGCTCATTCCAAATGAGACTATTTTAGCCCCAGGCTAAAAAAAACAAAAAACCAAACCACATCTCAAACAAAGCCTTAAAAAGTACAAATTTTTAAAAAAAAAACGACTTTAAATAATTCCCTAAATAGGACCCCCAAAAATCCAGTATATTTTCATATATTTATTGATTTTTTTTTTAGAGTTCTTCACAAATATTTTATTATATAAATACATTTAAATTAGGTGTATCTAAAAAAAATATAGAGTTCTAATAAAAATAATACAGAGTTTAAGAATACTACAATTATTTCACATCTATTGTTAACGATTGCATTTTGATTCAAAACCACATACAGATTTTCTGACTATATTTGATTCATAGGGGATAAATGATTTTGGCTTCAAACTAGAAGGGGATAAAATACATTTTGCCCCAAACTCTCATACTTCAGGATTACCTAACTTCTCATCACTGTTTTTTTTTTTTTTTTTTTTTAAAGGAAAAATGTATGCAATATTTAGGTTGTTTTTGGATTATGGATTTACGTAGGAATATTGAAAGAAAAATGAAATGTAGTTGAAATATAAATGGAATATAGTTATATTTTACTTACATTTTTCCTTTCAAATCCCTATCCAAACACAGCCCTTATAGTTATTTCTTAACAGGATTTATTACGCTTTCTATACTAAATTATCACCAAATTATCTACTTATTTCCTGAACTATCCATTGAATCTACTTAATCCCTAAAATATATATTAAATTCTACTATCGATTGAATCTATTAAGACCCTAAAATATTTAATTCAAACATATTTAGTCCCTGAAAGGATTATAAAAATAAAATATATGCCTATAACTATTATAAATTAATAGAATACCCTACCAAATTAAGATTTTATTCTAGAAAAATTTTAAATTTCTATTTTATCTTTTTAAAAGTATTTTTTTTATTGTGTGTTTAAATTAGTATCATAGTCTGATTTTTAGTCTTGCCAATAAAATTATGAGTATTAGACATATTGAAAAAATAGAATTATAGAATTTAAATAATGACATTTTGTTACAAATTATAATAGAATAAAATAATACATTAATAAAAAAATTTAGCGAAAAACATAATAACATTCAATTAGGAAATTATAAACGAAATCTAATATATAATACTAGATAAAGACAAACAAGTAGTCATTGTAAAAGATAAGTCAAAAAATAAAATTTATTAAAAGAACTGACGCCCACTTTTCGAAGAAAATATAAAACTTTAAGTATTTTTTGAAATACAATTTTAACTAGATAAAGTCTTTGATTAATTTATAATACTTATAGGTTTATATTTTATTTTTGTAATCATTCCAGGGACTATTGATAGTTTAGGAACAAAGTGAATTTTAATTTATATATTTTAAGGATTAAGTAGACTTAATCGATAGTTCATGAACTAAATAAATAATTTAGTGATAATTTAACAGTAAAAAGTGTAATAAACACTTCTTAATAATATAACTGGAAAAGTTGAGAAATGGATGTTGAGGACCGAACCTTCCCAAATCCAGTCAAAACTAGTCGTAGCGGCTGAATCTCCTTCCAAGCTATTATAAACATATGGACGAAACAAAATGAGGAATATTAAAATAAAGTTACAGATATGAAATAGAGGAAACAACCACAAATATAAAATTGTATGATAGTAAAGAAGTATATGGATGAAACAAGATAAATATCATACCGGTTTATCTTTATGAATCTCCATTATGTTTTTGATTCTATCTGGAACCGTAGTTATTGGATTGCACCGAAAGAGGCCAAGTTCCTTGAGTCGTGGCATTCCTCCTTCCTCAACTATTAACTCCTCTAGGTCTCCCAATTCATCAATTTTCAATACTTCAAGTTACAACCAGGTGCTCCGGGGCAAACCATCTTGCTCCCCACGTATGAATAGGAATATAATTTTAGGATCTTTAGTTTAGGGAGTTTCCTTAGAGTCTCCATTGAGTCTTCTTCTAAAAAATTACAGGAAAGGGTAAGCTTGGTAAGGTTTGGGGGAAGTTTATCATGTTGAGGCAACTTACAGTTCCACGGCCAAATGAACTCCAGCTTCAGGCTAAGAAGATTCTCATATCGAGACAAATTCCATGTTCTTAACATCTCACCTCTGGTCCTACATGACAACGACAACTTTTCAAGTTTGGTTAGTACAGGTGTTGGGTCTGAAAATGTCTCAATGATACGCTTAGACGAATCTATAACACCTAACTTTCTCAAATTGACGAATTTGTGCAAAAAACTCAAATTGCCCCACACTTCTTCATTCAACCCATATAGGGTTTGGAGATTTGGTAAACAAATTTCAGTTCGATAAAATATTCTATCGAAGTTGATCCCACAAAACGAAGGAACCTTGTAGGAATAAGGTAAGAGTATATGTCTTAGTTGCTTCATAGTCCAAAAAACATCAGGAAGGATGACACAACCACCGCTATCTCGAACATCAAAGGTTACCAGACCTTTCAGATTGCTTATGGTGTGAGGAATTTCTATATAACTTCTGGATCCCAATCCAAGGTAATGCAAGTTCTTCAAATTGCCAACTTCATTTGGAAGAGCCCTCGGAAGATAATAACACTTAACACTTAGAACTCGAAGAAATTCAAAGTCTGGAAGAAAATTCTTAACCATTTTCCTCCTTACGGAACTTAGTTCTCCACTAACACTTAGCATAGAACGAAGCTTTGGAGTTCGATAATTCAAAGAAATGTAGCCCTCGAAATCACTACCATGAGTAGAGACTCTACGTACTCTCGTTCCACGATTACAGGTGCTTATATCATTTTGAGTGTTAAAGAAATTAATTTCCTTGGCCTCCCGAATGCAAAGATTGTGCAAAATATCATGAATGCGACAACTCCTAACCTTTCCATCAAACCTCCTTTGAACAACTTGAATCAAGTTCCTCGCAATCAAGTGATTTAGATAATCATCCCCCACATCCTCAACCTCTCTCACTCCACTACCTCGTATAAATCCCTCGGCTGCCCACAAATTAACTAAATTAAATGCAGAAATTTCATGGTCCTCCGGAAAAAGTCCAAAGTATAGAAAACATGGTTTTAAATTTCTAGGCAAGTCTTTGTAACTCAGTCCAAAGATTTCTGAGCATTGATCTTCATCTTGACCCATGCCCTCGAGTATCCCCTTCCATGCGTTTTTTGATCTCTCTCTTAATAACAACAATCCTGCTGCTAGTGCAATTGCGAGTGGTACACCACCGCATCTTTTCAATATTTGCTCACCAATAGTCTCTAGCTGAGGGGGATCACTTGCTTCCACCTAGGCCTGTAAATGGATCGGATTCGGATCGGATCTGTCAAAATCCGAATCCGATCCGATTAAGACAAACCCGAATCCGATCCGAATCCGTTTAAGTCTATATCCGATTATAGATATCCGAATCCGAATCCGATGATTTCGGATATCCGATCCGATAATCCGATCCGATCCATTTATTTATTTATTGAGCTACAATTTTATATAATTTGAATATTTTTATTTATTTTTTTTCATTTTGTGTTTTTTTATTCAAATTGAGAATAATCGGATCGGATTATCGGATTACCGGATCGGGTCGGATTTTTACATATTCAATCCGTTTAATAAATGGATTAAACGGATTCGGATTATCGGATTATCGGATCGGATTTTTTATAAACGGATTCGGATTATCGGATCGGATTCGGGTCGGATTCGGATTAAATCCGATCCATTGACAGCCCTACTTCCACCATAACCATTTTAAAGAAGAGTTTTCTGCTGTTTTCTTCATTTAAAGGCCGCAACTCATGTAGAGAGCTCTTCCCGCCGACATGAGTACCCACATAATTGTTTCGAGAAGTGAGAATCATTCTACTCCCATTATTCGTATTGGTAGGGATGGCATTCTTTATTGCATCCCATGTCTCAATATGCCACATATCATCAAGGACTATTACATACCTATGTTCGCTAAGGAATGTAAACAAATTGACCTCGATGTTCTTCTCCCACTTCTCTTTCTCCTCCCACTTCTCCTTCTCTAAGCCCACTTGTCGAGCAATGTCTAGAAAAAGTTCTCTTATATTTGGTTGCTGAGAAACATAAATCCATGCAGAACGCTCAAAATTACGTTTAGCGAACTTAAAAACTTTCTTAGCAAGAGTTGTTTTGCCCAGTCCTGGCATGCCAATAATTGAGATCACACGACATTGTAATTCTTTATCGAGCATTTTTGCCACCAAATCTTCAATGTGTTCTTCAAAACCAACAACATTTGGTTCATCAATATGGGGAAAAGAACGTCTTTCATCCCACATGTCTCTCCCACCACTACCACTAGATTCATTGATGCCATAAGTTTGTCTAACACGATTGATATCCTCAACTCTTCTTTTGATCCCTTCAATCTCCACCACAAAGTTACGAGCACTCTTGAGACAACCCAAAAACTTCTTCCCTCTATGCGATGCTATCCGGGGGAAGTATTTCTGCATAATGTCCTCCACATCAAAAGCAAGATCTTGAATATCAATCACCAAGTTGGCCACTCCTCTGGTTCCCCCTTGTTTGGCTTCAGCATCCTCCAAGTAGGCTTGAATATGCCTCATCTCACGTTCAATCCAAACAATGTCTTCTCGCAAACGAGACAAGCGAGAACCTTCTTTCAAAACTAGATTGCCAAGTACACCAACGGTTTGTCTGAGGACTGCAGTAGCTCCGGCAAGAGCAATATGTGCCATCTTTGCTTTGGTGGCTACAAATTACAGATGAGAAGTTCTGACAAAATTATTGAAGACAACAGCTTCTAAGAAAAACACACAAGAATTGGAACAAGAGTGAACCACAATCACAGATTTGTATAGATTTCAACACAACAGAAAATTAATTAAGTGGGTTAATTACACAATTGGTCCCCAATTTATGTGTTTTGTTACACTTTAATTCCCAGTCTTTTAATCTATTTACTTTGGTCCCTAAAATATGTGATTTGTTTCACTTTGGTCCCTAATATTAGCTCCGATTGAATTAAAAAGGGATTTTTATTTATTAATTTATTTAAACCTAAAAAAAATGCTACAAAATGTACACTTTGACACTTATATGTATTTGATCATTTTGATTTTTATTGAAATTTCATTTAAAATTCCAAAACTACCAAACCCCCTATAACAGATTTTGACAACGATTTCGTCACGGACTAAAGTGTAATAGATTGCATATTTTGGGATCAAAGTGGAACAATTAAAAGATTATAATCTTGAGATTAACTCAAAATAAACATATTGATTTCGCGTAGAAGATTAAAAAGAGAGAGAGAGAGAGAGAAAAGAAACAGCAAAAACAAAAAAACGAACCTGTAATCTGATGGCAGTCCCGCAAGAAAGAAGACAGAAATCAGATGGAAAATAAAAGCGCAATCTCGGCTGTCTCAACCTCCCCCCAACGAATTACCGATCATCACGAGTTCTAAGAAACCCCCTTGAAAGAACTGAGAGAACTCTGCAAGGAGACTATTCTTATGTGAAGACTCATCATCGTTTACTCGCTTTTTTCTACCAAAAAATCTGTGCAGTGGTGGGGTTAACCACTTTACTCATTTTATTTTGGGCCGCTCAAATTAAAAATTGATAGAATATCCTCTTTTATTTTTTTTTGAAAGTTTTTAATTCTTATTTTGGGCCGCTCAAATTAAAAATTGATAGAATATCCTCTTTTATTTTTTTGAAAGTTTTTAATTCAACTATTATGTCTACATGCTGTTAACAAAATACATGAAAAAGTACTTGTAATGTGTACATACTTTATTTATGAAAAAAATATTTTTTTTAAAGATCTACCATAAAATTAAATTTTTTTATAAAATGTAAGGATATATTGTATCAATTTTTAGTTTAAGGGGTAAAATAAAAAATAGAGATAGTTGAGGGAGATAAAGTGTAATTTTTCCTTTTATTTTTAATATTTGATTTCACGACTGAGTTGTTGATCACATTGGAGGAGATTATGAGTATGAGAGGGTTCAACAATGTTTTCTAAAAATTCGAAGATTTTCGAAGAAAGCTCGAATTCTCTAGAAATAATAAGAGGCTTATATTCTTTAACAGTTACAACTAGAAACACAATAGTAAAGAGACGATGACGATAAGAGATTGGGTAAAGAAGAAGGTAAAGTAGTTAGAGAGAGAATAATGACAAAACTCTTACATAGATCTATCACTTTCACTCTCAAGATAAATAATGGAAAAGAAAAATTAGTTCTTTCTCAAAAATTGTCTCTCCAAAATCCATCCCTTATAAAGTTATGGGTGGGTGCTATTTATAGGTATCTCATGATGTAGGAATATTCCCCTTGTGCAAGTGAGATTAAAAAGTGGAGAGATGTGATAGTATTAAATTAGAGAGGTAATAAAATTGTGTTTATTTATGAGCTAATGTAGTAATATCAATTGGTTGGAATTAATTACACTTTGCCCCTTTATATTTGGTCATTTTTTCATTTTGACCTTTAAAATTTATTTTTTCTTACTTTAACCTTTCATGTTTCAATTTTTTTTTTAATTTACTCTTAAAACTAATTTCTGTACAAAATTAGACAGAAAATGTCCCTATAGCTATCATATAATATAAAAAATGTATTATTATACTAGAGTTTGAGTTTGTGCCAGATGTGTAAATTATATATAATAAAATATGTTTATATCATGTGATTGTCAATGTGTTGTTTTCTATCTAATTTTTAACATAAGTTAGCTTAAGGAATAAATTGAAAAAAATTTAAAACATGAAGAGTAAAAGTGAGAAAAAATAAGCTTTAAGAACCAAATTGAGAAAAAATAAGTTTTAAGAACCAAAGTGAGAAAGTGGTTAAACATGAACGGGGTAAAGTGTAATTTACCTTCTATAAAATTATGTAAAAGTCCTCTCGATATTTATAAAAGGTGACTTCATTGTTAATGTAAAGTGATAGGTAAAATAGTTTTTTTTTCCCCTCTAATCAAAAGAGATTAGATTTTCCTTATGGGATTGCTAGTTCCCTCTTTAGTTGGGTTTCATAGTTTCATAGGACATTTACGTTTCGTTTGTTTGGACAGAAACATTTTGAAAAACATTTTATATGATTTTCTTTTTCCAAAAATTGTTTTCTAGAAATAAATAATTTTCTGTGTTCGGTGGTGGACGTGATGGAACAAAGGTAGAAGTGAAAGTGATGGCATGGTGGTAGGGCGGCAGCAACAATAGCAATAGTGATGGTGGCGATAGACATGGTGTTGTGGTATGGTGGTAGAGGTGAGTGTGACAGTGGTAATGTAGTGACATTGGTAAGACTTTAGTCTGGAAAACGTTTTCTGCTTTTTAAAAATAGAAAATATTTTTTGTCCAAATAGGCTTGTTTTTCATTAATCATAGAAAATATTTTCGGTTGACTTTTATTTTTCATTATACTAAACACCAGAAAATACGAAAATTACTTTTCATAAGGATAAAAGAAAATTTTAGTCCTTAAAGTATGCACTCTTTGTCATTTTAGTTTCTTAAGTTTCAATTTTATCATTTCGGCCCTTAAAGTTGTTAATTTGAGTCAATTTGACCCTAAGTTTAACGTCCGTTGACATAAATATGAATAAAACACAGTTTTGGTCCCTAAAGTATGCATTTATTTTCATTTTAGTCTCTCAAGTTTTAAATTTTGTCATTTTAGTTCTCAAATTGACAACTTTGAAGACTAAAATGACAAAATTTAAAACTTGAGGAACTAAAATGACAAGAAATGCATATTTTAAGGACCAAAACTGTCTTTTAGTTATATTGCTGTTAATAGATGTTAAACCTAGGATCAAATTAACTCAAATTAACAATTTTAAGAACCAAAATAACAAAATTGAAACTTAAGGAGTTAAAATGACAAAGAGTGCATATTTTAGGAACTAAAATTATCTTTTAGCTTTTTTTTTTTTTATAAATTTTTTTTTAGCCAAACAAACGGAGCAACAATGCCTTTGTAATCTTTTAAAACAAAGATGATTTTTTTGTAACTCTCACTTCCCCACTAATTCAATCCTACCATTCATTTCTGACAAAAAACGAGAAACATTGATCTCTGCAGCGCAAAATAAAAGAAATTTTTTTAAAATATATTATTTTATTAGTTTTAATTAAATTATTTATGTGAGTTTATGTTAATATTGTAACATGCTCGGGGCGTACCCGTGCGCGTTAAACAGTTCGGACTCCCGAGATCTCTTTGATCTAGTCTCACTAGTGCAATGTGAAACACAAAAGAGAGTCCAGATTTGGCAACTTTTAGAAAATCCATTTTATTGCAAAACCTTTTGCCAGAAATGGACTGCATCATCAGATCTCAGAGTTGCCACCTAATATTTTGGAAAATTAGGAAACCCATGACTCGTGCCAAGGCCACTGTTCGTCATAACCAAAGTTGTCTTGGTTCGGAACCTTAGGTATGAGAGGGGAAGGTCATTAATTGAGCATCCCCGCTCACCCGATCAAAAGATCGGCCTTTACTAACCATGATATGAATTTTAGTTTCATTACATGTTCATGTTCTGATTATTTAATAAATCCTAAAATTTACTATGTGAAGCATACAAGTATAGACTATGTCACCCACTTTGAAACAACTTGATTTCATGTAGTTTTGAAAGAGTTTTGAAGATATACAACCCAAATAAATTGAGTTTACCAACATGAAAATCAACACAACCCAAATAAATTGAGTTTACCAACACGAAAATCAACATTATTCCAAATTAAGCAATACAACCTCCATCCACTGGCATTCATAGGGTTATATCACATAAGCAAATAGCCTCATGGTAGAATGCTAAACATAGTAAGAAAAACATACACAAACGGGATGCTAAAGCATAAAAACTTACATGTTTGACGTCCCGCGAACAAGCTACAAAACAAAGTTAGTAAAACATGCATGATCTTGTATACAAAATCCTAATGCAATTCACTTATGAGATGCAACTAAAGATTCGGCTTCTAAAATATGACATGTGAATCATCTCCAAAGCATTAGGTAGCGCACATAATCACATAGGAATTGATTAAATCCACAAATACAAACTTAGCCGAATCAAGATGCATGAAACATGGATGCAAAGCATGGATATAACAAAAAACAAAATATGATGCATATTCACAAATAAAGAAGGCGAGTAAAAGAACGGGATAGAAAGAAGCGGGGCAGAGAATTATTATTACACTTGAAAGAATAATTACAAACCAAATTAGAGAGGGATGAGGGGAATATTACAACAAAATAAAAAAAAAAAACCCTCACAAAACACTCAAAATAAAATAAATAAAAGAAAAAGTTCATGTGCCTTGGAAACCACCAGAAGTTGGTTGACATCGGAAGACAATACCGTCTTGTCCAAAAGAAGCTAACCGGCCGACCAAATAGGCTGGCCAGCCAACTGGGCTTAGCAAAACCTGTCTTGTTGCAAAACCAAGAAAAGGAACAAACAAGAAATATGTAGCTGGCTTGACTAACTACTATCGGTTAAATTAAAATAAGGAAACAAAAATAGAAAATGTAAAATTATAACAAAACTAACATGAACCTAAATTAAGAAAACAAATATAAGATAGAACATGTAAGACTACAACAAAACTAATATGAAACTAATATAAGAGGATAACTTTAAGTTAGGAAATGCAAGATTACTACACAACTACTATGAAACTAAAACAAGAAAACAAATATTAAGATAGAACATGTAAGATTCAACAAAACTAATATGAACCTAAAACAAGAAAACAAATATAAGATTGAACATGCAAGATTACAACAACACTAACATGGACCTAAAACAAGAAAACAAATATAAAATAGAACATGCAAGATTATAACAAAATTAATGTGAAACTAAAATAAGAAAACAAATAACACAACTACTACAAAACTAAAACAAGAAAATAAATATAGGATATAATATGCAAGATTACAACAAAAGTAATATGAAACTAAAATAAAAAAATAAATATAAGATAGAACATAATATGAAACTAACATAAGAAAATAAATATAAGATAAAACATATAAGAAAAATGAAAGAATTGAAAATTCACCTTACAAAGAAAAATTGAACTTCTTAATTTTCAAACTTCCTCTTAATCACCCTCAAGGTTATGAATTATGATCTTAATCCTCAATTCAAAAGCTTGGAATTTGGGCTTAAAATGAAGGTTTTGAACAAGTGTATGATCACTCTTTTCTTGGCAAGAATAGTCTCTTTGGTTAAGGCTTTGAGTCATTTTTGACAAGGGGAGATGAGATGTAAGAGGCTATATAACTTCACTAGTTTGGCAAAACAACTCTATTGTTTTTAAGACTTCTTTTCTCTCAAATTCTAACACAATTTTAGCATTCTCTCCCTACCCTTCTCTTCTTCAAAATCCCTCCCCCAATTCAAGACTAGAGCTCTCATTATGTAGCCAATGCAAGTGGGCAATGATGGAAGACAAAGTGGAGTTAATGGGGGACAATGTATAGTGGAGGTGAATGGGGGACAATGTATAATTACAATGTATAATGGAGGTGAATGGTCGTGTTAATGGGGGACAAGTTAGGTTGTTGGGCTTAATATCTACTTTCATAATCACACCCCACCATCTCAAGTCATAATCCATTTTCCTAAACCAAGAAAAATGGGGCTGCTGCTGTTTTGGGTCGAGTCAACAAAATCTGCTATTAAGCCCAACTTCAAGTGGGTATATCTCCTCAATTGAAGCCCCAGAAGTTTACTTTCCAATGGTGGTGGCCTCACAATTAAATTACAAGTGTACAAAGGGGTATGCCTAATTTAGTGAAGGTTGTTCATTTTCCTCGGGTCCAGGTCAACAAAATCTGCTCTTAAGCCCAACTTCAAATGGGCATATCCCCCTTATATGGACTTGGTTTTAGGTGGTTCTTGGGTCTAAATTGAAGCCCCAGAAGTCTACTTTCCAATGGTTTTGGCCTCACAATTAAATTCTAAGTATAAAAAGAGATATGCCTAATTTAGCGAAGGCTGTTCATTTCCCTCGGGCCCAGGCCAACAAAATCTGCTCTTAAACCCAACTTCAAATGGGCATATCTCCCTTATATGGACTTGTTTTTAGGTGGTTCTTGGGTCTAAAATGAAGCCCTAGAAGTCTACTTTCCAATGGTTATGGCCTCGCATTTAAATTCCAAGTGTATAAAGAGATATGCCTTATTTATTAAAGGTTGTCCATTTCCTCTTAATGATTTGATGCTCATTCTTTTCCTAAATTAGTTTTCTTTCATCCCCTCCAATTTCCTTCAAATCCAAACCTATAAAGATGATGTTTTTAAATATTTTTTTCAAAGAGTTCACATCCCTTCCATTTATTTCCACTTTGTCCTTACTCAATTTACTAAAGAGTGTAACATTCTAATCGAAATAGGAGCCTCGGAACATTGTAGAAACATTTAAAAAAAAATTATTTTGAAAAATGGGTTTTAAGGTCTAAAATAGTTTGGCCGAAAAATGTGTAAAGGTTGGGATTAAAGCTCGAATTCCATTTTTCTTATTGAGGATTCTGTGAGAAACACATTCTAATTGTCATCATCGTGTAATTAACAGAAAGCGCCCAAGTCTTAGAGCTGGTCAAAATGGGGTGTCTACAGTTGCCCCTCTTTGACAAAGCTTGAAGTCATTTCATGACGTGAGTGAATGTCAAAGCCGGAAGATGACTCTTTTGACAAGGCCGTAAGGCTTGGGCAAACAAACAAGATGCAATGCAAGTGGTTGAACCTGAAGGTTGGCTACGTATCCTTTTGCAAGGAATCAAACCAGCGTAGTTCAGGGGTAAGATGCTAATGATATGCAGGAAGATTTTGAGAATTGGACTTATACGCTAAGCGAAGTCGAGTAAACCAACAACCTAACGCATCTCATGCGAAAGAGGAAAAGATGGTGTGAACAGACAGGCGCACCTACTATTTTTAACCAAATGAATCAACAACTTATTGCGTCTCACGCGAAAGGAAGAAAGACGGTTTGAACACTAGGTGCACCTAATATTTTTAACCGAGTAAAAATACAAACATGTCTCATGCGAGTGGAAGAGTGTGAACATGAGATCCAAACACGTCTCACACGAGAGGATGAAAGTGAACTTGAGATCCAAACGTGTCTCACGCGAGAGGAGTATAGTGAACTTGAGATCCAAACGCGTCTCACGCGAGAGGAGGAATGTGAACTTGAGATCCAAACGCGTCTCACCCGAGAGGAGAAAAGTGAACTTGAGATCCAAACGCATCTCACGTGAGAGAGTATAGTGAACTTGAGATCTAAACGCGTCTCACGCGAGAGGAGTATAGTGAACTTGAGATCCAAATGCGTCTCACCCGAGAGGAGTATAGTGAACTTGAGATTGAAACGCGTCTCATGCGAGAGGAGTATAGTGAACTTGAGATCCAAACGCGTCTCACGCGAGTGGAGGAATGTGAACTTGAGATCCAAACAAGTCTCACGCGAGAGGAGTGTAATGAACTTGAGATCCAAATGCGTCTCACGCGAGAGGAGGAATGTGAACTTGAGATCCAAACGCGTCTCACGCAAGAGGAGGAATGTGAACTTGAGATCCAAACGCGTCTCACTCGAGAGGAGAAAAGTGAACTTGAGATCCAAACGCGTCTCACGTGAGAGGAGTATAGTGAACTTGAGATCTAAACGTATCTCACGCGAGAGGAGTATAGTGAACTTGAGATCCAAACGCGTCTCACATGAGAGGAGTATAGTGAACTTGAGATTGAAACACGTCTCACGTGAGAGGAGTATAGTGAAGTTAAGATCCAAACGCATCTCATGCAAGAGGAGGAATGTGAACTTGAGATCGAAACGCGTCTCATGCGAGAGGAGTATAGTGAACTTGAGATCCAAACGTGTCTCATGCGAGTAGAGGAATGTGAACTTGAGATCCAAATGCGTCTCACGTGAGTGGAGGAATGTGAACTTGAGATCCAAACACGTCTCACGCGAGAGGAGTGTAGTGAACTTGAGATCCAAACGCGTCTCACGTGAGAGGAGTATAGTGAACTTGAGATCCAAACGCATCTCACGCGAGAGGCGGAAAGGGTGAATGAATCCAAACGCGTCTTAGGCGAGAGGATAAATAATGAATGAATCCCAACGCGTTTCACGCGATAGGATAAATAATAAACGAATCGAAACGCGTCTCACGCGAGAGGATAATTTGTGAATAAATCCAAACGCGTCTCACGTGATAGGATAAATAACTGACAAGGGGTAACCATTATATGTAGAAGCCACAAAAGCCATTTTTCTTCTTGATCATATTCACAACTTTCCCTATTCTCTAACGGGGTGACAGATTAGGTTGATTTAGTATCCAGAATTGAGGCGCATACCCTTTACCTCTACCTATGGAGCTACCATACAGATTTCAAGCCGGGGATATACCCCTGGGTATTTAAACCAGACTTTAATCTTGGAAATTCCAAACCTTTTGCATTCTAGGCATTGCCATTCGAACTCTAGTTTTCACTGTCACAGTAGGTCTCCTAGGAACTGATTGCAAACACAGGCAGGTGGCTATACTAGACCACCTGAAGTCGTTCAGGCATGACAAACACCAAAAGAATTGCATCTTTAGAGGATTTAAGGTCTCCTAGACCCTTGAAGTCGTTCGGGCACAATAAACACCAAAAGAATTGCACCTTTAGAGAATTTAAGGTCTCCTAGACCCAAAAAAGAACACCAGGCGCACTTGCTATTTTTTAATCGATGGAATGGCCATGGATGTCGCTTTACTTCCTGATCATATTTACAACTTTCCCTATTCTCCAACGGGGTGATAGACTAGGTTGGTTCAGTATCTAGAATTGAGGCACATACAAGCTACCTCAACCTATGGGGCTACCATATAGATTTCAAGCCGGGGATACACCCCTGGTATTTAAACCAGACTTTAGTCTTGGAAATTCTAAACCTTTGCATTCTAGGTATCGCCATTCAAACTCTAGTTTTCACTGTCGCAGTTAGTCTCCTACGAACTCATTGCAAACACAACCAAAATAATACACACAGATATTTATATATAAATACACATAGATATTTACATACAGACAAAATACCGACATATACACAAATTATACAGTATATACGACACAGATATATACGAACCTATACACAAATATATATGGTATAATATAGGTGGGGAATATTCCGTTTGCAGCCGTCAATGGGAAGATGTTGTTACTGAAAAGGTATATTCCGTTTGTTGACGTCAGCGCATGTACGCAAAATAAGCAAAACGAAAAAAAAAACACAAAATGCATGGACACGAGATTTTGAACCCCTAACCTTAGGCCTGGCCTCCGAATCCTCAACCACTGATCCATGCCACTCTTGTGACAAAATATACAAATAAATATATATATATATATACTATACAAGACATATATATACATAAAACCAAAACAAACTAAAAGAAACACTTGATGTAGGGTTCAAACCCTTGACGTCGGGCTCAGCCTTTCAGCCTTCAATCACTGAGCCACACCATTGAACCCAAGCCACTCATATGACCAAATGTTCCAACAAATATCTATATGGGTATATAAGACATATATATACATAAAACCAAAACAAAATAAAAGAAACACTCGATGTGGGGTTCGAACCCCTGACCTCGGGCTTAGGCTCTTCGAATCCTCAACCCACTGGGCTAAACCACTGAACCCAAGCCACACCTGTGACCCAAATATTCAAACAAATATATATATATTACATAGCTATACAATATATATACATATATGCGTACACATACATTCTCGCATCTCTCCATTTTTTCCGACATCCACGCCTGACACGCAGCCTGCTTTTGCGTCACTGGCCGACAAAAGTAAGCCTCGAACGACGCTCGCCTTGGCTCTCTCCCTCTTTGTCTTCTTCTTTTCAGCTTCTTCTCTTCATCATTCTTCTTAATCTCATCAGCCTTCTTCTGCTTCTTCCTCATTCTCTTCCATCTCCTTCATCTTCTCTTCTTCTATCTTCTTCTTCTTTGAGAGTTCTGACAGAACAAAGAGAGACTGAGCAGAGAAGAAAGGATATCCAAAACTCAGTCTGCTCTCAGTTTGCTCTCTGCTATTTTTCTCTGAGTCTCATTTCTTTTACACCTCTCACCACACATCCATGGTTTCCTCATCCCGTCCCTTCACTATGTTTCTGGACCTGAACGATCCCATAAACTCTTCTGGTTCGGGGCCGAGTGCCTCTACTCTCACTCTTTCCATCATTCCTCTTCCTAACCTTCCTATAATGTCGATTGAGCAAATCATGGCAGCTCAATCTGACATAGAAGCCAATCACTACACACTGTAGTCCTGTATGGAGATGGTGACTGCGGTCACCAAGTTGGCTCACTGACTGCAAAATAGAACAACTAAGGTACACCAAGTCAATGCTCAACTCTTTCTGCTTCAGTGCATGTACAAAGATGCACGAGCAGAGATTTGTGCACTGAAGGTCGAGAACAAGGAGCTGAAATGGCAAGCTACCTCCATGGCCCGATTTGGAGTGCCTTCTTACTTCGCTTTTGACAGTTGGCGAGGAGTCGACTCTCTCGGCGGAAGTACTGGAGCAGGGCCTTCAAAGGTTGACAACAAAAAGAGGAAGAGCTCGGCGGTAGAGCCGAGTAAGTGAAGTCGGTGTGTGGTCGGCATCGGCGAAGAAAGAAAAAGAAGATCCTCCTTTTTTTCTCTTTGTTTTTTTTTTTTTTTGGAGTGGGCAAATATAACTTCAACTCTTTTTTTTTTGTTTTTTTGTTTTTGTATTTTCTGGTTTTTTTTGGTCTCTGTAATCGAGGAGGTCATCGTCTGTAATCAATAAAATCAGCTTCGTTTTGCACATTCAATGGCATGATTGGCATATCACTTTGAGTTTGAAAACGATTTTGTTTGATTGAATTTGAAAATGATAGAATTTGAACTCTGAATTGGACATTAAGTTTATACTGACCTGAATCAAACAAATGACTTAACGCCAGAAAAACGAAGCCAAAATAATCCAAACACACTTCTATATGCTGTTTGGTATGAATACCCTAACTGGTATAAATACACTGACTGGTATGAAAGGAACACACTTATATACACTGACTGATATGAATACACTGACTGGTATAAATACACTGACTGGTATGGAAGGAACACACTTATATACACTGATTGGTATGAATACCCTGACTGGTATAAATACACTGAATGGTATGAATACACACTTATAGACACTAACAAGTTGACTCGAGTGGTGGAGAAGACAGAATCTCTAACTCGACTATACCTCTAATTCATTACCTTGAATTTTTTTTCTTGATTATTTTTGCAAAAATGTTTTGATCAACATGAGAGTTAGATTAGCATACTTATTCCATTTTTTTGTTTCAAATCATGTAAGCTAAACTGTGAGCACTGAAAATTTTTCCTTTTCAAATCCAAAGAATGGTCCAAGTTTTGCAAAAATGGAACAATTTTCGAGAAAAATTAGTCAGCTTCATTCAAATTAATCAAAACCTATTTTTGCAAATGGCCATTACTCAACTAACATGGAATCAACCATTGGGATATATAGCCCCAAGCTAGATAATGGTGATAACCAAATCGAATCGAAGTGAACCGACCCGATCCGACCCGATCCGATCCGACCCGAATGAAACCAAGTGGAACTGGACCGAACCGAGCAAGTTGAATCGAACCAATTGAATTGAGCAGATAGAAGATACACCAATCAAACACAGATAGGACAACCAAGTCGAACAAAGATACACCAATCAAACATGGACAAAATGAATGAGTTAACAAAAATTATTGGGGCTGAACTTCAAGATGAAGCTACCTACGTATCCTCAAGATAGGAATCAGGCTATCGTAGTTCCGGCTAAGGTTCACTTGAGTATTAACATTCTCCTTTTGTGCTCTAACTTTTGCTAAAGCTGCCCTTTCGGGTTTTCAACCTTGCGAGCTTTTCTCTTTTTTGATTTTTTTTTCATACATTTTTTTTGGTTCTTTTCAACTTTTTTTTTTTTTTTTTGATTTTTTTTTCTGCTCAAACTTTTGCCTGGGTCGCCCTTCTGGATTTTCAGCCTAGCGAGCCTCTCAAGGGTTACTTTCTGTGACACCTCGAACCTACACTATTGGTTGCAGTCAAGGGAGAGTCACTAATGAGTCCTATGGTCAATAGCCAAGTAAGATCCCAGATCGCCGGAGGAGTCAAATTAGCCTCCCTTCTAAGTCCGGCTTTCTTAGGCAACGCACTATCCTTTTGACAGATCTTAAAAGGTATTGATACAAGGTCTCATAAGTAACGATAAGGTGTAAATGTGTAAATACTAGAATGTAAGTACATAACAACCACGAATATCATTAATTACAAAAACTTGATCCATTACATTACGTTCCAAGAGAGAACTTAAATCTTCATATGAGTCTTACAAAATATCAAAAGGAATTTCTAACTTTTCTAAGATAGCCAAAAGTCTTCGAAGGTTTCAGGTTTGTCGTTTCCAGCTATAAGCTCCTCTTCGGCACCTGGCATAACACGCCGTGAGCTTTGAATGCCCAGTAAACACACACACACCCCATCCCTTTTTCCCAGTCCAATACACAATCACAAATATAACATCAAATAGTAAAGCATGATACTCAACCAAATAAACAAAGGGCTACAAGTTAGATGTTAGTAAACTAGAAATCCCCCAAAGAGATTTCGTCCTCCCAACCACAAGAATTGGACACTAGACTATTCGGAACTCCCCTTTTTGCTGCTTTGTTGCAGAACTAACATCGGATGCCTACCAACAGTTATATACCGCGTAGCGCGAACCGCAGGGCCTCAAAAGGGATAGTGAAAAGAAAAAAAGTTTTATCTCCTGAATCCAACCTCATCCTTCTAGAAAAAGTTTTATCATCCTGAATGTCCCATCTGGACCCAACCTTATCTCACCATTCAAACCGTCGCAAGGAGTCCAAATACGTCCGTTCCATTCAAGGGTTTAAGCGACAACTGCTTGCGCAAGACTTTAACTTTCAAATAGGGAACGCATCCCAAAAATCCATATATTACATATTCTCATCTTTTCATTACTCAAGTGCTCAAAAACCCAATACCCTCCCAATTAGGTTTCCCGTTGAGTTAAATGTTTTAAGACAAGGTTAGTCCAACTTACAAGATAATAATATCCACATAAGCATGCATCCTTAAGATGAGAAAGATAAATAGCATAACATAACACATACAATATCATGCCAAGATATGATCATAAGCTATTAAACATTTTCATGAATACAAGGGCATAAAACATCAATACATAACAAAATTTCCAGATTTAATATCACATAAAGATTAAAATGAAAGGACTATTTTAGATCTTCCACTGGACTCGGTCTTCCTATAGTTCATAGAGAATTTGATCTAGTTTCTAGAACATTTTTCAGAAATGGGTTTGCTTTTCCAGATTTTAAGTTATTTAGAAAATATTCCAGCGCTGTCCAGAATCTGTCCAGATCTGTTGACCGTTACGAAAATTTGATTTTCTTGCAAACCGCTTGATGTTTTTTGATGAAACCAATTTTAGTTGAAAGCTAACTCCTTAAGGAAGGTTTTGACATAAAATAGAGGTCTAGAATAATTTTATACATTTTTCTAGAATTTTTGGAAGTGGGCTGCAAAAACAGATTCTAGGGTAAAATATCCAAAACAAGAAGATTTATGAGAAAAGGGTTCCACCAAGGGAAAGTTTTCGTTTATTTTGTGAAGAAAACATGCTAACTAACATATATTTAACTCAGAAGGTTTTCTTGAAGGTGTGCCTTTGGAAAGTTTGAGAGATTGGTATAAAAAGATGGTTTTGTGCCAAAATGGGGAAAATACAAGAGATGGAATCAATGCTCAACTTTTAGCATTTTCAACACAAGTAACTCATCAATAACAGATCTGAAAACATTATTTAGAACCCTTAGAAACATGTATTTGAAAAAGGAAAATGAAAGAGAAGGTTATGTTGTGGCTTACCTACTAAGCTTTGCACAAGAAGGCTCTCTTCTTCCTCCCTCTTCTTCTCTTAGACTTTTCTCTCTTGCTCTCCTCCCTCTCTCTAGCCGAAATGTGTGTGTGGGTGTGGTGTTTGTGCTTGCCAAGCTAGGGGAGGTTGGTATTTATAGACAAGTTTTGATGCAAAAAGTCCTAAAAGCCCATTAGTTGGAAATGGATGGAAAGGTTAGAATTTTGCTTGGAATCTAATGGGATAGGGGTGGTTTGGGAGTTAAATCATAGGATTAGGCAACGATTGGTTGATGCTTAGTTGGAAGAAAACTAGTTTTGAAAACATCACCCTAGGTCTAGGGTACTAGGTCTTGAGTTTTCCTAGAACATCATGATGAAAGACTTTGAAAATTGGCTCTTCACTTCTCCCTATGGTGGCTGGTCCTTGGGAAGGGTGATGGAGTTATTATTTTAATCATTTTAGGTATTAGGGGCACAGTTCTCAATATATGCATGTATATAGATTTCAATTGATTGATGGTACTAATAGTATTAGGGTACATGTACTATTTTTGGGGTAATTTTTAATAAAAGAAATGAGGGCTTGGAATTAAACTCATGTATTGGAATCTTATTTATGTATTTAATTATGATATAGTTAGGTTTAGGGCTAATTTAAATACTCATAGCAAATCTTTATTGGTACCAAGGTCATTATTGCTCCAAGATTCAAGGGATTTGTTTGTACTAAAGTATAATGATGACGGCTAGTCATGTCCTAGAGATTTGGGGAGATTTTCCTATTTATTTTGTGTACAAATCTTGGAAATTGTAAAACATAATATAAAAAAGATTTTAGGGTACAAGTGTATGTATAAATATATAATGGTACTTGTTTGAGGTCAATTTGTGATTAAATAAAAATGTGAGGGCTTGGGCTTAATTAAAATATCTATTTCAAGTGAAGAGTTAATAAATTAGTGTTTAGGAAAAATAATTCGGTTTGTATTATCTCACTTTGAATTTAAAGGTAAATAACTAAACGAAGACTGTAAAAACCGGAAGTTAGGGTTTAGAGCAATTAATCTAAAATTTGAGAGTTAAATAATTAATATTAGAGTGTTATGATTTTAAGCTTCCAGGGTCGATTAGGGTTTGTATGGTTTCGTCCGTGATACGTTTTCGACTCTAGGGTTTAATTTGCGAGCAATCAACGAATTAAAGGCTTTGTTATAGTAACTCAAAATTTTGGGACCTAATAAGGTTTACAAAAGTTAGGGGTCTCACACTTTCAGTTTAGCTTGTCCATGTTGATTGGGTGTGAAATCTCTAGGTCATCTATAAGAACGACTACTACACTTGACCAGTAGATATGATGATGTAGGGAATGCCCCTAGTGTAGTGGATAGGAACTCGACTGTCCTTCAATAATAAAATTCATTCTCTCAAATTCTAGGTTTTGCCTTTCTGAGCGGTCTTCATTGGGAAACGATTCAGTTTTAACTCTTTGATCACATCCAACCTTTTGCCCCTAGTTCAAGGGCTGCTTCAAATCTAAATCACATCTAACCTTCTTGCCCCTAGTTCAAGGGCTATTTCCAATCTGAATCATAGGCCCTACATAGTTCTGGCTAAGGTTCACTCGGGTGTTGACACTCTCCTTTTACGCTCTAACTTTTGCCAAAAGTCGCCCTTTCGGGTTTTCAACCTTGCGAGCTTTTCATTTTTTTTTTTTTTTTATGCTCTAACTTTTGCCTGGGTCGCCCTTCTGGGTTTTCAGCCCAGCGAGCCTCTCAAGGGTGGTACCTTATTGCCCCTAGTTCAAGGGCTGCCTCCATTTGAATCACATTATTGCCCCTAGTTGAAGGGTTGTTTCCATTTCGGCTATGCAAGCCTCACACTTTTGGTTGATTACTGAACACTTCGAATCATGGTTTGAAAACTAAGGAGCTAAGGAGGGTGGACCTCAAGTCAAGAGGGATCCTATGCTGTATGATCAATTCCATGCATGTCTTCATAGGACCACGCAAAAACAGTTTTTGAAATATTTTCACAAACTGACTAATCACTCGTACTCTTATGAAGACAAGATAGAACCAATTTGGACCAAGCTAGGATCCTTCTCAGTACCAATATTAACAAAAATGATTTTATTCATCAAAGGCTTAGCACACCTCTCTTTCTCTCAGTTGATCAAACTTTGCAAATCCCGAGGAAATTCTTCCTCTTTGTTTTTATCAGAGTTTTGGAAAAGTTTTGAAAAAATTTGGTCAATGCGATGATTTAAAGGCATAGAGAAGTAGATGAAAACTACTGCCATTTCATTCAGATCTTTTGGCCCAATGACTTTAAAAGAAAGAAAGAAAAGATAAAACAAACACAAACAGAACAGTGATGCCCAAGTTAACACCCCCGAGATCACCATACTCTGACACAACAAGACTGACTCAACACCCAATTTAGAAAGTAAAACAAAAAGCATTTCCAATTTGCTAAAATTAGTGCGTGCCATCCACTATGTTTGGAGTAAAATGCGTGCCATCAGCAGGTGGTTCACCTTTAATCACAGGGCCAGCTATCCCCGAAGTTCATTGACCCAGTGCTGATAGACTTTGTAGAACCTGGTGGAGTGATGATCTTGTTGTCAATTAGGTCTTGAATTTCATGGCAAAGACGAAAACAACGATCAGTGTCATGGCCGTGTTGTTGATGGAAGGCACAATACTTGGCCGCATCATGCCTGGCTGGAAGGCGATTTGGGAGAGGTTGAAAATCAAGGGGTTTGAGGTGGCCTTGTTGCATGAGGATTTGGAGAGCTTTAGACAAGGTCATGTAAATGGGATTGAAGATGCGGTTACCAGTCCGGGAAGTATTGACAGAAGGGTCGGCAGGTGTTGACTGGGTTTGATAATCTCTTATAAGTGTAAGATTGGAGCTGGAAGGGGTGTTTATGGTACAACATCCCTTTTCATGGCTTACCCCTTGGTTCAAAATGCTCCTAATCTGAGCGACAAAAGTGTCATCCACAATATTTGTAACAACTATAAGCACTTGCTGTTTGTTTAACCCTTTGATTTTTAAAGCCTCAATAGCCCATCGAATATGTGCATAAGGATCAAAACTTGCCCCGGTTTCATTTTTACCACTTGCTTCAGCTTTGCCAAGGGATTGGGTGGCTGTATCAGAGCGAGGTCCACTTGTTGTTGACATGTCATCACCTAGACTTAAGATACCTTCAGGTTGGCCCTTTCCAATTGTAGCTCGCCCCAAGATTAGGGAGCTTTTTGACCTGAAATTTTTGGCACATGATGTGGTCGATGACAGAGCCAAGATCCCAAAGGCTAAATCTGCCACAGTGCTATGAAGATCTTCAATCATGCTCAACAGCTTAGAAGTAGTGGGTTCAGCTATTGGTGCCTGTGAGGTATTTGAGCCTACTTGGTCTTGGTGAACTGGTTGGGCTGGGCTCTTTGGAGTGGGTTGGACTGGAATTAGACTATTAGGGAGTTCAAGTTTTGGGGGTTGAGGCGATTGGGGTTCAGGTGCATCCATCATACACAAGTCTGTGTCTTCTGGAATGAACACCTCAGGCTTGGGTAAATGGGTTGGGGTGATGTATATGCTGGGGTTATAGGCGGATGGCAATATATGGACCAGGTTGATGTTTCTGGGTGGTGGGACGTGGTTATGGATGGGAAGTGGGTTAGTGGTCACATTCGGTTTGAAGGGTGATGCGATGATTTTATTGTCAATGAGATCCTCGATCTCGTGACGTAAGCGGTAGCATTGATCAGTGGGATGACCGTGTTGTTGGTGAAAGCTACAATACTGGGTAGGGTCGTGTCTTGGTGGGAGTGGGTCAGGGAGAGGTCGAGGTTCAAGAGGCTTAATGTGCCCTTTCTCTATCAGGAGTTTAAGAGCATGGGCTGGACTCATATACAAGGGGGTAAAGGTTCTTTGATTTCGTAAGGTTGTGGTGGTGAAAGGATCGACCATTTTGGGTGCTGTAGCAATGGTGTTGATCTTTGCTGGCCGAGGAATAGTGCTATTGCTAGCATTGGTACTCTTGGTAAACGACCTCTTTGCAGGTTCACTGGTTCTTTGGATGATGCCTTTTTTGAATGCACTTTCAATTTGGACCCCCAACTCATGTAGTGAAGCAAATGTAGACAACGACGCCAGTATCATTCTTTGCAGCATATCGGGCTCGAGATTCAAGACCACCATTCGGACTTGCTCCATTTCTGAGGGTCTATTTGCCATCCTGGCTTCCTCTGCCCTCCATCTGGCGACAAAGTCGATAAAAGGTTCCTTAGGGTTTTCGGTAGTTGTTTCTAGCTCACTGATGGTTACCTCTATTTGAGTGTTATATGAATATTGGTTAACGAACCCCTTAGACAGCTCCTCCCAATTCATTTTCGTAGAATCCTCCAGCTTGGCGTACCAAATAGCCGCCACATCTGACAAAGTTCTGCCAAACAAGGACAATTTCTGAGCTCGAGTCAAGCCCATTGGTCGCAGCACATCCGAGAATAGACGAACATGCACAATAGGGTCTCCACTCCCATCAAATCTATCGATATGAGGCATCTTGAACTTTTCTGGTAATCTGACAGAAGCCTCAGTGTACCCGTCTTCAATAACTGGAATGGAATTGAAGCCTTGGGATTTTTTCAACGCTTTCTCTAGCCTGACAATTTTTATCATAGCCGGACATTATCATTGATATCAAAGGAAAGGAATTCCCTATGGGGCTGTGCCAAGGGCTTGTAAGCTAGAGCTTGTGAAAACATTTCCTAAGGATCTGGGACCTGGGGATTTTCCACTAGTGGAGGTGGATCAGGATTCGGCTGAGCAGCCGGGATTGGATGCATGGTAGATACGGATGCCCCAGATAGGCGTCACAGATCAGCGATAATTTCATCCTGTGCAGCCATCCTTTGATTTACGGTATCCATGGTTCAGTTTACAGTGTCCATGGTTCTTCGGAAGGCCGCCATCAAGGCAGCAAATTCTTCTGTGTTTTGTGCCATTGCTGGTTTGAGTGAGTTAAATGCTAGTGAACTGCTTTTCCTTCTTCTTCGAGTAACTGGTAGGAGAGAGACTAACGTTGGCTGACCATCAACAAGACCCTCGATTTTGCAAAGTCTGCCGGAGCAAGTCCACAAAACTTGGGGGATATCAGGTCTGTTTGAAGCTATGTTTACAAACTACCTTTCAAAAACAATAGGACCCTCAATCAGAATTTTAGTAGTGTTTCGACTCAATTGATCACTGATTACTGCTAACTCATGCCGATATACTGAACTCAACCCCACAAACTGAAATGCCTGAACCACACATCTGAATTTGAGATTTCCTGTATCGATCCCATACATTGCCCATAGCAAGAAAGAGAACAGACACCCCTATGGGGAAGAGGGTTACTCTGTCCTAGCTTTTGAAATGATCTAGGGTTTCACTATTCAAACAAGTAGTATCATACATCCTAGAAATGGGAGAGCATCCTGTCCTAATTTTAAAAGGTACTATAGCTCATTATATGCACAAGGTTGGCTCTACTCTAGGGGTTAAAGTCAAGGTGACATTACCAAAGAGTCCTTTGGGTCATAACCAATGAAGATCTTAGGAAATCAGAAGAGTCAATACAGCCTCTATTCAAAGTCTGAGAACCTTCAGATCTCAAAAGATTATAACACAAGGCCTCCAAAGTAACGTAGAGATAGGTGTAATGTCACAAAAAGTGTGTTTGTGCTCCCACCAGTATCTGGGTAACACAGGGACTTTCAGTGTACCAATGCATGCAATGCAATAAACATATAATTTGAAAATAAAATTCAGATCATGGAGTTCGAGTCAAGGTTTCATAAAATTCCCAGCAGAGTCACCAAAAATTATAACATGCCCGGGGCGTACCCGCGTGCGTTAAACAGTTCGGACTCCCGAGATCTCTTTGATCTAATCTCACTAGTGCAATGTGAAACACAGATGAGAGTCCAGATTTGGCAACTTTTAGAAAATCCATTTTATTACAAAACCTTTTGCCATGAATGGATTGCGTCATTAGATCTCAGAGTCGCCACCTAATATTTTGGGAAATTAGGAAACCCATGACTCGTGCCAAGGCCACTGTTCATCATAACCAAAGTTGTCTCGGTTCGGAACCTTAGGTATGAAAGGAGAAGGTCATTAATTGAGCACCCCCGCTCACCCGATCAAAAGATCGGCCTTTACTAACCATGATATGAATTTTAGTTTCTTTATATGTTCATGTTCTGATTATTTAATAAATCCTAAAATTTACTATGTGAAGCATACAAGTATAGACTATGTCACCCACTTTGGAACAACTTGATTTCATGTAGTTTTGAAACAGTTTTGAAGATGTACAACCCAAATAAATTGAGTTTACCAACATGAAAATCAACATTATTCCAAATTAAGCAACACAACCTCCATCCACTTGTATTCATAGGGTTATATCACATAAGCAAATAACCTCATGGTAGAATGCTAAACATAGTAAGAAAAACATACACAAATGGGATGCTAAAGCATAAAAACTTACATGTTTGACGTCCCGCGAACAAGCTACAAAACAAAGTTAGTAAAACATGCATGATCTTATATACAAAATCCTAATGCAATTCACTCATGAGATTCAACTAAAGATTTGGCTTCTAAGATATGACATATGAATCATCTCTAGAGCATTAAGTAGCACACATAATCACATAGGAATTGATTAAATCCACAAATGCAAACTTAGTCGAATCAAGATGCATGAAACATGGATGCAAAGCATGGATATAACGAAAAACAAAATATGATGCATATTCACAAATAAAGAAGGCGAGTAAAAGAACGGGATAGAAAGAAGTGGGGCGGAGAATTATTACAACACTTGAAAGAATAATTACAAACCAAATTAGAGAGGGATGAGGAGAATATTACAACAAAATAAAAAAAAAAAAAACCTCACAAAACACTCAAAATAAAATAAATAAAAGAAAAAGCTTCATGTGCCTTGGAAACAACCAGATGTTGGTTGATATCGGAAGACAATACCGTCTTGTCCAAAAGAAGCTAATCGGCCAACCAAATAGGCTGACCGGCCAACTGGGCCTAGCAAAACCTATTTTGTTGCAAAACCAAGAAAAGGAACAAATAAGAAATATGTAGCTGGCTTGACTAACTACTATCGGTTAGATTAAAATAAGGAAACAAAAATAGAAAGTGCAAAGTTATAACAAAACTAACATGAACCTAAATTAAGAAAACAAATATAAGATAGAACATGTAAGATTACAACAAAACTAATATGAAACTAATATAAGAGGATAACTGTAAGCTAGGAAATGCAAGATTACTACACAACTACTATGAAACTAAAACAAGAAAAAAAATATTAAGATAGAACATGTAAGATTCAACAAAACTAACATGAACCTAAAACAAGAAAATAAATATAAGATAGAACATGCAAGATTACAACAACACTAACATGGACCTAAAACAAGAAAACGAATATAAAATAGAACATGCAAGATTACAACAAAATTAATGTGAAACTAAAATAAGAAAACAAATAACACAACTACTACAAAACTAAAACAAGAAAATAAATATAGGATAGAATATGCAAGATTACAACAAAAGTAATATGAAACTAAAATAAGAAAATAAATATAAGACAGAACATAATATGAAACTAACATAAGAAAATAAATATAAGATAAAACATGTAAGAAAAATGAAAGAATTGAAAATTCACCTTGCAAAGAAAGATTGAACTTCTTGATTTTCGAACTTCCTCTTAATTACCCTCGAGGTTGTGAATTATGATTGTAATCCTCAATTCAAAAGCTTGGAATTTGGGCTTAAAATGATGGTTTTGAACAAGTGTATGATCACTCTTTTCTTGGCAAGAATACTCTCTCTTTGGTTAAGGCTTTGAGTGATTTTTGACAAGGGGAGATGAGATGTAAGAGGCTATGTAACTTCACCAGTCTGGCAAAACAACTCTCTTGTTTTTAAGACTTCTTTTCTCTCAAATTCTAACACAATTTTAGCATTCTCTCCCTACCCTTATCTTCTTCAAAATCCCTCCTCCAATTCAAGACTAGAGCTCTCATTATATAGCGAATACAAGTGGGCAATGGTGGAAGACAAAGTGGAGTTAATGGGGGGCAATGTATAGTGGAGGTGAATGATGAATGGTGATGGTGGTGTGTGCTTTAGGAAAATGGATTATGGCTTGAGATGGTGGGGTGTGATTATGAAAGTAGATAGTGAGTGGGGCTGGTGGGATGTGATTTTGAAAGTAGGTAGTGAGTGGGAATGGTGGGGTGTAATTATGAAAGTGGATGGTGAGTGGGGATGATGGGATATGATCATGAAAGTAGATGCTAAATGAAGATGTTGGAGTGTAATTATGAAAGTGGATAATGAGTGGAGATGGTGGGATGTGTAGATGATGAGTGGGGATGTTGGGGGATGAGTGGGTGCACTTGAATGGATCAAAAAATGGCTCAATGGGGTATCCCAACCGAACTAAAACCAAGAAAAACGGGGCCACTACTGTTTTGGGTTGAGTCAACAAAATCTGCTATTAAGCCCAACTTCAAACGGGTATATCTCCCTCATATGGACTTGGTTTTTGGTGGTTCTTGGGTCAAAATTGAAGCCCCAGAAGTTTACTTTCCAATGGTGGTGGTCTCACAATTAAATTCCAAGTGTACACAAGGGTATGCCTAATTTAGTGAAGGTTGTTCATTTTCCTCGGGTCCAGGTCAACAAAATCTGCTCTTAAGCCCAACTTCAAATGGGCATATCCCCCTTATATGGACTTGGTTTTAGGTGGTTCTTGGGTCTAAATTGAAGCCCCAGAAGTCTACTTTCCAATGGTTTTGGCCTCATAATTAAATTCTAAGTGTACAAAGAGATATGCCTAATTTAGCGAAGGCTGTTCATTTCCCTTGGGCCCAGGTCAACAAAATCTGCTCTTAAACCCAACTTCAAATGGGCATATCTCCCTTATATGGACTTGGTTTTAGGTGGTTCTTGGGTCTAAAATGAAGCCCTAGAAGTCTACTTTCCAATGGTTATGGCCTCACATTTAAATTCCAAGTGTACAAAGAGATATGTCCAATTTATTAAAGGCTGTCCATTTCCTTCTTAATGATTTGATGCTCATTCTTTTCCTAAACTAGTTTTCTTTCATCTCCTCCTATTTCCTTCAAATCCAAACCTATAAAGAAGATGTTTTTAAATATTTTTTTCAAAGAGTTCACATCCCTTCTATTTATTTCCACTTTGTCCTTACTCAGTTTACTGAAAAGTGTAACATTTTAATCGAAATGGAAGCCACGAAACATCGTAGAAACATTTTTAAAAAAAAATTATATTGAAAAGAGGGTTTTAAGGTCTAAAATAGTTTGGCCAAAAAATGTGTGAAGGTTGGGACTAAAGCTCAAATTCCATTTTCCTTGTTGAGGATTCTGTAAGAAACACATTCTAATTGTCATCATGGGGTAATCAATAGAAAGCGCCCAAGTCTTAGGACTGGTCAAAATGGGGTGTCTACAAATATATAATTGTTATAAAATGTATGTTATAATGTTGAAAAATAGTCTAAACCCTCTTGCATTATAAAACTATAATTTAAATATATATATATATATATTATTTAATTATTTATTCAACTTGCCTAAAGTCCACTTTGGTAGAGTACACCATGCAGTTAGTTTACAGTGGATTTAGTCCAAGCTTATATTAATAATTTGAACCGTTTATCTTGTAAGACTCATCATATTGATTAACTATAACAAAGTTAATTAGACATTAGTACCTACACAATCGATTCTGTACGAGCACAAAATAATCTCCTCGTATAATCCTATTGATCAAGTTTGCACTCCTTCAAACGCCGTTGCTTTGTTACCTGAAAACACAGACGTGAGCTAGCCGGCGGATGTGTGCCGGAAACCTCTCCGATGCCTAAGTCAACAAATAAAGAATAGACAAAAGCTCTGTGTATTTGAGAGTAGAAATTGTGTTACGTGTACATAGGTCCTGTATGAGCTTTTGTAGATTCTGCTTGGCATAATCCTAGTAGGACTCCAACTCTTCTCAGCATAGTCCTCCTAGGAATTACACTCATCACAATAATTCCCATCCTGATGACACCTTTCTCATTACTAACCAAATAAGATGGCCCAAACCTCCTTACCTCGGCTCGGTAGCAGCTCAACCGAGTTAGGAAGGCCTTGCCCCACGCCAGATAGAACAAGGGCAGTCTTTAACCGAGATAACCACTTCGGAACCCCGCACCATCGTACCCCGATCCTGCTTTGGTATAACCACCTCGGTTTAAGTCTTAGGTCGAATACTTGTCCAATCCACGACCGAGATTAATCCATTCTCATTTCCGTCCACAACGTGGCCCACTGACCAAGAGTGAACCTAGCTCAGCCTTATTTAGACATAAATTGCCCTCTCAATTGCCCTTTAATTCCATCTGCAGTACATGATTGGGATTACTTTTCACCAGTCGAGCTAGATGTACAAGCCTCCGATCGAGCTCAATATTACCAGGCTCCCAATTCGCTTGGTCCAGAAATGTCTTGTCAGTTGCTCTGCACACCGTTCCACTACTCATGCAGGTCTGAAACGCTATTTATTCCTCTGGACATGTGGCATGCCCCCACTAGTCAAGTACACTTGTTACAATCGCCTTGTACTATGAAATTTGAACAGTCCCGCCCATTTTTTCCCTAACCATATAGCTCTCACTCTCTCTTATTTTTTCAAAGGCCACCTACTGTTCATCTTCCCTCTTGTTAACCTTCGTTCCTCCAAGCTTCCAATCTTCAACCCTCAAATCTTTCTGTGTTCAAGATTGGGCCTACACAGCACCTGTTTCCCTCAATCATTGCCTGCGTTTGCTTCATTTAGACTGGTTTCGGATTGTATTCCCAAAATGGTAAGTTCTTCACCCTTGTAGCTATTTTTGCTTATGTTTAAAGATATTACCTCAGTTACCAAATATATACTTATGAACACAAAGGTCCAAACCAATATACTAGACCTTGAAACACCATGAGCAAACCTGGAAAACACACTAATTGGGACTAAGAACTAGTCTGGAGCTATTTTTTGTTCCAAATCGTGCTACGACCGAACTAGGCAACTGTTTGCGACCTTTAGGCCTGCACCTGACTGAACTAACAATGTAATTGATCAAAAACTGAGCTATATGATCAATAACCGAGCTGTAAACCTCAGCCAGTCCTGTTTTTAGACCGAACTGGGAATGGTCTGTAACCCAGTTGTAGCCGAGCAAGACTTATTTTGCTTTGTCTATTTTACTTAGCCTGGTCCATTAATTGGGCATAACCCTTGTTATTTCCACTTTGTAGACTTGACTAGGTTGGCCAGATACACCCTTGCACCTTGCCCCAGGGTGATTTTGCTCAACCGAGCCACCCCAAGCTACCTCAGCGTCGGGCTAGGCATCCGTGTCCATTTGTAATATAACAATTTTTAAGTGTAATGGGTAAATACCGGTTCTTACCTGGGGCCATGGAAGAATTTTGAAGGGAATACCACATCCCAAATGATGTCCATTTCTCCCTAGCCAAGCTAGACAGAACACCATGGGGCAAGTCAGGATTTGTTCCATTCACTGTGGTGTCTATTGTAGATGGGGGATGTCGGTTTCCAGTCCAACCCTTGATTTGCGAATTTCTTGGGCAGACCAGGCTATGCCCCACACAGCTATCCTCTAATACTTATAGAATATAAATGACATAGCCAAACTAAATCGCCATCTTGGCCTCAACCTGAGATTGGCTGAGCTTTTCCATCAATATTCACCCGGTCAAAATGATGACGGTTGGGTATACTATCTTAGAGTAAGAAGAGGCCGAGAGAAAATCATCAAGAACACACCTGATAAAGACCTGAATGACGATGATTTTCTCTAGGTGTCTGGGAACTTTGAGGATCAAGAAGCCCAGATACCGGGCTACAACATCAACTTGAATAAGGGGACAACTGGTAAGGACAACTCAATTTCATCTTTACCTGTTTAACCAAATAACTACCGTATTAACCCTTGTGTTCTTCGTTCGTTATGTAGATTTGAACCACCTGAAATCAGCTTACGCTTACGCAAATCAAGACGCACTCCGAGCCGCGCTACGATACAAGCAACGTGATTGGACCGAGCTGTTTGACGTACAATCGACCTATCGATACAGCGGTAAAAGGAAGACTAGGGTAACCGACTTCCTACTTGAGCCCTCCCCCGAGCCAGACCCCACTCTTCCTTAAATCAATCTAATTCCCCTTACTGAGGAGCAGGAAATGGCAAAAAGAAGGGTCGTTTGAGCTCTTATCACCGAGCAACCCTCCTCCGAAAACCAACCGGAACATGCCCCATCCAATAAACTACACGAGACCGTTGTTGCACTACCAACTTCCAGGGCAACATTATCCAGGCCGAGAAAACGTGCGCGCACCTCATCAACCGAACCACAACACCTGGTGGATGAGGAGGAGACTGTACTACGTGAACCTGTCTTGCCGAGTCCATAACATACACGTTCGGGTCGAGCAAGCCCTTCTGAATGGGTGCCCACTATGTCCTACAAGAACCGAGCTGTATCCATTACGGATTCAGTGGTTACAGACAAGGACTATATGTTCGCTTTCAACCTCTCCAAAAGTGTCTGTCTGCCACAAGACATGGAGCACCATGAACACCTGACTGAGCTCAAGACCATTCGCTTAGCAACCAAGTCGATGGTACTTGTAAGCTTTATCCCCTCTATTTGTATCCATTTTTAACCATCTGTTTACTCCGTTTAACCTAACCACTACCTTTCCTATCTGTAGGTATTACAGAAAAACCATGTGGCCCACAAGCGTGTGCTTGAACTCCGCAAGACAAAACAGTCGGTCGTGGCAGATGTAAGCGCCAAGTCGGTCGAACTAAAGAAGGCCAAGCTGAAGATGGCTGAGCTGGAATCCGAAAACGCACGGCTCACCGAATTGGTCAACGCGGCAAAAGTCGATAAGCAAAAGGCGCTAGCCGAAAAGAAAGACTGCTACCTGCGTGAACTGGCCAAGCTAGAAAGGAAGAAGAATGCCGAGGTCACTGAGTTGAGGAAGAAGATGGAAGATGCTGAGGACCGAGGCTTTAAAGAAGGAGAGGCAACCTACGTCTTGCAGTGTGAGGCTGCTAAAGACATCTTCTTCAAATGTGAGTGGAAGGCTGCGGCTGTCAAGCTCGGTCAGGGGCAAGACACTGAGATCTTCCTCAACCCTCCCCCTCACTTCATACCAAGCTACATGAAGGACTATACCAACACGGTCCAATAGAAGTTCCTCAAAGAGGGGGAGGAGGATGAAGAATCCCTTGAGCCAGCTAACACCCTACCTACAAACACTGACCTTGGTCTCTAGCCTTCTCTACTAGCTCGGGTGGATCCGTGCGGCTAGTTGGTGGCAAGTGCAGTTGAGGGGGCACCTGTGACCGACCTACCTCAGGAGGTAGCTGCCGAAACTGACCTGCCGAGTGGTGTAGCCCAGGTTGATTTGGACGCCGATTTAGACGACCTATTTGCCTGATTTTCTTTTGTTGTTTATTTTTTTCCTTTCACTTTTAGTCAAAAAATGTAACCAGGCTACAAGCCCTCCCCTTGTACTGAATTTCCAGTAAATGAAAAACTTCAACGAATGAAATTTATTATTTTTCTCATCTTTTTGTTTGATCAATGCATTTTTCTGTTTTAAATTGTGCCAACTAGCCAACCTATCTAGCTAGGTCAAACCTTAACCTGTCCATCTCTTTCGGCCGAGATAATTATCTTGGTTAAAGAACAAATAGTGTCAATCCTACCAACCTTCTTAAGCCTAGATCCTCATCTCGGCTGAAGAATAAGTAGTGTTGGTCAAACTTGCCAACCTTCTTGAGTTTAAATCCTTATCCTGGCTAAAGAAGAGAACTAAGTGTTGGTCAAACCTGCCAACCTTCCTGAGCCTAGATCCTTATCTCGGCTGAAGAACAAAGGGTGTTGGTCAAACCTGCCAACTTTTTTGAGCCTAGATCCTCATCTCGGCTGAAGAATAAATAGTGTTAGTCAAACCTGCCAACCTTCTTGAGCCTAGATTCTTATCTTGGCTAAAGAAGAGAACTAAGCGTTGGTCAATCCTGCCAACCTTCTTGATTGCCCCCAGTTGGTAATAACTATGAACAACTACCATAAAGGAAAGAATTTTACTGGAAAAAAACCACTTGTTTTATTGCAAAAAGAAAAATTAGAAGTGTTTTAAGAAAAATCTAAAAGTAAAATAGTTTGAGGTTGGCCATGTTCCATGGCCTAGGAATAGCTTTGCTGTTCATATCTTTTAAGTGATATGCCCTTTTTTCCCGCTAAACCAATCACTTTGTATGGTCCTTCCCAGTTAGGTCCTAACTTGCCATCTCCAGGTACCAAAGTATTGCCCATTACTTTGCGCAGTACCCAATCTCCAATCTTGAATTGTCTTGGGTGCACTGTTTTGTTGTATTTTCTAGACAGGTCTTGTTGATATGAAGTAATGTGCATCAATGCCCTTTCCCTTCTTTCTTCTGCGAGGTCGAGTTCTAGGGCTTTGGCCTCTCTATTCAAGTTTGGATCAAAATTTTTGCTTCTAATAGTGGAGAGGCCCACTTCTAGGGGGATTACTACCTTCATGCCATAGATCAATGAAAAAGGTGTTTCGCCAGTTGACCGTCGAGGTGTAGTATAGTAAGCCCATAAAATATGGGGAAGTTCCTCAGCTCACTTGCCTTTTGCTCTTTCCAACCTCTTTTTCAGGCTGTCTAAGACTACTTTGTTGGAAGCTTCAGCCTGGCCATTAGCTTAGGGGTACGCCAGTGTAGAGTTGTAGAATTCTATCTTGTATTCTTCGCAAAAGCCCTTAAAGATTTTGCCATCAAATTGAGTGCCGTTGTCGGATATTGAAGCCTCAGGTATGCCGAACCGAGTTATAATGTTCTGCCAGACGAACTTCTTGACGTCTTTTTCTTTTATGGATGCGAGTGCTTCTGCCTCCACCCATTTTGTGAATTAGTCTGTTATTGCGAGAAAGAATTTTCTGTTGCCGAGCGCAGTTGGGACTGGTCCTACTATATCCAGGCCCCACATTGCAAATGGCCACGGGTTGGTTAATGGTAGAAGCTCTCTGGCTGGTTGATATATTTGGTGTGCGAACTTCTAACATTTCTCACATCTCTTAACATACTTTTCTGAATCTACTTGCATGTGCGGCCACCAATATCCTTGTGAAATTACTCTATAGGCCAGCGATCTTCCCCCTTGGTGGCTTCCACAGACGCCTTCATGTATTTCGAATAAAAATGTCTCGACCTTACTAGGATGGACACACTTCGAGTAAGGTTTTGTATAGGATTTTTTGTACAATGCTAGTGTTGGAGAGAGCCAAAATCACTGTGATTTTGCTCTAATTTTGTTGGCTTTTTTCTTTTCTTTGGGTAAGATGCCATCTTTTAAAAATACTATGATGCGGTCCATCCAAGAAGGGCCTAGCTCGGCATAACACGCTTCGGTTGCTTCGGGTTCTTCAATATTTAGTCTGGGTAGGTAGTCAATCAGCAATGGATATGGGATAGATGTATTTGCCATTGACGCAAAACCGGCCAGCTCATCTACTTTACTATTTTCCTCCCGGCTGATTTGCGCTATCCAGACTACTTCAAACTTCATGATCTCTTTTCTGACCAAGTCTTGGTACTTAGCCATCCTATCATCCTTTCCCTCATAGTCTCTTGAAATCTGGTTGGCTACTAGTTGGGAGTCACTGTACACCATTAGCTCGGTGGCCTTCGTGCGAAGTGCTGATTTCAAACCTGCTAGCAATGCTTCATACTCCACCTTATTGTTGGATGCTGGGAAGCCAAGGTTGACTGCCTGTTCAATTGTTAGGCCATCCGGTGAGATGAGGGCTATGCCAAGTCCTGCACCGTGCCTGTTGGATGCTCCATCCATGAAGAGTTTCCACATCCCTCCGATGAATAGCTTCCAGCAAGTGGAGGGGTTGGATGATGTCTTAGGATTAGGGGCGTTGCTGATGCCTTCTTCCAGGTTAATGTCTACCGTTGGGCTTCGATCCTCACTGTCGGACTGTCTAAAGACTTTACTTTTGGGTGAGTCCTTGTTGGCAATGTTGTGGTCTGTTCCTTCTTCCCATTGTTCAGGGCTGGATGGCTTGCTGTTTAGTTGAGCGTCCTACTTTGGGGGCTGCGCTATTCCCACGGCATTGTCCCCCATTCTCTCGGTTGCTTCGGTCAAATCGATCGGGTAAACATGATGACTGCCTCGTGCAAACTCGGCCACGAAGTATGCCAAAGCGTGGGCCTTTATTGCGGTTCTTGGTTGAAACTTAATGTCAAATTGCCTCAACTCCACTGCCCACTTCAAAATTCGTCTAGAAAAATTCGCCCTCTCAAACAAGGCTTTGAAGGGAAAAGCTGTTAAGACAACCACGGTGTGGGCATGGAAATAGTGCGACAACTTTCTTGACGCCATTATCAAAGCTAAGGCCAGATTTTCCAATGGCATGTACCTTGTTTCAGCGCCCAACAATGTCTTGCTCACATAAAAGATAGGCAGGTGTGGTATTCCTTCAACTCTTACCAACACCGCGCTCATTGCATGCTAGGAAACTGCTAGGTACAAAAAGAGCTCCTCTCTTGGTACTGGGGTTACTAACAACAGAGGAGAGGTCATGTAGTCTTTCAAGCTTTTTAGGGCGCAGTCGCATTCATCATCCCACTCAAATTTGGCCTTCAGCGCCTGGAAGAATGGTCGACACTTGTCTGATGATCGACTTATGAACTGGTTGAGCGCGGCTGCTAGACCAGTGAGATGCTGCACCTCTTTGACTGTGTTGGGCCTCTCGAGATCTTGGATGGCTTTGATCTGAGCAGGATCAGCTTCTATACCCCGGTTGGTCACTAGAAAGCCTAGGAATTTGCCTAACCCTACGCCGAATGCGCACTTAGATGCGTTCAGATGCAACTTGTGGGATGTCAAAATTTGAAATGTTTTATCTAGGTCCCTGAGATGGTCCCTCTCATCTCCGCTTTTGACGACCATATCTCTATGTAATCCTCTATTGTTCTACCTAACAATGGATCAAACATTTTGGTGATCATCCGTTGGAATGTAGCCCCTGCGTTCTTTAGGCCAAAGGACATGACCTTGTAGCAGTATAGTCCTTTGGGTGTTGTAAATGACGTGACCTCCTGATTTGGTTCATACATAGTGGTCTGATGGTAAACACGATACGCATCAAGAAAGCTAAGTCGGTTATGTTTTGTTGTTAGGTCCACCAGTTGGTTTATTCGTGGTAAGGAAAAGCTGTCATTTGGACATGCTTTGTTGACTGTTTTGTGGTCCACGCAAATGTGCCATTTTTCGTACTTTTGGTACCACTACAGTGTTGGAAATCCACTTGGGATAGTGTACTTCTCTGATTGCTCCTGCCTCCAGCAAGTTTCCCACTTCCTTCGCCACTATCTTTACATGGTGGAGTGCTGATCAGCGAGTTCGTTGTATAATTGGCCTGGCAGTTGGATGGACATTAAGTCGATGACAGATGAAATTAGGGTCAATGCCAGGGATATCATACGGTGTCCAGGCAAACATTTCGATGTTAGAGGTCAAAAATTCCATGATCTCTATTCTCTTGGTGTTGGACAGAGATGAGCCGAGCAAAAAGAACTTTTATGGGTTCTTTTAATCTATCCTTACCTTTACCAAGTCTTCCACTGCCTTTTGTTCGGTTGTTTTACCGACGTCTACGAATAATTCGTTGTTTTCTGGCTCTTCAACCATCTGTACAAACCCTTTTGTAGCCCGGCTACTGTTTACTATAACAAAGCACTGTTTTGACATGATTTGGTCCCCTGAGACTTCTTCAATCACTCCGATTTCGTTGGGGAACCGTAACACCTAATGGTAGGTTAATGGCACCGATTGCATGACGTGTAACCATGCTCTTCCTAAGATTATGTTGTAAGTGAAAGGGACTTTCAATACCTAAAATTCCACCTGTTTCGTCATCGTTCTTGCCTTGATTGGTAGAATTATCTTGCTCACCGGCCACTCTGGCATTGAGTTGAAGCCAACTAAGGGAGATGTTGTAGGTGCCAAGTCTCTATCCTCCAATTTTAGTTGCTTGAAGGTCTCGTAGTACATTATCTCACAAGAGCTCCCTTGGTCTATTAGGATCCGCTTGATGTCGAAGTTCTTGACGTGTAAAGTCACCACTAATGCGTCATTATGAGGGCATTGTAACCTTGCTAAGTCCTTGTCAGTAAAGGAGATGACGTTTGCTGTCTTCGTTTTTTTCCCTTTTGATGGTAGGTTGTGCACTTAGTACTTCTCTTAAGTGCTTAGCCTTTTTGATCATTCCTTTGAGCTCACATACCCGCTTGGGTTTGACGATCCCTTGTATCACGTTGATTATGCCTTAGGGTGGACTGTCGACCGGTATCTCATTCAGCCTGTTCCGATCCTGGGGGCTGGCTGTGTTCCCCCTCTATAGACTGGTAGCGGCCACTAACTCCTCTAGATGTTGCCTCAATGGTGTACAATTTTCAGTTCGGTTCCCCCTTTCATCATGGAAAGTGCAACGGTACTTATCATCGTAGCCCCTCTGTGCTTCTCCCAACTTGGCTGGTCGCCAAACGAAGGGTTTGTCACGTATTTCATTAAGAATCCGGTAGATAGGTTTGTTGAATACCGTGGTGATGGCAGTGCGGACTCTCAACTTCCTTGCTTGGGGGTCCTCTCTGTTGGCTCATCTACCTCGCCCATTCTTGCTCGGTTGTTTTTCTTGCCCGACCGTGTTTACCTTTGCCGTAAGCTTTCTGTCTGACATCGCCGTTGTCCCAATTTTTGCTTTAACGCGGGTGATATCTTCTTCTACCCGGATGTGTTGATGTACTCTCTCCATTAACGCCTCCATTATGAGGGGTGACATCATTGTCATTGAATCCCTCAACATGTTACCTGTTGGTAAACCCCGTTTGTACTGTGCAATGGCGAGGTTTGTGGGGCAATCCCCAATCTGATTGAAAGTCTCCTAATATCGACTGTTGTAAGACTTCAACGTTTCCTTCTCGCCCATGTCAATGGAGAGTAGCTAGTTAATCTCCACTAGCGTCTTGGTGTTTGTTCTAAATTTGGTCACAAATGCCTTTGCCAACTGTGCCCATGAAGCTTTGTGTAGACGCGCCCTTGGGCTTCGCTCTACAGTTCGGACTCCCTTTTGTTTGTTGCGGTTCTCAATCTGAACCAAAGAGTCCAACTCTGGCAAATTGTTTTGAGAAAATAGATTTTTGAAAAAGAAGTGCCAAACATGGACTGCTTTGCTAGATACAGAGTCGCCACCTAAATATTTTTTTAAAATGGGGGAATTTAGGAAACCCTGACTCGGTGCCAAAGGCCACGTGTCCGTCATCACCAAAGTTGCCTCGGCTCGGGAACTTGGGTACGATTGGGGAAGGTCAGCTATGAGCACCCCCTCTCGTTTGATCTGAAGATCAGCCTCTACTAACCATGATATCCAATTTTGAAAACATTATGTATTCTTATTTCGGTTATTAGCCTAGAATTACTATGTTATGCGCACAGCAAACAAGTATAGACCAAATCGCCTAAATTGGAATAAAACATCACATGTTTGTTTTGAAAATGGTTTGCTACTCGCAAGTAGGCTAAAATGCAGATTTTGCCACCTTCAAGTGGGTTTTAGAAAAGATGGTTTTGCCACTGTCTAGTGGGCTTAAAACTCACAGTTTTAATGCATTATCCCAATTTAAGCAACTCGACCTCCATCCACAGGCATTCAAGCAGTTATATCACATAAGCAGCTAGCCTCATGATAATCATGCTATTATGGCAACACTCACACGCATGCGGCATGTTAAAGTGTAAAAACTTACCTAGTACTCCAAGCCAAAACAGAAACTAGTTAGTAATCATATGCATGATCCTAGTTCATGTTAAAAATGGCTAATGCCACACATGCAAAGATGCAATCTAGACAGGCTCGGCTATCCTAAACATGGCATGTGGAATGCTACAAGTAACATGTATTCAATTTGGAATTGAAGTGCGATGCAGTTTGTATGATGTGCCGAGCCCGATGCATGTAAGACAAATGTATGGATGCACACATGCACAGCATAAGGTATGCTAATTTAAATATGCCCTAATCTACCATCATAAGCAGGTAAATAAAAGGGAAGAAAGACGTGGGGTTGGAAGACATACACACACTCACCCACACTTATTACAATTGCGCCCTCACTCGGAGGGACCAAAAGAATATACAGTCCAAATACAGAATAAATTATTACAAAACCTCTAATTACTTAACAAATAAATGCAAAGAAAAGAAGAAAGGTGGCCACGGCCCCCGCCTCGGGATGCGCGAATGATGCATGCTTCAGTCCGTCTTGCCCGGAAAACCCGCACCATACCACTGCTGCCTCTGTTTATACTGCCCTGCCTCTCCAAAGACTGCCAAAGTCCCAGGATACCTTCATTGTGTACTGCTGAACACCATCGGCTGGAGGAAATGCCCACCGGCCATTGAAAATATCCATCGGCTGCTCATGATGTTATCGGCCACACACTAATGGCCGGTCGGCACTCTATACTGCCGGTCGGCAAACAATTCCTGCAGAAGACAGTTTTGACAGCAGCAGCAGACAACCAGTGCATGGTGTGGAATTTCAAGCAAATGTGTGCATGAACACACTCCCTATCATGCAATGGACTCAAGGGAGCATGGCCCTCGACCCCTGGGCCATCAATCACGCATTTCAATGCATGATGGCCCAAAAGCCAAGTTAGTAACTTTGATATCAAATGAAATGCAAGCACAAAACACATCAAAGGCCCCAACCTCTATCATGCTCGATCAAGAGGCAAGGGATGCATGCCAAATGCAACCTAAGCATGTGAGGCAAGTATACAATATGAGTATGCGAACAAGCATGCAAGGCATGACACAATGCAACAACATAACATGCACAACGCGTTGTAACATGGCATACACAATGCAAAATGGGCTTACACCAATACAAGTTGACCTCAGCCACACTCATATCAGTGGCCAAAGTGCCTAAAAATGAAGGCCAAAACGCACAAACTTATGCAAGCACTCATGGTCCAATACTTTAAGCATAATGGGGCAACTTTTAAACACATTTAAGAGGGCACAAATATGAACAATTAGCATGCAAGTTAAGCTCTGAAATCATATTATAAGAGGTGCCAAACCAACTCACACAAGACAAACAAAAGCATGCAATTGGTCCAAATACTTGAGGCGAGCCAAGAGGCATTGAACTACATTTGGCAAAACCTAACATGGCAAGACTTAAGCAACTAAAATCAGAGTTTTAGCACAGAAAATCAAGCCCAAAGGACCACTTAGATGGTATCTAAATGGTTTGAATTCAAAGGCATGCACAATGGTCACAACATAGGGCATACAACACATGCTCCCAAAGCAACAAAGAGGCAACTAAGGCAAGCATATGAGCATGCCAAAGGGACTGAAATTACATGTTGGATGGTTCCAAACCACCAAAATGATGCAAGCAACACATGCTACACATTCACATACTTGAAGCATACAAGCCCGACAAGCCACAAATGCAAAGGAGCTATACTAAGCGTGCCAAAATCGATCCAAATAACTATGGACAGACCTAAAGCATGGCAAAATAAGTACAAAACATTCACAAGGTTAAGCCTAAAACATGCTCGAACAAAGGCTAACAACCTAAGGCATGTTAAGGGATCAAGGAGGCATTACATGGAAACTATACTAAACATGCATGGAGTACCAAAACCAACACACAACATGATTATATTATGACCTAATAAGCATGAAATGCAGCCTAGACATGATCAACACACACTTGAACAAAGGCTTCCTTAAGAGACCAAAAATGGTCCCTTTCAAGGACAACAAGGAGAGGGGGTGGCCCTCCCCTTTTGGAGACTTCAAGGCACCATCTCCACTATTGAAATCCCTTAAGATTTCAGTGGTGAAGAGGCCCAAACACCAAAGTCTCGAAACTTGCACAAAATAGCACAAAATGAGGCCTTTCAAGGCCTAAGAGGGGTCAAACTTCCCCAAAGCACAAAACACTCTTAATAAACTATCAAGAGGGCCTAAAAACAGAACTTTTTTATGTTATACACTAAACACAAAAACAGCTCTAAGATAGGTAGAAATAGGATGCAAAAATGGGGTAAAAAGAACTAGTTTCTTACCCTTGTTGACCTTCTTCACAAAGGATACTTTTGTTGCCTCCTTAAGCTCCAATCCAGTCAAAAATATCAAGAACAAGCCCTTAGAACCTCAGTAGCCCAAGGAAGGTGAAGCACTAGGTGCATGTGCGCAATAGTATGGACTAAAACACACACAAGACAACAAAGAGGGGAAGGTATAGATATAGGATAGATATATGTCCTAAAGCCAAAACCAGAGCTCCTCTCACTCTCCTCTCCAATTTTTCTAACCCTAGAACAAGGGAGAGAAGGCCTCCTCTTATAGAGGAGGCAATCTTGTAATGCTTAACTAGTAAGCAAACAAGAGGGACATCCCTCCATACACGTGTATGGAGGGGAAGCAAATGCCAAACAGCTGTCCTAAAATATCTGAAAAAGCAGATGAACAGTAGTCGGCTAGCCAAAAATGTCATTTTGACAAAAATGACTGCCGACTGGCAACAAAGAGTGCCGGCTGGCAACATATATTGCCAGTGGCAAGAAAAACCAGCCAGTGGCCTCTAGCTAGTGCCGGTGGTGTGTGGGGATGCCTCATAAGGCATTCCCTGCCCTTCCAAGGCAAAACACAAGTGTTTGGTGCAAAACCAGACACAAAACAGTCGAGTTCGGAGATCCTGAGGCAAGGCGCGTAGCCGAGAACTCCGGGAACTCCAAACAAACACAAACATGGATAATCACCGAGTGTTCAAGCGGTGACGTCCAAGTCTTGAGGACGGTCAAAAATGGGGTGTCTACAGTTGCCCCTCTTTGACAGAACTTTAAAGTCATAACAATGACGGGAGTGAATGTCAAAGCCCAGAGACGACCCATTTTTGACAAGGCCGAAGACTTGGACAAACATGCAAAACAAACAAGGTATGCGCCTGAAGGCAGGGGCAAAATGCAACTGAATATGCAAGAAGCCGAGCATAACTTATGATCATGCAAAGAAAGCTGTAACGAAGCACACATGCAACAGTTATAAGCTAGCATACACTAGACTACACTACAATACAGAAAGGATGTAAGAGAATTATGCAATTCTCAATACGTCTCACTCGGAGGATACAGTACCTGTGCGGCTCGTCCGATTGCACCGGCCTCAAATGAACCGTACATACAATATCGTGCCTGAAAAGAAAACAAACTTAACAGGTACAATGTTGTTAGCAATATGGTGGGATTGAACACATGTAAGTAAAGCAATGCACGCATGCACGCAATGTGTATACATAAAAGAAATTTGAACACATGTGAGTAAAGCAATGCACACATGCACGCAATGTGTATATATAAAAGAAATTTGAACACATGTGAGTAAAGCAATGCACACATGCACGCAATGTGTATATATAAAAGGAACTTGAACACATATCAGTAAAGCAATGCACACGTGCACGCAATGTGTATAAAAAGGAACTTGAACACATATCAGTAAAGCAATGCACACGTGCACGCAATGTGTATAAAAGGGAACTTGAACACATATCAGTAAAGCAATGCACACGTGCACGCAATGTGTATAAAAAGGAACTTGAACACATATCAGTAAAGCAATGCACACGTGCACGCAATGTGTATAAAAAGGAACTTGAACACATATCAGTAAAGCAATGCACACGTGCACGCAATGTGTATAAAAAGGAGGATGACAATGCAAATGAAGCGTGCATGCTAATGTAAAAGGCAACATGCATGCTAACGAAAATGTGACACGCATGCCAATGGAAATGAGGAGGCACACGTGCCAATGAAAATGAGGCACACGTGCCGATGTAAAATGAGGCACACGTGCTGACGCGAAATGAGGCACACGTGCCTATGCAAGTGAGGAGGCACACGTGCCGATACAAGTGAGGAGGCACACGTGCCGATGTAAAAATGAGGCACACGTGCCGATGATAACGGGGCACACGTGCCGATGAAAATGAGGCACACGTGCCGATGAGAACGAGGCACATGTGCCAATAAAGATGGGGGCACACGTGCCCATGCAAGTGAGGAGGCACACGTGCCGATGACGACAGGGCATGCGTGCTGAGGCAAATGAGAAGGCACACGTGCCGATGAAGATGGGGGCACACGTGCCCATGCAAGTGAGGAGGCACACGTGCCGATGACGACGGGGCACGTGTGCCGACGCAAATGAGAAGGCACACGTGCCGATGAAGATGGGGGCATACGTGCCTATGCAAGTGAGGAGGCACACGTGCCGATGACGACGGGGCACGCGTGCCGACGCAAATGAGAAGGCACACATGCCGATGCAAAACGAGGCACACGTGCCTATGAAAACGAGAAATGATGCAAGTGTGACACGCATGCCACATGGAATGGAAAATGATGTAAACGATGCTTAATGAAACAAATGAGACACGCATGCCTCATAAGAATGTAAAATGATGTAAGTGTGACACACATGCCACACGAAATATAAAACAATGCCAGTGTGACACGCATGCCACACGAAATGTAAAACAACGCAAATGAACTCGTGTGCGCGACAACGCACGTTCTTTCTTTTTGAAATGCATGATAATGCAAAATAAGGAGATGCATGACAACACGAATGATGTGCGAGGCGATGTATGTATTGAGGTGCATGACAATGCATGACAATGCTTGTAATAAAATGCATGACAATGCATGAGGGATGTGCATGACGGCGCGACGCAACGCACCGTACAATATGATGAATGCATGCAACGCACGCGGGGCAACTTTTGAATCTTGTAAATGGCAAAAGGATACAAAAGGATACAACACTGCATGAATTTGAGTGCCACGCATGGAAGACACGGTCCGAGGTCAAAACGAAGGCCGGTTGAGCGTCGGAGATACACTTTCTTGCACTTTCTTGGGCTATGAAGACCAGAAACCACTCATATGGCCTAAACAAGGCTGTGGGAACATCACCGTCTGGGATAGGATGCCACTGGCTGTCCACCGACTGCAAATAAATTCCATCGGCACAATATTATGCCGGCCGGCACAAAATGTTGCCGACCGGCAAAAAGTTGCTGAGTCGGGGCAGATTTGACTTTTCACCCCGGGTCTTTTAAAATAGGGTTTCTAAACCCTATTTTCTTATTTCTCCTCCGCCGAAAACCATCTCTCTCTCTCTCTGGAGCTTTTTTCTCTCCTTATTTCCACATTTCTTTGTGTTTTCGCGCCTTTTCCGTCGTTCGATTCGCGAAGTTCATCGCGTTTCGGACATTTTCGACCGATTGAAATTTCATTTCGGCACTCCTTTTGCTATTTCTGCCTTTTTGGGACTTGTTCCCCTCGATTTCCTCTTCATTTCCATACCCTTTTCCCATCCCGACCTTTCCGGCCATTTTCCACCCTCCCGGGGGTTGACTTTCGAGTTGACTCTTCGTATTCCGAGCCTATTTTCATTCCTCGACCATTTTCCCATCATTCTCGATATGGCCGACGACGTTCCACGCGGCGGGACTCCCTCGGATCACGAGATGGATCCCGAGGTCGAGCTCCTCCCGTTGAGCGAGCGCCCTTTCGACCTGGCAACCTACCGGCCGGCGATTCACGTTCTACCACCCGACGGACTACGCCAGTTCAGGAGCTTTGACATGGCGTTGGATCCTGAGCTGCTACTACGCGAGCCTGTCTCCCACCTATCCTCCAGCGCTGTCGAGGTAACTTTCTTTCTCTGCTTTACTTTCCGCGATGTAGAATGTTTAACTGCCGATTATCATAACTGGCTGTATTCTTTAATTGCTTAGTTCCGATGCACTGATATACTGTACATTGTAGTTGATTACAAACGCGTTTGCAACTGATTATCTGTTTAAGACTCACATGCGCACACACTGCACTAGCCTTGAACCACTCAAACCACAGCACACACCGTATTTCACTGCAAACACTGACACCCGATATCTGTTTGAATCTGAAAAACTTGCACGCATGCCACATTTGCACCGAGCCACTCAAACACACTGACGCATCATATGTTGTAGTTCACTGTAAACATACCGGCACCCGGTATCTGTTTGAATCTGAAAAACTTGCACGCATGCCACACTTGCACCGAGCCACTCAAACACGTTGACGCATCATATGTTGTAGTTCACTGTAAACATACCGGCACCTGGTATCTGTTTGAATCTGATAAACTTGCACGCATGCCAAATTTGCACTGATTTACTGTTTCTTTAAAAACTGTACATTTTATATTGCTTCGCAATTATTTGTTTGAAAACAGGGAGATTCCCATACCATCCGCGGGTATAGGAATACCGTCGCTCGCGAGTGGTACGCCGAGCTTCCCGACGCAGTTCGCCGCATTGTGGACCAGGCCGGCTTTGGCGCCTTTTGCTGGGGACTCTCCAGGCTCACGACATACAGACCTCTTCTTGCCACCCTGGTGGAGAGGTGGTGGGACACCACCGATTCGTCTCACTTGTCTGTGACCGGGGACATGACGATGACTCCTTACGATTTCTCGATGCTCACCGGCATTGGGGTAGGGGGTGATCCGATCCCCTTTGATACTGATATGGATGAGTGGACCGCGGCTCAGGTCTACTTGCTTGGCGCGGCACCGCTCGCTACAGCTTCGTCCGTACTCTGGTTCGAGGTGCGATCCCGGCCCTCCTCGTCGATGCAGCTCCGATGACCCCAGAGGCCGTAGAGAGACATGCACGCGGCTTCCTCATGTTCCTATTTGGGACGACCATCTTCGCCGACCGGGCGAACACAGTGCCTCTCTGCCTTCTTAGCGTACTGGTGGATGTCAGAGACATTCTGCATTATGACTGGGGTGGCGCCACTCTGGCCACCCTTTATGGATTTATGAGCTTAGCCTCCCGTGGCAATGGACTGTTGCTCGGGGGTTACTGGCGTACTTGGGAGGTACATTTCTTTTTCTCCCTTTCATTTCCGTTCTTTATTTTCTGTACTCTGCACACTGCACACACTGTAGTCTGCTTTACACTTGTCAGATATCGCATACACCACACACACATACCTCGCTTTACATCGATCAGACATCGCCACACAGTACACTCGCACAATACATCGCACAACACCGCTCGCTATTTCGCTTCTATTCTCAGATTCTCGCTTATCGATAAATGTACTGGTATTTATCTTGCGGTTAGGGTTTACTCCTACTTTCCTAGGCTCGCCTCGCATTCGACGCAGAGACCTCTCAGTCGCCCCTTCACGCCGCTTTGACGGAGATGCGCCCGAGGTCATGGAGACATTTAGCTTCTTCCGCCGCTACTTCGACACCATCACTCCTGCCGAGGTATGTTTTACTTGCAGTTCATTTAAGCTTCGCCTTTCCACTGCATATTCGCAATATCAGTAGGTAACAAATTGTATTTCATTTTCAGATCACCTGGCGGCCGTGGGCTCCACTGCCAGCGATGATGAGGGATCGGTTTGCCGGTGCCGATGAGACCTCACGTTACCGGATTACGCCGAGGCCCGGCCTCGGGCTTGGTACCTGGGCGAGCGTTTCTTGCGCCAGACCCTAGGCTTACCTGAGCAGATAGTCCCGGTGCATCCTCCTGAGCACATGCGGGATACGGAGAGGTTCAGTGCCGAGCTGATGGCGGACTACACCATCGGCTGGGAGGCAGACGATTTCCGAGGCAAGGGCGATTACTCAGAGTACGTCCAGACCTTTATCATGCGACCTTTGAGCGGCGGCCACTGAGCAGAGAGAGAGAGACCTGCGGCGCCAGCGGCTGGAGCGGGAGCAGGGGCTGGAGGGGGAGCACCGAGGAGGGCTCGAGTCTGTGGCAGAGGTGGGGTTCAGCGGGGGCGAGGGTCCGGTTGGTCTGTTCTGCCCACTTCATTGACCTTCCGAGGGCAGGATAGGGCGACCTACCAGATCCCCTTTGCTTCTCCACCGGCTGATCACGAGCTTGTCGGTGTCCCCGACTTGCCTCCGGTATGTATTACTCCATTTTTGTACAGTCACTTCATTTCAGTTTATTTGATATTCCACAGAATATTGATGTATCTGATACTTTTGCAGGTGTCTTCTGGGTACACCCGGCAGTCATTGGAGATGAATGCCTCCATGATGGGGATGCTACAGCGGACATTCGACCTCCTAGCCCTCTACAGCATTCCGGTATGTTCTTCCTAACCACCGCCTCAAACCATATACAAACTGCTTTACATAATCTGATGCATAACGCAACATCTGATGAACTCGCCACGATCTCGATACATCAGACTCATACAGACCGATTCATCACATGATTCACACATCACTCATATTAATCGCATTCTACACTGATTCACTGTTCACGGCATTCACAGATCAGACTCATACTCGTGATTCTCAGATCGATTCACTGTTCACGGCGTTCACGGACTGTACTCATACACTGCATTCTGCATTGATTCACTGCTTACAGTATTCTGATGTATTTGCCTTTCTTGCTTTTCAGCCTCCTTTCCCGATTCCTCCGGTGGGTAGCGCTCCGACTGGACCTCCCCTTTCTACCCGGGATGGCAGAGTGTATCCTCGCACCAGAGGAGGACGCACTCATGTCGGGAGCAACTCGCAGGCTCCAGTTCCGAATGATGAGTCTGAGGCAGAGACAGAGGCGGAGGAGATCGGTGATGGCTTGGACTCGAGCTCAGGCAGCGATGCCCCTGGTGGTGCCCCTGTTGATGACGCTCTTGGACCTTCGTCGTGAAGAGGACGGAGATTAATTGACTACCGGAGCCATTTTGACATTTGATACAGATTTTGTTGTTTTCTTTTCCTTTTCCCCTTTTTTTTTTGCATTTTCCCCTTTTGGTAGTAGTTAGGGTACTTTGTACTGCCGCAGGTAGATTTTGTTTCCCGAAACTTTGTACTTGAAAAAGATTATATGGAATGAAACAAACTTTTGGTCTAAAAAAAGAGTGTTATATCTGTATATTTCATACTTTGCACTACATTGCATCATATTACACCTCAAATGCAAATGAAATTGATCTGTTGTCTGAAAATTGAGCACTTGCACTGTAATAATCGGATAACCAACCAACTAACAGCAAACAACTCATACAAACCACTACTCAACTGACTGACATTACATACTGCTGGGATTAGTCTGATGCAGCCCATAACACAAAGACTTTCGGTTCATTCTCAGACACAAACCCTGAACAAACAGCCCAATCTGACAAGACGGACCATAAAACTGAAACGGTTGAAGTTGAAACACACCCGGATGTCCCAAATTTCCTTTTCTTCTCTTGCCTCGCATAAATGTAGAGAATGGCACAACATTCTAAGCACAAACGATTGACTTTGGAAAAGGGTTTCACAACCGGGGTATCGAGCCTACAACTGAACACAGCGGAGGGACTCAAGTGAAGAAAACAAAGGGCGCACGACCTGAACACAACGAGATGCGCTCGGAAAAGACTCAAAGCTAAAGTTGAGACCGACAAATCAAAAGACACGACACACGGACGTGTTTATAGAAAACAAAAGACCTCAGATCTCGAGGAGCCAGTTCCTCCGGGTATGTTTCCCACCCTTTCTGATTTGTGATTATCACATCACTCGGCCCTCAGGCTCGGTTTTTCTCTTAAAACCATTTTCTCACTTTTCTCTCATCGTACATCTATCTATTCTTTATTCTCTCATTTTTCATCCCTCCCCAAGGTGATTGATAGATGAACGAGAGGTTGTGGGTTCACGCCCAACACTGTTAGCTCACGGCTATTTCTTCTGGTGGATAGAGTGCCCTTCTGGCGAGTATGTTGACGGGGTAAAGACAGAAGACCTGACTCAATTGTGCCCCTAGTTCGTCACTTTGACCATTTTTTTTGTTTTGTTTTCTAAAACAGTTTGATCAAAATGAGAGTTGGATTAACATACTTGTTCGATTTTTGATTCAAAATCATGCAAATCAGGTTGTGAGCACTGAAAATTCTCCTTTTTGGGTCCAAACATGGTCCAATTTTGGAAAATGAAATAGTTTTCGAGAAAATAATCAACTTCAGTAAAAATTTTCAAAAACTATTTTTGCAAACGGTCAATGCTCGACAAGCACGGAACCTACGCTCGAGATGCACAACCTCGGATCAAAGGCAATGGAAAATTGCCCCTGGCTTAAGGGGGATAAGGCAACGGAAAGTTGCCCCTGGTTTGGACGGTAACTTAGGGCAACTTGTGGCAATGCATGGCAACGGAAAGTTGCCCCTTGTTTGGATGATGCCGCGGCATTCTGTAAGCCAGTCCTCGTTGATGACGATCGAATCCTCGGACGCGGAGGAGACGAAGACGGCTTGAATCAATATATGGACACAGTCACCTGGAAGGTATTGGTGGTTTGGACTTCAAGAGGAAGTTAATCACGTAATTCCAGGTTACTGCAATCGAGACATTGGATTCGGAGGAGGCAAAAGTGATCAAAACCATGACATGGACTGAGGCACTATGGAAGCATTGGGGCTGGACTTCAAGATGAAGTTGCCTACGTATCCCAAACATGGGAATCAAGCCTTACGTAGTTCCGGTTAAGGTACACTCGGGTATTTAACCTCTCCTTTTTATGCTCTAACGTTTGCCAAGGCGCCTGTTGCAGGTTTTCAACCTTGCGAGCTTTGTTTTTCTTTTTTTTTTTTTTCTTTTTTTTTTCGTATCTTTTCATTCTCTTTTTTTCTCTTTCTTTTTGTTTTCTTCATTGTTCTTCTTCTTTTTTCATTCTTTTGCACTTTTCTTTTTTTGTTCTTTTTGTTCTTTTTTTCTTGCTCTAACTTTTGCCTGGGTCGCCCTTCCGGGTTTTCGGCCCAGCGAGCCTCTCAAGGGTAAAAGTGTAGCTTTGTCCATGTCAAATGGTTTTGAGATTCTGCAGTCATCTGAATCTGAGAGAATGGCTGCTGTTCGCTGACGATGTTGAAGTCCTTCCAACGGGGGCTGAATTGCCCCTAATGTTGTGGGTAGGAACTCCGTTGTTCTTCAGCAATACTTTCTTCTTTCTTCCCTTCTTAGACTTGGCATTCTTGCCGATCTTCATTGATTTGCAGGATGATCCATCTTCGGCTCTTCGAGCACATCTGACATTTTTCTGCCCCTAGTTCCAGGGGTGCTTCTGATCTAGTTTCGCAAGCTTCCTTTGATCACATTTGATATTCTCGTCCCTAGTTCATGACCTGCTTCAAATCTGGCCACACAGGCCTCACATTGTGGTTGACCGTTGAACATTCTGAATGCAAGTTCAAGGTTTGAAAGCAGAGGGGTCGAGTCTTGAGGCTGAGAGCGATCCTAGACTGCACAATCTCAAGAGCGATTCCACACAGGTCTTCGCAGGACCGCGCAAAATATTTTTTTTGAAAATTTTAAAAAAAGCGACAAATCGCTCGCGCTGAAGATAGTATGGAACCAATCTGGATCAAGCCAGGGTCCTTCTCAGTACTCACGTTAACAAACATGATTTCATTCATTAAGGGCTTAGCACGCCTCTCTTTCTCTCAATTGATCAAAATTTTGCAAATCCTGAGGAATTCCTTCCTCTTCGTTTTCACCGCAGTGTTCAAAAAGTTTTGGAAAACTTAGGTCAATGCAATGATTTTAAGGCACAGAAAAGTCACAGCTTCTTATCAAATACTGTCATCCCATTTAGAATTTCTGGCACAACTAGCACATGGCAGATAGAAACGCAAGAGTGTGAAAATCATTGCCGTTCCATTCAAATCTTCTGGTGTAACTGGCTCCAAGGCAAAAACAGACTCAAAAGAAAATGAAAAGACAAACACAAAACAAAATGGTGATGTCCGAGGTAACACCCCTGGAATCACCCGACTCCTACATAGCAGGACTGACTCGATACAACAAGACAGACCTTAACCAAAAAGACTGAATCAAAACAAAGAGACAGACTCAAAACAAAACAATAGAACTGGCTCAATACCCAAGCCAGAAAGTACAAAAACTAGTATTTGCATACTGCTCAAAACAGTGCGTGTCATTCCCACATCTGGAGTAAACTGAGTGCCGTCCGCAGGTGGTTCATCCCCCGATTACATATTCATACTATCCCCAAAGTTCACTGATCCAGTGGTGACAGACTTTGCTGAGCTGGTGCGGCAATGACCTTGTTGTCAAACAAATCTTGTACATCATGGTGCAGACGAAAGCAACTATCGGTCTCATGACCGGTTTGTTGATGGTACGCACAGTACTTAGTCTGGTCATGCTTTGGAGAGAGAGGATTAGGTAAAGGCCGTTGTTCCAATGGTTTCAGATGTCCCTTCCGGATTAAGACCTCTAGAGCCTTTGACAAAGGCATGTAAAGTGGGGTGAAAACCCACTTGACTCGGGGTGGATATTTGGTTTTCTGTGAGCTACTGCCGGACGCACCAGTGAATGGGGTAGCTGTTTTTGATGTGGTGGTGGTGACCATGCCCGCTTCAAAAGATCTTGCAGCCGTATCACCACTGGTGGTCACATTTGAACTGTGGGAAAACGCTCGCCTATGTTGCTCCTTTTCCTGGTCAATAAGGCCTTGCTTTATAGCGTCCTCGATTTGTACTCCCATCTCATGTAGATCTGAAAAGGTAGGGAATGGGAGAACAATCATTTTCTGCATGAGCTTGGGTTGGAGGTTGCGCGCAACCATCCGTATTTGATCCTTGTCCGTTGGCCTAATGGTCATCATTGAGGCCTTGGCCCTCCACCGAGTTACAAAATCAGAGAAACTTTCCTTTGGCTCCTGCCTAGTCGTCTCGAGATCACGGGTTGTAATCTCAATTTGTGTATTGTAGGAGTATTGAGCAACGAAGGCCTCGGCCATCTCCTCCCAGTTCCTTTTCACGGAATCCTCCAATTTTGCGTACCAGATAGCCGCTATACCCGACAGGGTCCGGCCAAACAATGATAGCTTCTGTAATCTGGTGAGGCCCATTGGCCTTAGTATGTCCGAAAACAGCCGCAAATGCACCATGGGATCCCCAGATCCATCAAAGCGGTCGATGTGCGGCATCTTAAATCTGTCCGGCAATGTCACAGCCGAGTCTGTATACCCATCTTCAATGTCAGGAATGGAGTGGGCCCCTTGAGACTTCTTGAACAATTTTTCAAGCTTGCTCACTTTCAATGCTGTGGGGTCCGTCTCGAACTCAAAGGGGGAGTCTGGTAGGTTGGTAGGTGTTTTGGATAGTTGGGGTAAAATTGGGGGCGGAGCCAGCCCTACCAGAATCTCCGTACCTTCCTGGACATTGGGTGTTTCCCTGGGTGTCTGAACCCCTGGTGGTGGAGCTTGATGCGAAGCAGATGCTCCGGTTTGCTGCTCTAGCCTGGCAATTGTCTCTGCCTGTTGGGCTATGACCACGCCCTGTTGCTTGGTGAATTCTGCTTGACGGACAGCGTCTTGCTGCATGGCTTTCATACTATCCTGGAGTTGGCGCACCATTTCTTCCAGACTCGACATATTGTCCTGATTCGACTGAGCAACCGGTATATATGTGTCTGCAGTAGGCTCAGAAATCTCAACCCGACTGCTCAAAGATCACTGATCCGTAGTCATTATCTTGGTTCAGGCTCGACTAGCCTTCTCGACTTGGGGATAGTGAAGCCTTCTGAAGCTATGGTTCCAAGACTACCCCTAGCAAAAGAGTACACAAAGAGCATCTCAGCCCAATTTCACTAGAACGGATAGTGGAACGATCAGATTTCAATCGATAATCGTTTCCCCAAATATTCGCTCAGAACCGATACCCTCGGGTAAAACTGATTCCCCAAATACTGATGTTGATGCCCACAGGCCTGATACCCAGACTTGCAAACTGGTATATGCGTTCCTATAGAGATACACTCTAAAAGCACATAGCAAGTAAGAGCGAGCCAAAACACCCCTATGTTGGGGTAAGGTTTCCCTGTCCTATTTTGTCAGGAGCTAGGGTTTCACTATGCACACAGCGGTTTCAAACAACCTATCATCGGGTAAGCAACCTGTCCTAGTTTGGAATGGTCACTATGGATTCCGAATATGCACTAGGTCGAATGGTCAAAAAGGGTGCCCCGGTAAAACCGGGGTTTGCGTTCCCATACTGGCAGAGCCCGCAACCAGTCAGCCTTGTGGTCATGCCTTGACAAGACAAGCCTCCGGCAAACCGCTCAGGAATAGTAGATGGCCAACACGGTGTCCTAGGTGCACCAATGCACATGCAATGCAAAGAAACACATAAGTGTAGTCAAAACAGGATATCACGAGTTCGAGTCAAGCTCTCTAAACTCCCCAGCAGAGTCGCCAGAAACTGTAGACGCACCCTTGGGCTTCGCTCTACAGTTCGGACTCCCTTTTGTTTGTTGCGGTTCTCAATCTGAACCAAAGAGTCCAACTCTGGCAAATTGTTTTGAGAAAACAGATTTTTGAAAAAGAAGTGCCAAACGTGGACTGCTTTGCCAGATACAGAGTCGCCACCTAAATATTTTTTTAAAATAGGGGAATTTAGGAAACCCTGACTCGTTGCCAAAGCCCACGTGTCCGTCATCACCAAAGTTGCCTCGGCTCGGGAACTTGGGTACGATTGGGGAAGGTCAGCTATGAGCACCCCTTCTCGCCCGATCCGAAGATCGGCCTCTACTAACCATGATATCCAATTTTGAAAACATTATGTATTCTTGTTCCGGTTATTAGCCTAGAATTACTATGTTATGCGCACAGCAAACAAGTATAGACCAAATCGCCTAAATTGGAATAAAACATCACATGTTTGTTTTGAAAATGGTTTGCTACTCGCAAGTAGGCTAAAATGCAGATTTTGCCACCTTCAAGTGGGTTTTAGAAAAGATGGTTTTGCCACTGTCTAGTGGGCTTAAAACTCACAGTTTTAATGCATTATCCCAATTTAAGCAACTCGACCTCCATCCACAGGCATTCAAGCAGTTATATCACATAAGCAGCTAGCCTCATGGTAATCATGCTATTATGGCAACACTCACATGCATGCGGTATGCTAAAGTGTAAAAACTTACCTAGTACTCCAAGCCAAAACAGAAACTAGTTAGTAATCATATGCATGATCCTAGTTCATGTTAAAAATGGCTAATGCCACACATGCAAAGATGTAATCTAGACAGGCTCGGCTATCCTAAACATGGCATGTGGAATGCTACAAGTAACATGTATTCAATTTGGAATTGAAGTGCGATGCAGTTTGTATGATGTGCCGAGCCCGATGCATGTAAGACAAATGTATGGATGCACACATGCACAACATAAGGTATGCTAATTTAAATATGCCCTAATCTACCATCATAAGCAGGTAAATAAAAGGGAAGAAAGACGTGGGGTTGGAAGACATACACACACTCACCCACACTTATTACAATTGCGTCCTCACTCGGAGGGACCAAAAGAATATACAGTCCAAATACAGAATAAATTATTACAAAACCTCTAATTACTTAACAAATAAATGCAAAGAAAAGAAGAAAGGTGGCCACGGCCCCCGCCTCGGGATGCGCGAATGATGCATGCTTCAGTCCGTCTTGCCCGGAAAACCCGCACCATACCACTTCACGCTCTGTTTATATCGCTCGCTCCAAAGACTGCCAAAGTCCCAGGATACCTTCATTGCGTACTGCTGAACACCATCGGCTGGAGGAAATGCCCACCGGCCATTGAAAATATCCATCGGCTGCTCATGATGTTATCGGCCACACACTAATGGCCGGTCGGCACTCTACACTGCCGGTCGGCAAACAATTCCTGCAGAAGACAGTTTTGACAGCAACAGCAGACAAGCAGTGCATGGTGTGGAATTTCAAGCAAATGTGTGCATGAACACACTCCCTATCATGCAATGGACTCAAGGGAGCATGGCCCTCGACCCCCGGGCCATCAATCACGCATTTCAATGCATGATGGCCCAAAAGCCAAGTTAGCAACTTTGATATCAAATGAAATGCAAGCACAAAACACATCAAAGGCCCTAACCTCTATCATGCTCGATCAAGAGGCAAGGGATGCATGCCAAATGCAACCTAAGCATGCGAGCCAAGTATGCAATATGAGTATGCGAATAAGCATGCAAGGCATGACACAATGCAACAACATAACATGCACAACGCGTTGTAACATGGCATACACAATGCAAAATGGGCTTACACCAATACAAGTTGACCTCAGCCACACTCATATCAGTGGCCAAAGTGCCTAAAAATGAAGGCCAAAACGCACAAACTTATGCAAGCACTCATGGTCCAATACTTTAAGCATAATGGGGCAACTTTTAAACACATTTAAGAGGGCACAAATATGAACAATTAGCATGCAAGTTAAGCTCTAAAATCATATTATAAGAGGTGCCAAACCAACTCACACAAGACAAACAAAAGCATGCAATTGGTCCAAATACTTGAGGCGAGCCAAGAGGCATTGAACTACATTTGGAAAAACCTAACATGGCAAGACTTAAGCAACTAAAATTAGAGTTTTAGCATAGAAAATCAAGCCCAAAGGACCACTTAGATGGCATCTAAATGGTTTGAATTCAAAGGCATGCACAATGGTCACAACATAGGGCATACAACACATGCTCCCAAAGCAACAAAGAGGCAACTAGGGCAAGCATATGAGCATGCCAAAGGGACTGAAATTACATGTTGGATGGTTCCAAACCACCAAAATGATGCAAGCAACACATGCTACACATTCACATACTTGAAGCATACAAGCCCGACAAGCCACAAATGCAAAGGAGCTATACTAAGCGTGCCAAAATCGATCCAAACAACTATGGACAGACCTAAAGCATGGCAACATAAGCACAAAACAATCACAAGGTTAAGCCTAAAACATGCTCGAACAAAGGCGAACAACCTAAGGCATGTTAAGGGATCAAGGAGGCATTACATGGCAACTATACTAAACATGCATGGAGTACCAAAACCAACACACAACATGATTATATTATGACCTAATAAGCATGAAATGCAGCCTAGACATGATCAACACACACTTGAACAAAGGCTTCCTTAAGAGACCAAAAATGGTCCCTTTCAAGGACAATAAGGAGATGGGGTGGCCCTCCCCTTTTGCAGACTTCAAGGCACCATCTCCACCACTGAAATCCCTCAAGATTTCAGTGGTGAAGAGGCCCAAACACCAAAGTCTCGAAACTTGCACAAAATAGCACAAAATGAGGCCTTTCAAGGCCTAAGAGGGGTCAAACTTCCCCAAAGCACAAAACACTCTTAATAAACTATCAAGAGGGCCTAAAAACAGAACTTTTTTATGTTATACACTAAACACAAAAACAGCTCTAAGATAGGTAGAAATAGGATGCAAAAATGGGGTAAAAAGAACTAGTTTCTTACCCTTGTTGACCTTCTTCACAAAGGATACTTTTGTTGCCTCCTTAAGCTCCAATCCAGTCAAAAATATCAAGAACAAGCCCTTAGAACCTCAGTAGCCCAAGGAAGGTGAAGCACTAGGTGCATGTGTGCAATAGTATGGACTAAAACACACACAAGACAACAAAGAGGGGAAGGTATAGATATAGGATAGATATATGTCCTAAAGCCAAAACCAAAGCTCCTCTCACTCTCCTCTCCAATTTTTATAACCCTAGAACAAGGGAGAGAAGGCCTCCTCTTATAGAGGAGGCAATCTTGTAATGCTTAACTAGTAAGCAAACAAGAGGGACATCCCTCCATACACGTGTATGGAGGGAAAGCAAATGCCAAACAGCTGTCCTAAAATATCTAAAAAAGCAGATGAACAGTAGTCGGCTAGCCAAAAATGTCATTTTGACAAAAATGACTGCCGACCGGCAACAAAGAGTGCCGGCCGGCAACATATATTGCCGGTGGCAAGAAAAACCAATCGGTGGCCTCTAGCTAGTGCCGGTGGTGTGTGGGGATGCCTCACAAGGCATTCCCTGCCCTTCCAAGGCAAAACACAAGTGTTTGGTGCAAAACCAGACACAAAACAGTCGAGTTCGGAGATCCTAAGGCAAGGCGCGTAGCCGAGAACTCTGGGAACTCCAAACAAACACAAACATGGATAATCACCGAGTGTTCAAGCGGTGACGTCCAAGTCTTGAGGACGGTAAAAAATGGGGTGTCTACACTTTGCTACCTTCTGGCAACCTTTTAAACCATGTTAGACCCAAGTTACCAAGGCTAGAAGGAAACAAGATACGCATAAGGGCCTCGTTTTGTCGAAAGTGGCTTAAGTGCATGTAGGGGTCTGACTTCCCCTCATAAGTAGTGAATTTGGGCTGGTAGAAGCCTGAGGGTAACGGTGTATTCTCAACTGTCGAAACGAATGGTGAGCTCTGCAACCTTGCTAACGCTTTATCTGTTGGTTCGTAAGTAAGGCGTGGTATTGGCATCTCTACCTCGACACTCCTATATGTCCTAGGAGCCAATCACTGTAGAGCTGAAACTCTACGAGGGTCGCGAGCCTAGGTGTCCTTCTTCAATCGGGCCCTCTCCTCTAGCACTGTACTTAGGTCTACCGACCTAGGCAACTCCTTGTGCCTAGATGTCGTTTGGTGTGTGTGCGAGGGCCGATAACTGCTTCCCTCAGTATATGACCTCTCAGTCCTTGTTCTCTCAGACCTGGAGTAACGAGTCCTAGAGGTTCGTGATTGTGTATCGCCTATCTTTAGACTTTTGCTTTCTGTCTGAGATGGTGTGACTTGCATGTCACGATCTTCTGAGTGGCGAGGGTGCGCCCTGCTCTTGCCTACCTCTTTTTTCGCTGCCCTTTTGCCTTTTATCTGGTGCTTCATCATCTCCATGTTTACCGCCATCCTCCCTATCAATTCATCCTTCTTCCTCACGTGATCCTCTAGAACCTAGAGATCCATCCTTCGCCTCTGTCTGTCAGGGCTTTGAGAGTAACGCGGACTTGAGCCCCGTCTATCTCGCGTGTCTCTCCGTGAGTTCCATCACTGGGGATCCAATTCTGCCATGGGCGGGACAAAAGGTAGACCTTCACATCTCCCGTCCCCTTCCGGGGTTTGTCCATCAATGACAGAATGTGGTAAATCTTCGTTATGCGCCATTGGACTTAGTGGAAGGAGAAACTTTAATCAAAAGGTTTGTTCTTCGTGTATTTCCCACAGACGACGCCAATTGTACGAGCACGAAATAATCTTCTCGTATAATCCTGTTAATCAAGTTTGCACTTCTTCAAACGTCATCGCTTTGTTACCTAAAAACACAGACATGAGCTAGTCGGCAGGTGTGTGCCGGAAACCTCTTCGATGCCTAAGTCAGCAAATAAACAATAGGCAAAAACTCAGTGTATTCGAAAGTAGAAATTGTGTTACCTGTACATAGGTCCTATATGAGCTTTTGTAGATTCTGCTTGGCATAATCCTAGTAGGACTCCAACTCTCCTCAGCAGAGTCCTCTTAGGAATTACACTCATCAGGATAATACCTATCCTGATGACACCCTTCTCACTACTAACCAAATGAGATGGCCCAAATCTCCTTACCTCGACTCGGTAGCAGCTCAACCGAGCTAGGAAGGCCTTGCCCCATGCCAGACAGAACAAGGGCAGTCTTTAACCGAGATAACCACTCTGGAACCCCATACCATCGTACCCCGATCCTACTTTGATATAACCACCTCGGTTCAAGCCTTGGGCCGAATACCCGTCCAGTCCACGACCGAGCTTAATCCATTCTCATTTCCACCCACAGCGTGGCTTATTGACCAAGAGTGAACATAGCTCAGTCCATTCAATGGATGGCCTTAGCTTGGCCTTATTTAGACATAAATTGTGCTCGTAGATTCATAATTTATCCTTAAAACAAATGAATGGCATGTATCATTTCTACTATTTACTGTTATCTTTTGAGAAGAAAATGTGATTTGATTGTGTGCGTAATGATATTTGATTAATTTAATTTTTAATATATATGATCTATTAAACGAGTCTTATAAAATAAATGGTTTATATTATGAAGATGAATTCTCAACATATATTTTTTTTAAAATATGGGGAAATTAGTTATCAGTGGTTTTAGTGGAAAAAATTTACAAAAATATAATAAACATTATAAATATTAATAATTAACATCATAATTTTTTTTACCAATATGTAATTATTTTTCAAAAACCATCCTGAATGGTAAAAATATTTCAATGCAATGAAAAGACAATATTTTAAGCAAGAAAAGTGATTTGTAAACAAAAAATTCATACAAAAAAATTCACAATAACGAGGTGGTAATATGATGTTTTGAAAACTGTAAATCACTTTGATAAGCTTTTTAGTTTGAAATGAATGGATACAAATATGTCATGTCGTTTTGTATGGATTTTTTGTATAAATTTTTTTTATTGTATATGATCACTCGTTAAACAATAGCCTTACTTGGTATAGTTTATTATAAATTAAAAGTTGATAATCAGAAAGTTAAATTTAAAAACACTCCTTCTATAACTTCTAAATAATTAACTTTTCTTAATTTATTTAAGTTATTTTCGCCTAATAAACTGAATTTAGTATCATTGATTTGATATTTCTTATTGTAGAAGTTAGGAGGTTGAATTGTGAGTTCTTTGAGGCAGTGTTTCATTGTATTGACATCTCGCCAACTTGATTTGGTATATGCTTTGAGATTTACTTGTAATTTTTCTCAGTGATCATATGTCAAGTAAATTGAGATATGTTTTTTGAGATATGATGTAGATGTATCCTCCTCATTGCTTTTGGTTAATGTATTTTGTACTTTATTTCTTCATCAATGAAGTGCTCTTTTGATGATAAAAAAATAATAATAATATCAATTTCATACTTAGATTATTCGATTTTATATTAATTTTGCCTCTATTGCCAATTGACGTCCATAATCAAATGAAAGTTGTTGATGTGGTACCCAAACTTTATTTGAAATTTTATTTTACTCCCAAAACTATTCTCAAAATATTAATTACACTCCTAGATAAAATGAAGTTAGGGGGTCTAATTAATATTTTAGAGATAGTTTGAGGGGTAAAACAAATTTCAAACAAAATTCCGATATTACATCAGCAACTTTCTTTTGATTATAAATGACAGCTAACAGCAGAGGTAAAATTGATTCAAAATCAAATAATTTAGGTGTAAAATTGATATTATTAAAAGAATAGGGATTGAATTGATTTTTAAGGAATAGTTTAGGGAACAAAATGATATTTTCTCCACAAAAAAAAAAAAAAAAAAAAAAATTCTATGCACTAGAAAGAAGAAATAAAAACTATTTTCAAATAAAATGTATTCGTCAAATCTTTTCTAAATGTAACCCACATTACAATAGACTTAAATCAATACACTTCGTTTTTGGTACTCTATGAAATATATATTTCTAAAAAGAATATTGCACATTAATTAGTTTTAATGTTGTTTATACATTCAGTTATTTATTATTGAATAACGTTATATGCACCAATTAGTGTACTAACTAGTGTATCAATTGATGATGTGGCATAATTTAAGAGGTTTTTGATATTTGTAATTTATATAATGAGTGGGGTCAATAATAATGTCATAACATAAGTTAGTACACTAATTAGTAAACTAATTGATGCATGTAGTATTACCGTTCATTATTAGTCAATTCTTAAACACACAAACATCTAAAATTGAATATCAATAAAACCATAGAGTTCATGCATTAGTTTATTGGACACCAAGAGTAAGTTCAAACCACACACATGACACACGTAAAGAAAAAGACACTGCAAATCACAAATACCAAATTACAAAGACAACCATTACTAAAAACAACCAAATGTCACACAGAAGATAAGAGAAGAAGAGCCATCTTTTTTTTTTTAATCAGCAGAAATAAAAAATTTATTGAAGAATAAATTAGTACAAGTAGGTAGTACAACAAAATACATCAACAAGAAATACTTGGGATATCCAACAAGGATACCACAAACCAAGACACACTAAGCAAAAACCAAGCCTAAAGAAAGGCTACACATAGATGAGAGATGATTACCAGAAACACTACCAGTAGACCCATAAGACCTGGAAATGGCAGCACCAACTACTATATCATCAAAACCAATTAGAATCCAAAGACCGCCAAGCTCATATACACTATCTTCCGAAATCTTCACTTCAAAAACATGATGATTCTAACCGAGAAACCACAACAATTTGATATGTTGTTGGTTTTTTAGCTTTCAAAGATTATTTTTGTAATTGTGAGTGTGCCAGCAAGGATCAATCAGTTCTTACAGAATATTAATTGCCAACCAATTATTAGATAATTATTTTTAGTTCTTTCAGCCTCAATAAAGAGGACTTTTACTGGTGGCTTTGCTTAGGAGAATTAACTGACAATGACTAAATAAAGAACAATTGCAGCGTTTCATTAAGTAAAAATGAAAGACTTACAATGATCCAATTCAGCCTCGTAGAGGTTTACAGCAATAATCTACTTGAAACTACTCTTATGAACGAAGTGCAATGCAGGAATTTGAAGTACAGAAATGTAAAGAACAAGAAATATAAAAACTGGAAAGAAAATAAAGTAGAATAAAACTGGTTTTATGGATCTGAGTCTGGGGCTTTTTCTGGGGCCTTCTTTGTTATTTATACTTCTCAAGGATAACCATCGAACTGCACTTCTAACCATCGAACCGCTTCTCCATAATCGCTGATCATGTTGTCTTATAGTTAGCTCCACTATGCCAATACCTGCAGTTAGGCTTCCCTCCTGATTTTGAATTTAAATGTGAGTAACCGTTGAAGCCACATCACTTTGAATCTCTTTGTTGATCCAGTACTACGTAGATCTTATGAAAACCAAAACTAACTACCATGTGTACGATCACGATCGAAGGTGTCATGACCCGAACCCGCCCCCAAGGGTTAAGGACATAACCGGCCAGTAATTAGGAGATTACCCACGGCCTCAAACCAAACCGAACATAACTCATCAGAGTAAAGGGGCCAAACGGAAGCAAAATTTAAAACTTTGTCCATAGAGCTGTGCTTATATGCACGTCATAACATTCCATACATAAATATGTTAATAACTCACATCAGAAAATACAGTAATATAAAGTTCTGTACAGACAGGATCATTTAAGTCTAAGTCAACCTGTAACAACGCCCGCGGGGGACCTCGCTACAGCTCGGACTCGGTTTTTGTTGCGGTTCTCAATCTCGAACCAAAGAGTCCAAATCCGGCAAATCGTTTTGAAGGAAAACAGATTTTTTGAAAAGAAGTGCCAAACATGGACTGCTTTGCCAGATAACAGAGTCGCCACCTAAATATTTTTAAAAATGGGAAATTTAGGAAACCCTGACTCGGTGCCAAAGGCCATCAGAATAACGCCATGGGGACCTCGCTTCTACGGACTCGGTTTTTGATGCGGTTCTCAATCTTGAACCAAAGAGTCCAAATTCGGCAAATCGCTTTGAAGGAAAACAGATTTTTTGAAAAGAAGTGCCAAACATGGATCGCTTTGCCGATAATGTAGTCGCCACCTAAATATTTTAAAATGGGAAATTTAGGAAACCCCGACTCGGTGCCAAAAGGCCACGGTCCGTCATCACCAAAGTTGGCTCGGGAACTTGGGTACGATTAGGAAGGTCACATCGTGAGCACCCCTCTCGCCGGCCAAAGACCGCCTCTACTAATCATGATATCTGCTTTTGAAAACATTGTATGCTCTTATTCGATTATTAGCCTAGGTTACTATGTGATGCTCATGACAAACAAGTATAGATGGGCCGTTCGAATTGGAACTAAACATCTCATGTTTGTTTGTGAAAGATGGTTTGCTACCCAGTAGGCTTAAAATACGATTTTGCCACAATCTAGTGGGCTTAACAAACAATTGATGAATTGCTCCAATTCAGATAACTCAACCTCCACCCACAGGCATTCAAGGCAGATATATCACATAAGCACTTAGCCTCATGGCAAGCATGCTATCATGGCAGCACTCACACGCATGCAAGGATGCTAAAGCATAAAACTCACCTAGTACTCCAAGCCAAAACAAAAGCTCATTAGAAATCATGCATGATCCTAAGTATACTGTAATGCCTAATGCAACACATGCAAAGATGCGAACTATAGCAAGCTCGGCTACTCTAAAGATGGCATATGATGATGCTACAACTAACATGTATTCAACTCGGAATTGAAATACAGATGCAGTTTGTATGATGTGCCGAGCCCGATGCATGCAAGACAGACGAATGATGCAAACATGCTACCATACTGTATGCTAATCGAAATATGCCCTATATCTAACCATCCAAAGCGGATAAATAAAAGGGAGAAAGAAATGGGGGTTGGAAGACATACATCACACTCACACACCCTTATTACATTTATGCCCTCGCGCAGAGGGTCCGAATAAATAATAATACAGACCCGAATAAAAGAATATACAGTCCGAAATAATACAAATTCTAATTAATTAACAAATTAATTACAAAAGAATTAAAACTGGCGTGCAAGCCAGGGACTGCCTCGCTTCTGGTAGATGATGTATGCTGGGCTGCTTGGCGGAAACCACCGAATGCCCTGATTAGCCTCTGTTTGCAGTATTTCTCGAAATACGCGCCGAATCTCCGAAAAGTTGCTAAACTCTGAATTTTGCTGCAACAGAGAGCAGGAAAAGGGCATAGCAATGTATTTCACAAATATATGCATGCCTCGATCCTCGTGCCACCAATCACGCATACCGATGCATGATGGCCGAGGAATCGGATTGCACAATTCAATATAGGGATGAATGCGTATGAATGCTATAACAAAACCTAACTCCATCATGGGTAATCCGGAGTGGTGGTGACTTGGGAATTGAGACTCATTCCGTTACTCGGAGTACAAAACGTGCCTCGTTTCCCGTGCGATATGCATGATATGCATGAAGTGCAACTAACATACAACCTAGCATGGACGATGCTATGAAAATGAGATGCCTCGAAATGCGTGCCCACTGGCACGCAAACCGAGGCAATGCGGAATGACGCGCGAAATGTAATGATGGACTTATACCAACATGAAGGGGGCCTCAGCCACACTCACATAGGATGCCTGAATGAAAAGAATGAGGTGCCTCGAAATGCGTGCCCATTGGCACGCAAACCGAGGCAATGATGAAATATAAATCGGATAAAACATAGTGCCTCGAAATGCGTGCACGCGGGCACGCAAACCGAGGCGGAGGCATACGCAATGCCAAGCGGATAAAACAGAGTGCCTCGAAATGCGTGCACACGGGCACGCAAACTGAGGCGGAGGCATACGCAACGCCAAGCGGATAAAACAGAGTGCCTCGAAATGCGTGCACACGGGCACGCAAACCGAGGCGAGGATGTAATGAGAAAAACGGATAAAACCAAAGTGCCTCGAAACGCGTGCCCACAGGCGCGCAAATCGAGGCGATGATGAAAGAATGAAAATCGGATAAGACCGAAGTGCCTTGAAACGCGTGCCCACAGGCGCGCAAATCGAGGCGATGATGAAAGAATGAAAATCGGATAAGACCGAAGTGCCTCGAAACGCGTGCCCACAGGCGCGCAAATCGAGGCGATGATGAAAGAATGAAAATCGGATAAGACCGGCGTGCTCAAACACGTGCCTGCGCGCAAACCGAGGCGATGATGAAATGAAAATCGGATAAACCGGCGCCTCAAACACGTGCCCACAGCGCGCAAAACCGAGGCGATGATGAAATGAAATGAAATAGCATACGGAATGCAACGATGGGCTTACACCGACATGGGAGAGCCTCACCACCCACGAGGAGGCCGTCGGTAAAAACAAAGTCGCTTGAAACACGTGCCCGCGGACACGCAAAATGTGGGAATGACGTAGAAGCATGGAAATGCAAATTGGGCTTATGCCAACATGAGATAGCCTCAGCCACGCCACATAGGTCATTTAATGAAAAGAATGAGATGCCTCGAAGTGCGTGCCCATTGGCACGCAAACCGAGGCAATGCAAAAATGATGCAAATGGCATGAGAAATGATATGCAAGCATGGCAATGGAATTTCAGCACCTAAATAAAGGGGAAAACAGCCCCAAAACAATTCGAAATAACACTCGAAGCATGTATTCATCCCGAAAATGTGAAATTAAGCCCCGAAATGGCCTATAGCCATGCTATACATGCAAAATATGATCATGGAAGCAAGAACAGTAGCAAGGCAGTCCCAAATATGGCATTTTTTCAGTAGCAAACTTGGCCAAAATGCAAGCATAGATAGATCAACAAGAGCATGCAAAATTAGTGGCCAAAAGAGGGGTATTGAGACAAGTGATATATGCAAACCCCAAATGGACAAACTTTATTCTACAATATTGAAGATGAGATAAAAATAAACACAATTGCAGAAGATGACATCCTCAAAATCAGAATACAAACATGCTATAAAATCCATGCAAAGTAGGCTCCCAAATAGGCTATATCATGAGACATGCAATGCACACACCAAATGACAAAACTTTCTTCATGAAATATGTAAAGGGGGTCAAAATAAGACCCCTTTCAGTTCTGACCAAAGGCCAAAACCAAAAGCACAAGAGGCTACAAAACATGCAAGAATACGGTAAATTTGATGGATTTCAAAGGAAGTACCAAAAATATACACCAAATGGCTTAAGGCCCTCAACATAACATGAAAAGGAGACAAAAACAAGGCTATTTCTAAGCCTGATGAAGGCTGAAATCCGGAGCCAAGTAAGCCTAACAAAGCATGCAAGAATTAGGGCCTAAAGTGAATTTCCAAGAGAGGTGGTATATAGAATGGCCAAATGAGGTTGATCCCTTCTACAATGTTGTAGAGGGGCTCAAAATAAGCACAAAACCAGTAGGGGTCAGAGCCCCAAAAACAAAAGGAAGTAGGCCTAAACTAGCATGCAAGATGATGGCATAAAAGCTAGGTATTGAAACAAGTATATCATAGGAGCATCAAATGAAGTTGAGCCCTTCTACAAAGTTGTAGAGGGGCTCAAAACAAGCACAAAAGCAGTATGGGTCGGACCCCCAAATCTCGACCAATTAGAGTATAAAATTGAACCAAGAAAAAGTCCTAAAAGTTGGTTTTGAGTACTCACCCTTGAAGACTTGTCTTTCTTTGCTCCTTGGCTTTGATTTGTAGCTTCTCAACCTCTGAAATTCACCTCCTTGCTGCTAAAATGATGGTAGGGATGGTGAGGCTAGGTGTTGATGAAGGAATGGCCTTGATACTTGAAGCTTTTTTGGAGTTTAAAGCTTTGGAAATGGAGGATTTTGGAGGGGTGATCTTGAGACAAAATTTTCTAACCTTGAAGAAGGAGGGGGAGGGGCCTTCAAATAGGCAAGAAATGGGGTGTAAAAGGGGAGGGAAAGCATCCAATCTTTCCCTCCCGAAATATCCCCCGAATGAGGGAGACACTTTGAAAAGCAAATTTGGAACAGCCGAAAGTGGAAGTCCGGCCGGCCAGTAATTTAGGGAGGTGGCCGCCCCCCCACCCCACCTGGTCGGCCAGCCACCCATCATGGCCGGCCGGCCACCCCAAAAAATGAAGTGTAAAATCTCTGGCCGACCACCATACACAAGTGTCCTCCCATGTGTGTAGAATAAGGCCCCAGGGTCGGAATTTGGCAACACTGAACCAGGAGCCACAACATAGAGCTTGAAGGAGAGGCCCAAAAATGAAAGGCACTTCTGGCCGACCACCATACCAAAGTGTCCTCCTAGATGTGTGCAACAAGGTTCCAAGGCCGGAAATTGGCAACACTGAAGCAGGAGCCACAACATAGAGCTTGAAGGAGAGGCCCAAAAATGAAACTCACAGTTTCTGGCCGACCAGTAGTTGGTAGGGTCCTCCTGTGTCCCTCATCACAGATATGTAGCTTTGGTCTCAAGAAAATACCCCTAGGTGTTCAACATTGGCCCCGGCGAGCAAAACGGGCGGAAGAGCGAACCGAGTATCTCGATAATTGCTGGCCTCCCACCCCCCAGTCACCTTCCTGGTATTGAAACAGAGGTACCTGCCAAGTTTGAACAAAAACTAATGAGAAATGAACGCTCGGGGTCAAAACCGGGCAATCCGGGATCCCGAAAATGGGCTGCAGGTGCCGGAAGCGGTGTTCGGCAGCAAGTGGGCATCTGTGACCCCAGTGTCCCTAGGAATGACAAAACAGAGGTTCTCGCCAAAACCGGAGAAATCGATACAAAATGAATGCTCGGGCCAAAACCGCGAGGTTCGGGGTCAAAACCTACATGACACCTAAGTGGCATACGGCCACGAAGTGGGCATTGGGGGCCCCAGGGTTCTTCGAAATGATAAAACAGAGGTTCCCGCCAGGAACCGGAGAAAGCGGATGCGAAATGAATGCTCGGGGCCCAAACCGTCAATTCGGGGTCCCGAAAATGGGTCGCCGCACCTAGTGGTGTTCGGCATGGCGGGCATCAGGGCTCCAGTGTCCTCTAACACTAAAACAGAGGCACATGCCAAAAACCGAGAACTCGGAGATGGTTGGGCGGTCCCGAGCCGAGGCACGCGCCTAACGGTTCAAAACCGGAACCGCCCGAATGGGCAAAATGGCCTACGGCCACGAAAAGTAGCTCACGGCCACCGGAGATAGTCTACAGACCACTCTTCCTCAGAAAGAAAACAGAGAAAACCGAGTCCGGTTCGCAAACCGAGACAAGGTAGAGAAGAGGTTCTAAGTCCGGAGGCGGCGTGCGCGACTCGAGACTTCAACGCACAATATGCAACATCACCGAAGCGCCAACCGGTGACGCTCGAAGTCTTAAGGTCGGTCAAAATGGGGTGTCTACAGTTGCCTCTTGACGTAACTCTAAGTCATAAGAATGACGGGAGTGAATGTCAAAGCCCAGAGACGACCCATTTTTGACAAGGCCGAAGACTTAGGCAATCATACAAAGTAAACAGAGATGTATGCCCGCAGGCGGGGGGCAAAATGCAAATGATATGCACAGAGCCAGGTGATCATGCAAATGCAGAAGTCAGAATGAAGGTGTATTGACAAATAGATGCAACAGCTTTTAAGCAAGAATGCAAAGCAAACAACTACATTTCATGCGCTTAGGAATGCGAGAATCATTCAATTCTCGCCGCCTCACACGGAGAAGATACGATATTCAATGATTCGTTCGGGTCGCACCAAATTTCAAATGAACCGTACATACAATATCGTGCCTGCAAAATAGAGAAATGCAACAAGGACAATATGCCGACAACATATATTCAATGTGATTCCTATGATTCCAAAAGTTCGACACACACAGTGCCGGCGAACGAATGCAACGTAACGCGAGGAAAGGTAATGCGCGACAACGCATGTTTATGCACAGAAAGTTCGGTATATCAAGAAAAAACACATACGACGACGCAAAACAACCACGAGGATGCAAATTAGGAGCCAAATAATGACAAATGAGCACAAATCAGGATGCCCGGTTGTTGCACAATAACAAGCTGGAAAACGCGCGTTCGGCGACGGCAGCTCGATCGCGGCCTCTGATTTACATTCCGGAGAGGTCACAACATGTTTAAAAAGGATACACTCTGATCTTGATGAGTAATGATGAGACACATGTCAGAATTTGCAATTAAAGCTTCAGCGGAGCGATTCGCGCCAGAAAGTGTACTTTTCTTCAACTTTTTCGGGTCCCGGGAGCTCCGATTTTCCTCAAAATTTGCAGAGGCAGGGGAGGGAGTGGGGAGGATGGTCGGCCAGGTCTCCACCCTAGGGGAGGCCATCGGCCAGGGGAGGAAAAGGGAGTGGCCGGCCAGCCAGGTTAGGTGGCCGGTCGGCCACTTACCCAAAAGTGGGGGCATTTTGGTCATTTTTGCATTTTCTATATATACACACCTCCATTGCCTCCGAAATCACACCCAAAGTTGCAAAACTTCTTCCTCTTGCTCTCTAGGCCACTTTCTCTCTCAGATCTGCATTTTATACGCGTCCCTCGGCCTCCCACGCAAGTTGTTTTTGCGAAATCTTTCAGATTTAAGCACTTTGAAGCGACTAAATTTCGACTTTGGGGCTTCTCTTCTCATTTTCACCACTTGAGGTAATTTTGTTTCAATATTTGGAAGATTTTCCCGGGGGTTGACTTTTGTTGACTTTTTCATTTCCCGAGAGTTGACTTTTGTTGACTTTTTCCAATTTTGGCCCATTTTGCTCATTTTTGCTCCTCTTTGCAGATTTCTCGCAATGGCAGGTCATTTTCCTCACGACGGAGGTTTTCCTGGTCGAGATGATTTTGACTTTATGGTATTTCACGGGTTCGCCTTTCTTTCCCGATCGATATGCTCCGGCGGTTCATAGGCTTCCGCGAGCCACTTTCCGTCATTTTACCGATTTTAACGATCGAGCACCCGGGGATCTTCTCTACGAGAGTCGAGCAAAGACCTCTCCTATGATGCAGAGGTATTTTATTATCCGCATCTTTCGTGCATTCTCAGACTTTGCCATGCTTAGACACACGCTTAGCTTACTTACACAAGATTTGTATTTTGAGCATGTGATTTAGCCACTTGAATTTCATGAACACTTGGCATTGAATAATTGTGAACGACAAAGGCACCTTAGTTAGAAATTGAACACACAGCCCAACATTGATTCATCAAGACACACTGAAGTTGAAAATGAGCACACAAAGACATAATCGACCAAGAATAGGACACGCAGCCTCCAAACTCAGATTTTCAACACACAAAATTTTGAAGCTTAACACACACTAATCGATTAAAAGTAGAACACACAACCCTAAACTTGAAGCACCGAATACACAAAGATTTGAAGTGAACACACGTTTAATCGACGCTGAGTAGAACACACGCCCCAATTTGAAGTGAACACACACCCATCGATGTTGAGTAGAACACACAGTCCCAAACTTGAAGCAAACGCACAGCCCACTGATGTTGGGTAGAACACACAGTCCCAAATTGAAGCGAACACACATTAATCGATGTTGAGTAGAACACACAATCCCAAACTTGAAGCGAACGCACACCCATCGATGTTGAGTAGAACACGCAATTCCCAAACTTGAAGCGAACACACGGCCATCGATGTTGAGTAGAACACACACCCCCAAACTTGAAGCTTAACACACCAATCGATGTTGAGTAGAACACACATTCCCAAACTTGAAGCGAGCACACAGTCCACTGATGTTGAGTAGAAGACACGATTCCAATTTGAAGCGAACACACGTTAATCGATGTTGAGTAGAACACGCAATTCCGATTCGGTTAACACACAAATTTAATCGATGTTGAGTAGAACACACATCCCAAACTTAGATGTAATCAAACTTGAACACGCATCGCTTTTCACTTCATTTGCACACAGCTCATTTTTATTTGTCGATCCATGCATTGATTCTAAATGCGTGTTCGTTTCTCGACAAAGGCGAGGATATGGCTCCACCGCAAGGGAATGGTATTTTGAGCTTCCTAAGTCGTCCGGGATTGGTCGATCTTGCAGATTTGGGCCATTCTCGCAGAGGGTTATCTCGTTGCCTCATTAGTAGGACCCTATTTGCGCCTTTTAGCAGAGAGGTGGTGGGACACTACCAACTCCTTCCATTTTTCATGACGGGGACATGACCATGACCTCACTGGATTTCGCCATGCTCACCGCCTAGACTTAGGCGGTGCCCATTCCCTATGACGAGGATATGGGTGGGTGGCAGTCGCTGGATGCATTTGTTGGGGACACACCACCAGAGACAGAGGTTCGGGGAGAGTCCGATACTCCTGGTTTGTTTCCTATTTCCGGCGGCCACAGATGGAGCCTGAGACTCCTGAGGAGGCGGAGCAGTACGCCCGTGGTTTCCTCATGTACCTCCTCGGGACCACCTTGTTCGCCGATAGAGGGAACATGGTAGGGTTGTACTTACTGAGCGCTCTGGTAGACCTATCACAGGTGAGCCAGTATGATTGGGGCGCTGGCCTGGCTACCCTTTACTGCTACATGAGCGCAGTCTCTCGCACACGAGGGGACTTACTCGGCGGCTACTGGAGAGCCTGGGAGGTACATTCCGTCCTCTTGATTTACATTTTGCTCCTCATTACTTGTTCACTGCACACACACGGCGCACTTTGCATTCTGTATTCTGCCTTTAGCACTTTGTACTCACACTCTGCATTGCCTTTCTCAGCTGTGGGTGTATGTGTACTTCCCCACATTGGCCCCGGAGATGGAGGTGGTGGGACCTCCTATGACTCCATTTTCTTTGATGTTTGAGGGCGAGCATCTGGCGAGGCCTCGAGAGACTCTCTCCTCTCTGCGACGATACTTTGATACTGTTCGAGCGACAGAGGTATTGCTTGAACTCTCAGTTCCTTTTATTTTTATCTTTGATCTGCTTCAGATATCCGATTTCGACCGATTTGTATATCGTTATCCACAGATCACCGGCACTTTGGGCGCCTTCGCGATTTGTGCTCGAGACTCAGACTCGGGCGCCGAGTTGTTGTCGACAGATTCTCGCCGAGGGACCGCCGGTGGTTTGGTTCTCGGGGAACGCTTGGCCGATATGGGGGCGATTCTCGTGACACTCGCCAGGCCTCCGCACACCATGCGGATCACCGATAGATTATCCCCGAGGAGGTCGAGCAAGATATGCAGGCGTTGATGCTTTGTTGCATCATCTCGATGGGAACTACGCCACCTACCGCAAGATATATTTGATGCCCCCTGACGGAGTGCGGCTCCCAAGACGGAGGTTCATCGCGCACCATCTTCGAGTCGCGCCCATACTACGATATCCCTTCTTCTAGCGTACCGCACATCCAGAGGTGGGGCGCTCGATCCCTCCGATCCTCCGACTCTTGATCATCCAGTAGGCTGACATGCCGAAAGGATTTAACCGGGCGATTTGGGACGCTTACAGATTCCGCTAGAGCCTCCTCCGCCGATCATAGATATGTTAGAGACCCCGACTCGCCTTAGATGTTTTTTTCACTTTGATTTATCAATGATATTTGAACATTGATTCCATATCGATAGTTTTGCATTTGTATTTGCGACCTCCGTCAATATACGGACGAAGCCGCCGATGCTAGCCACATTCGAGGGCATGATCCTTCGGAGGGAGACGCAGATGAGCATCGTGGGTGTAGAGGTACTCTTCATTTTCCTCAGCATTAGCATGTTTCCGATGCTACTTTAGCTTTAGACCTTCTGCTGTATTGATAGACTGTGTAGAGCACATCTGACACACACCCTTTTCTCATTCTCCATTTCGCCCTGCTTCTTATGCTTGAAGTGATGTATTGCACTTTGCATCTTCAGATGCCTCCCCAGATATGCTTCATCACGGGCCAGCCACGGGCCCTCTCAGAGAGGTCAAGGTGCTAGACCTACCCGAGGTACTGTGGATCGGAGGAGCCGGGCCATCCAGTCTCATCGAGGAGTCATGGCGAGGGTCGTCTCGCAGACGCAGGGCACCCATCGTCGAGGATGACGAGGAGGAGATCGCAGATCATGTGTCAGAGGCATCTCCTGGAGAGGGAGGCCCTGGTCTTGGTTCCGAGAGCGGAGACGAGCCTGAGGGGGATCCGGAGGATGACAGCTCCGATCCAGATGGTGATGATGATGTAGAGATTATCCCGCAGAAAAGGATGAGGGGGCCTCCCCCTTCTCGCTCCCGAGGGCACTGATGTTATTTCCTGCTTTATTCTACTTTTTTAGCTAGTAGTTTGTAGCACTTTGCACATTTGTTAGGCAGTTTTATTTTCTGTAAAACTTGTACCTTTATTTTTGTAAGACATGATGAAATGAAACAGCTTTTGAAAAGATGTTGTATTTGAAATTCTCAGCATCGCATCGCATCACTTTGCACAAAATGGAATTGAATGGAAATGCGCCTCATGTATTTACCGGGTTAGGTAGGGAACCGACGCAACAAAGCAAAACAAAACGACTCACTAAGAAATAACACAGCATCTTAGCGAGTTTACAACTCGATAAACAAAGTACAATAATGTTAACGACTCAAAAGACAAGACTTAACAAAATTGTGTAATCAAAAAGTAACAACTCAAAACGCAAAACGCGACAGCTCGACAAAACTTACAACTCAATAAGCAAAAACAACAACTTGATAAGCAAAAATATAACACGATGTACTTCGGATGGACTATCTGGATAATGGAGTGTATCCAAAATTGATAGGCCTGGATGCCTTCTACTGCCGGGGGACAACCAGATTTGCAGGGAGTCCACTACTGCTATAGGTAATGTTTCCCACCCAAGCTCATTTGTATTTGCTTACATCACTCGACCCTCGGGCTCGACTTTTCTCGCAAAACCCTTATCTTACTTTTCTCTCGTCGCACATCTCTCTATTCTTTATTCTCTCATTTTTCATCCCTCCCCCAGATATGGTTGACGGAGAAGTTGCAAGTTGTGGACTCTTGCCCTGCCTATTCAAATTTCGGGTTACTTTTTCGAACGCTTAGTTAATGCTCCCGATGAGAGCCGGTGGTTCAATGGATGCGCAACTTGTCGCCAGATCGCATTGCATGGCGCCCCTCGCTTAATCTTTTCAAATGATGAGCTACAAAGATGTTCCAGATACCGATCCGCCTCGATCGCTTGACTCATCAGATATTTTATTTCCCATTCCAGACTCGCGCTAGTTCGGTCATACAAGTTGGGCCTAAGTTGGCCTCAAGCTCGACTAGCTCGAGGGGCGCAGGACGCCGACTAGACTATGCCCCATTTATTGCTTTATTAGTACTTTCAAGTTTCTTTATGAATGTAATAAAAGCAACTTCAATTGTATGCAAGAGCGTAAGAACATCGCTTCGAAATCAATGAAATTGAAGGTTGTGGTACTGAAAATTCTCCGCTTTTGGTCCAAAAATGGTCTTAGTTGTGAAAAAGATTAATTTGAACAAAGTCAACTTTTATGAAAATTTTTCAAAACTATTTTCGATATGGATCAGAACTGGATACGCCTGAAATCTGTCACTGAGATACACAACCCCGAATCCTAGCAACTGGAAAGTTGCCCCTAGTCTGAAAAAGGGGCCTCGGCAAAGTGTGGCAACGGAAAGTTGCCCCTAGTCTGAATGACGCCAGAACACTTCAATGCAACGGAAAGTTGCCCCTAGTTTGAATAGCACTGTACCGGAGATCGTAGTGAATGCTGATGAATAAAGATGACTGAGGTGATCAAGATGGACTAAGTCGATCGGGGAAAAGCTTGTGACTGAACTTCAAGATGAAGCTGCCTACGTATCCCAAAGATGGGAATCAAGTCTTACGTAGTTCAGGCTTAGGTTCGCTCGAGTGTTTTTGCTCTCCTTTTGCGCTCTAACTTTTGCCAAGGCCGCCTTTATGGTTTTCAACCTTGCGAGCTCGCTTTTATAATTTTCAAATTTTCTATGCTCGAGTATTGCCTAGGTCGCCTTTTCGGTTTTCGCCCAGCGAGCCTCTCAAGGGTAGTATTTCTTCAACTTGTCCATATTGATCGGTTGGGAAAACTCCAAGCCATCTAGATCCATCGTAACCACGCTCCACCGACTGCATTGACTTGATGATGTAGGGACCACCCAATTGGGTCCGAACTTGCCCTTGGTCGTGGATGGGAGCTCGGTTGTCCTTGAGCACCAAATCTCCTTCTTTCAAGTTCCTGGACTTAACCTTCTTGTTAAAAGCCCGGGCGATTCTGCGTTGATAACCCTGAACGTGGTACAGCGCTTTCAATCTCCTTTCATCAAAGAGCATGAGTTCTTCAAATCTATTCTCACGCTAATCTGCTTTCGGCTATCCGCACTCGCCAATACTCTCAATGACGGAACCTCAATCTCGATAGGTAGAACGGCCTCCATCCCGTAGACTAATGAATACGGAGTCGCCCCAGTAGAAGTCCTGATTGAAGTCCTGTAGCCCCACAGAGCAAATGGCAGCTTATCCGGCCAGTCCCGATAGTTTCCACCATCTTCTGTAGTATGCGCTTGATGTTCTTGTTGGCGGCCTCAATCGCCCGCTGGTTTGCGGCCGTAAGTAGACGACTTATGAAAAGCCACGCTTGTATTTCTCCAACAAGTCAATCACCTCCTTCTTGAAGTGGGAACCATTGTCCGAGACTATTTCATTCGGACTCGTGAGCGACAGATGATGTTGTTTCGATGAATTTTGCAACGCAGAAGCTTTCAACACCGCATAAGATTGGGCTTCAACCCACTTTGTGAAGTAATCTATCGCTACGAGGATGAACTCATGCCCATTTGACCCTTTCGCGTGACGGCCCGACACGCCAATTCCCCAGATCAAAAAGGCCACGGCGAAGTCATGTTGTACAAATTTTGACGGCGGATGTTCATGCGATTCGCATGAATCGACACTTGTGGCATCGCCAACAAAACCGATACAATCCTCCTCCATGGTGGACCAATAATAACCTTGTCTAAGGATCTTTCCGCCAACATCACCCCATTCATATGTGCACCGTGATTCACCCCGTGGATGGCTTCCATCGACGTTTGGACTCTTCAAAGATCAACACACGCTTTATGCATTCCAGATGACCTCTTCTATACGCTTTACCCCGCAGATGATGAACTGGATCGACATTCTTCCGATTGCCCTCTTGTCTTTGGCATTTACCCCTGGCGGGTATGTTTCTGTTTCCAAAAAGTTCCAGATGTCGTAATACCAGGGGTGTTCGTCCTGAACTTCATCTATGGCTGCAATCGACTCATAGGCAGGTGCGAATTTCTGGTCGATAATGACTGGACGCATTCGGACTCCACGTGGGATGTCTATCATGGATGATAGAGTTGCTAAAGCATCTGCGAACTTGTTGTTCTCTCTTAGTAGATGAGTAAAACTTAACTTTTCAAACCGAGGAATCAAGAAATCCAAGGTTTGGTGATACATCATCATATTTTCTTTTTTACTTTCCAGCCCTTTAGCTTGAGACACAACAAGATTCGAATCTCCGATGACGCCCAAATTGCCTTGCCCCTAATTCCGTGGTCGCCCATACCAAAGAATGCACGCCAGATTCTCGCTTCGTTATTTGAGACTTTGAAACGGAGTTTGAAGGCTAGAGGATACGGAATTGTCGGTGCTATCAAGAACACTCCTATCCCATACCCATGTTGATTTGACGCCCGCCAAAGTACATTGTCCAACTTTCCTCGCCGATATGCGTAATTGCTTCATCCGGGAATAGGTACTCAATCGCTTCATCCCTCAACCGATGGTCGGCAAGGAACTCGCTATCGCTTCTCGCTTCTTTATCGACTTAGGCCACATATGTAAGATCAAATTCGAGAGCAACAACAACCAACGAGCTAGCCTACCAGAAGTTACCGGTTTCTAAAAGATATTTGATGGGATCAAGTCGCTAAACCAAAGATTACAGAGTGAGCTAACAAGTAGTGCCGCAACTTCGGTAGCCCATACCAGAGCTAAGCAAGCCTTTTTCCAAAATGGCGATACCGGTTTCATACTCTAGCATTTTCTTGCTCAAATAATAGATGGCTTTCTCCACCCTATCTTCTCGATTCTTGTGCAAGCATGCAAACCCATCGTGGTCTCAACATCGACAGTACAAAATCAACGGTTTCGATTCTCGTGGCGATAAAACGGTGGGTTCTCAGAGATATTCTTTAACTGCTCAAATGCGCCTTGGCACCGCCGTCCCATCGAATTTCTTGCCTTTCTTCGAAGACCAAAAAGTGGTTCACAAGTCAAGGTTAGTTTTGAAATAAACCGCCTTATGAATTGCACTTTACCCGTAAAGCCTCGCACCTCTTTTTCGCCTTTGGTGGTGGCATTTCTAAGATGGCCTTGATTTTGGAAGGGTCGACCTCGATGCCCCTTTTGTGTGATCGTAAACCCCAAAGATTTTTCCCAGTAACACCAAACGACATTTCGAGGGTTTAACCGCAACTCAATTCCCCGATCCTTTGGAAAAACTTGCGCAAGGCGTGTAGTGGCCCTCTTTCTTTGGACTTGACAATCATGTCGCCCACGCACACCTCAACCTCTTTGTGGATCATATCGTAATATTGTGGTCGCCCGCTGATAAGTAGCCCCAAAGCTTTTCAACCCAAACGGCATTACCCGATAGCAAGATGTTCTACGGGTGGTGAATGCGCTTTTTTCCGTCTCCGTGCCATCACAACTGGTTATAGCCCGAGAAGCCATCCATGAACGAGAGCAAGGCATGCCCCGCCAGAAAGTCCACTAGCTCATCAATGTGTGGCAGGAAAATCGCCCTTTGACCGCTCATTAAATCCTCAAGTCTACGACACCCGGATCTTGCCATCTTTCTTCTAAGACCTAGCACTATGTTGGCCAACCAAGTGGGATATTCTCGATACTAGCAGAAGCCCGGCCAATTTGCTTGGTGACCTCTTCTTTGATCTTGAGAGCCCAATCCGGCGGATCCTTCGAAGCTTCGCTTGATAGGTCGGGCCTCGGTCAAGGGGGATCCGATGTCGCATAATCTCGAGATCGATTCTGCATATCTTCGTAGGACCACGCGAAAACATCTTTGAAATCTTTTAATAAAGCGACTAAGCGCTCCTCCGAAGACAACGTGGACCCGATCCGACCACCAAGGGTCCTCCTCAAGACTAATATTCACGTAAATGATTTCATCCGTTAAGGGTTTAACAAACCTCTCTTGCTCTTGCTCAATTAGTCGTTGCAAAACCGAGGAACTTCGCCCTCGCTGCTTTTGATCAAAATTTTGAAAGTCCTGATTTAAACAATAAATTAGGGGCACAGAAAAGTACTCGGAAACCACATTCACCTCATTCTCATTAAGTTCATCTAAATCGTCTGATTCATCGGTTACAACAGACTCAAATGAAAAGGAAAAAGACGACCTGGACAAGACTCTGGCATCCGGGTTAACATCCCCAGGAGTACCAGACTCAGACTCAGTCGAGCAGGAACCTGATTCCGACTCACAAGACTCGGTGGAATCAGATTCCGCCACTACCCGACTTTAATCGCCGGATAAGAATCCTCCTCAGATCGCCAAGTGAGCGAGGGTGCGATCGATGCGCCCAAGATAGTCACCGGTTGGCTCGCACTGCTTTCATCTCCAATCACGAAACCGCGACGTTATTCCCAAGCAATCTCGTCGATCGGAGGATCGAGAGGAGACATGCTGCTACCCCATTTCCAATTCAAGGTGCCCTCGTGATCCTCTCGCCAGATTCTCGCTCAATCTCGCTTATTGGGTCTGCTCGCTTCGCCAGAACGCTATCCCCAGATAGTTGCGGTCGAAGAAGATTTCGAAACCTGCACGCGCTTCCTCCACGCTCAACCATGGTTCGGGAAGCCGCAAATGGAAAATCTTCCTCCCGGACGAAGCGTCTGCTCGTGGTACCCCAGATGGGCCTATGCATTAGATCAAAGGCTTCCCAATTGCCGCCTGCCCCGCCGCCATTTCCTTTCCTTTCTCGCCCATTTCTTGGTAGGCAGATAACCTAAACCAAAGGTATGTGGATTATGTGGCACTTCGGCCAACGATGCGACACCTTCCCGGCCGCTTCTTCCCAATCCCATCCTGTGGATATGTCAGAGCTTGTTCATGAGGTAGACGGCTTGAGCGCCGACATACAAACCTTCATTCACACCATTATGTTTTGCACCACCCGGCCTCACCAAAGTAAATCCCGATATAAACATATCCTCCATGCCGTGTTCAATCTCCAGATCAAGGAGATACCTCCGGAGGGGGATGGATTGATGAGTTCCCAAAACAATGGCTACTCCTTTCCAAAGGGGTATTTCACCATTTGATGTAGAGTAGATGAGACGGCCTTCACCGATGCAACCAGTGGTCGCCTAAAAGCATGTTGAAAGATGCAGGACCTCCAAGACATGAAAATCTATTTCGTGTTGTCCAGCCCAATCTTGGTTTGATTTTCACCGTCCCCAAGACATCCCTCGCTTGTATTATCATATGCCTCGACATTTGAGTAGTCGGTGTGAAGTCCGCAGTTTTAACCCAATTGCATACGCCGCTCGCCGGACAGACATTGATAGCGGACCCTTGTCAACAAGCACCACCGAATCCATTTGTCCTTGCATTCTACGGAGATGTAGAGAGGTCTTATGATCCACGCCTCAGCGGCAATTCTTGTCCGTGAAGGTCAATGCCGGGAACCTCCTCCGAAGACCAAACCAACTAGTTGTTCCACAGAGTTTCGATGGAAAGTTTCGCTCATCCATGGCAGATAAGACACCGCGTGCACCTCGGCCATAAGCAAATTCCCCAAATGGAGATGTTCCGCTGTATTTTCTTTAGCCGCTTCAAGACACTCTTCTTCCACTTGCTTCTTCGCTTTCCGCCTCCTTATCTTTCCCCGATGCCTCGGGTTGATCAAGGTGTGGGGGCTTGAAATACCGCCCACTTCTAGTCATGTGGTCTACCTCCTCGAGGTACTGTGCATCGTCCTGGCCACCGCCTAGCTTCGCCTCAGGTGGGCAAGATACAAGTCGTCATCTTCCCACCACATTCCATTAGCGCCTAGCGCATCCGTCCGGCTCGCTTGTTTGTGCTCTCGCATTTTATTTCTCATGCTCACAAAGATGTTCACCTTCGTGCCCGCAAAGACTCTCAACTTCCTCATGGTTCTTTGCTTTTCTGCCTCTCAGAGTCCCATTTTTCTTGTTCCTCCAAAGAACAACCGTGCGGTTCTCAAAATGTTTCGCTCTTGAGCGAAATTCTTCAGACCGGGCGCCTCCGCAATGTAATCGATCCTCCTTCCGCCACAAATGGTACAATATCAGCCGATCATCCAACCACCCGACGACTTCGCCGACTCTCATCTTCGAACCGCTTAATCGATGCATCCCCGATTCCTCGCCAGAGGATTGAAGGTTGGCGAAGTCCTTTTCCACCGTAGTCAAATCATCCCCCGCCGATTCAAGCTTGACCCCCCGAGTCATACACAACTCAAATTTCTTCCGACAACCCCATACTCATTTTAGACCGCTCATTGACAAGATATATCCACTGGATCATAAGCTCGCCACCGAATTCTCGATAGCTCCACCCCAGATTCAACAGCTTCGCCTCCTCGGCTCCCGCCTGCTCCATCTTCGGTGGTCACCACCTTTGGCTCAGTTGGGAGGTGTCCAACACGCACAAGTCAAGGTTGCTTGGAAGGACCACCTCGGCTTGGGTAGGTGGGAGGAGTTATGTAGATCGGATCGTAAGATACGCCCCCAGTGCGGATAAGGTTGACTCTTTTTGGTGGATCTTGGTTGTGTTTGGGGAGTGGGTTGTTTGTGACGTTGGGTCCTTGAGGAGGTAGAATGATGTTCTTGTCAATGAGGTCCTGAATCTCATGACGCAGCCTGTAACATTGGTCGGTGTCATGACCATGCTGCTGGTGGTATTGGCAATATTTGGTCAAGTTATGGGAAGGGGGGAGTGGATTCGGTAGAGGTCTCGGTTCCAAGGGTTTCAGGTGCCCCTTTCTGACTAGAACCCCGAGGACTTTAGACAAAGGCATATAGAGTGGGGAGAAGGTTCGTTGACCCCTGGGTTGGTATCTTGAAGCTTGGTTACTGCTCCCAGAGGCATCAGAAAAGGGTGTGGCCGCCGCGGGCCTTGGTTGGGAAGGGGGATTGGTGGTGACCATTCCGACCTCTGGTTCTTGTATTGGCAGAGCCACTCGGCCCTCGCATTGGTATTCCGATTAAATGTTCTTCGGTCGATCCCGATCTTGGTCAAACAGACTGTTTCATTGCATCCTCTATCTCGCATCCCCATATCATGCAGATCTGGTGGGAAAAGGGATCAAAATCATCTTCTTCATTAATGCCGTACCGGAGATTGCGCACAATCATCCGAATTTGATCTCTATCGCTTGGCCTCAAGGTCATCATCGATGCCTTGGCTCTCCACCGGTGACGAAATCGTAAAAGATTCTTTAGGCTCTCGCTTCGTCGCCTCGAGATCACGAGTCGTGACCTCGACGGCGGTTGTATGAATATTGTGCAAGGAAGGCCTCACCATCTCATCCCGCTTTGTTTTCACATCATCATCGAAGTTTTGAGTACCAAGTGGATGCCACACCCGACAGGTTCGACCAACAAAGAAAGCTTTTTGCGGTCGGGTTAGGCCCATTGGTCTTAAGACGTCCGAGAATAGCCGAGGTGGACCATAGGATCCTCGCACTCCATCAAAGCGATCGATCCGGGGCATTTTAAATTGTCGGGCGAGTCACGGCCACATCAAGATAGCCGCCTTCAATATTTGGGATGGCCTTCGCCTTGAGACTTCTTAAAGAGCTTCTCCAACTTGCTCAATTTCAGAGTCGTTCGTCTACCTCGAACTCAAATGGAGAGTCCGGGTGCTTAGGGGTAATGTTTTTGGACAAGGTAGAAGCGGGCGAGCCACTGCTGGATGACCTGTGTCCTCTTGAACGCTTGGGGGTTTGGGCGTAATGTTCTGCTGATTCGAGGGTATTCGCAGCCCGGCATTTTGAGGGTTTGAGGGCATTCGCGCAGGTAGTTGTTCGTAATGGGGCCCCGTGAGGAGGAGCTCGATTTGAAGCAGACGCCGCTCATTGCTAACTGGGATCAACTCGCATCATGGGCCATGACAGCCTCGTTGTCCGAAAATTCCGGGCGGATAGCATCATCTTGCATTTGCTTCATGCTTTACCATCCGCGATCATCGCCTCTATTGTTGGGTTCTGTTGTTCCATCTCAAAATCGCAAGGGTGTCTCTATAGCGTAAATGGGAATCTCAACCCGACTATCTGCTCTAAAGTAGACCGCCGTGCAATAATCTTCGCTCGATGGATCAAGGCTTCTCGGTCTCCTTCTAAAAACCGGGGGTAGTGAATGGAACACCGGATGTCCGTCAACTAGATCCTCGGATCGAGTAAGTCGACGACCTCGTGTCCAGATTGCTTGGGGGGTATCGACGGGTTCGGAAGCAATTGTGCTACAAACCTGTCCCTAGCAAAAGGATAAATAAAGCGAAAAAGAAAGAAATAACCAGAAATAAAACGGGCAGCATAACGGCTTAAATTGAATACACCACACACAGTCGGGTATACAAACCAGAAATAAAACGGGCAGCATAACGGCTTAAGTTGAATACACCACACACAGTCGGGTATACAACAACACACAGTTGGTAAGCTGGCTATACATCCCTCAACATCGTCAATATTCTCAGATCATCGTTTCGATAAATCAATCGATATCCGCGACAATCGATTCCCAACATCGATAATGCCCGCAGTTCGATTCCCAAATTCAAAAATCGATGCCCGCAGTTCGATGCCCAAACTTATATCGATACATGCATTCCTGAGAGGCACACTCTAACAAGCACATAGCGTATAAGTGAGAGCCAAAACACCCCTATGTTGGGGTAGGGTTTCGCCCCTATTTTGTCAGAACTAGGGTTTCACTACGCACACAATGCTTCAAACAACCTATATCGTAAGCAACCCGCCCTAGTTTGGAATGGTCACTATGGATCCGAATATGCACTAGGTCGAATGGTCAAAGGGTGCCCCCAGAAACCGGGTTTGTGTTCCCATATCGGCAGAGCTCAGAATCGCAAGCCTTATGGACATGCCTTGACAAGACAAGCCTCAGGCAAACCGCTCAGGAATAGCAGATGGCAAACACGGTGTCCTAGGCGCACCAATGCAAATGCAATGCAAAGAAACACACAAGCGTAGTCAAAACCAGATATCATGAGTTCGAGTTAAGTTCTCTAATTCCCCAGCAGAGTCGCCAGAAACTGTAACAACGCCCGCGGGGGGACCTCGCTACAGCTCGGACTCGGTTTTTGTTGCGGTTCTCAATCTTGAACCAAAGAGTCCAAATCCGGCAAATCGTTTTGAAGGAAAACAGATTTTTTTGAAAAGAAGTGCCAAACATGGACTGCTTTGCCAGATAACAGAGTCGCCACCTAAATATTTTTAAAATGGGAAATTTAGGAAACCCTGACTCGGTGCCAAAAGGCCACGTGTCCGTCATCACCAAAGTTGGCTCGGGAACTTGGGTACGATTAGGGAAGGTCACATCGTGAGCACCCCCTCTCGCCCGGTCAAAGACCGGCCTCTACTAATCATGATATCTGTTTTTGAAAACATTGTATGCTCTTATTCCGATTATTAGCCTAGGTTACTATGTGATGCTCGCAAAGAAACAAGTATAGATCGGGCGTTCAATTGGAACTAAACATCTCATGTTTGTTTGTGAAAGATGGTTTGCTACCCGCAGGTAGGCTTAAAATACAGATTTTGCCACAATCTAGTGGGCTTAACAAACAATTGATGAATTGCTCCAATTCAGATAACTCAACCTGCACCCACAGGCATTCAAGGCAGATATATCACATAAGCACTTAGCCTCATGGCAAGCATGCTATCATGGCAGCACTCACACGCATGCAAGGATGCTAAAGCATAAAACTCACCTAGTACTCCAAGCCAAAACAAAAGCTCATTAGAAATCATGCATGATCCTAAGTATACTGTAATGCCTAATGCAACACATGCAAAGATGCGAACTATAGCAGGCTCGGCTACTCTAAAGATGGCATATGATGATGCTACAACTAACATGTATTCAACTCGGAATTGAAATACAGATGCAGTTTGTATGATGTGCCGAGCCCGATGCATGCAAGACAGACGAATGATGCAAACATGCTACCATACTGTATGCTAATCGAAATATGCCCTATATCTAACCATCCAAAGCGGATAAATAAAAGGGAGAAAGAAATGGGGGTTGGAAGACATACATCACACTCACACACCCTTATTACATTTATGCCCTCGCGCAGAGGGTCCGAATAAATAATAATACAGACCCGAATAAAAGAATATACAGTCCGAAATAATACAAATTCTAATTAATTAACAAATTAATTACAAAAGAATTAAAACTGGCGTGCAAGCCGGACCGCCGCTTCGTAGATGATGTATCTTGGTCATGGCGCGGAAATCCATCGAATGCCCCGATTAGCCTCGCTTGTAGTATTTCTCGAAATACGCGAATCTCAAAAGTTGCTAAACTCAATTTTGCCGCAACAGAGAGCGTGAAAAGGGCATAGCAATGTATTTCACAAATATATGCATGCCTCGATCCTCGTACACCAATCACGATACCGATGCATGATGGCCGAGGAATCGGATTGCACAATTCAATATAGGGATGAATGCGTATGAATGCTATAACAAAACCTAACTCCATCATGGGTAATCCGAGTGGTGGTGACTTGGGAATTGAGACTCATTACATCGAGTACAAAACGTGCCTCGTTTCCCGTGCGATATGCATGATATGCATGAAGTGCAACTAACATACAACCTAGCATGCACGATACTATGAAAATGAGATGCCTCGAAATGCGTGCCCACTGGCACGCAAACCGAGGCAATGCGGAATGACGCGCGAAATGTAATGATGGACTTATACCAACATGAAGGGGGCCTCAGCCACACTCACATAGGATGCCTGAATGAAAAGAATGAGGTGCCTCGAAATGCGTGCCCATTGGCACGCAAACCGAGGCATTGATGAAATATAAATCGGATAAAACAGAGTGCCTCGAAATACGTGCACGCGGGCATGCAAACCGAGGCGGAGGCATACGCAATGCCAAGCGGATAAAACAGAGTGCCTCGAAATGCGTGCACACGGGCACGCAAACTGAGGCGGAGGCATACGCAATGCCAAGCGGATAAAACAGAGTGCCTCGAAATGCGTGCACACGGGCACGCAAACCGAGGCGAGGATGTAATGAGAAAAACGGATAAAACCAAAGTGCCTCGAAACGCGTGCCCACAGGCGCGCAAATCGAGGCGATGATGAAAGAATGAAAATCGGATAAGACCGGCAGCCAAACGCGTGCCCACAGGCGCGCAAATCGAGGCGATGATGAAAGAATGAAAATCGGATAAGACCGAAGTGCCTCGAAACGCGTGCCCACAGGCGCGCAAATCGAGGCGATGATGAAAGAATGAAAATCGGATAAAACCGAAGTGCCTCGAAACACGTGCCCACAGGCGCGCAAACCGAGGCGATGATGAAATGAAAATCGGATAAAACCGAAGTGCCTCGAAACACGTGCCCACAGGCGCGCAAACCGAGGCGATGATGAAATGAAATGAAATAGCATACGGAATGCAACGATGGGCTTACACCGACATGGGAGAGCCTCAGCTCACCCACGTAGGAGGCCGTCGGGTAAAAACAAAGCTGCCTTGAAACGCGTGCCCGCGGACACGCAAATCGAGGCAATGACGTAGAAGCATGAAAATGCAAATTGGGCTTATGCCAACATGAGATAGCCTCAGCCACGCTCACATAGGCTGCCGGAATGAAAAGAATGAGATGCCTCGAAGTGCGTGCCCATTGGCACGCAAACCGAGGCAATGCAAAAATGATGCAAATGGCATGAGAAATGATATGCAAGCATGGCAATGGAATTTCAGCACCTAAATAAAGGGGAAAACAGCCCCGAAACAATTCGAAATAACACTCGAAGCATGTATTCATCCCGAAAATGTGAAATTAAGCCCCGAAATGGCCTATAGCCATGCTATACATGCAAAATATGATCATGGAAGCAAGAACAGTAGCAAGGCAGTCCCAAATATGGCATTTTTTCAGTAGCAAACTTGGCCAAAATGCAAGCATAGATAGATCAACAAGAGCATGCAAAATTAGTGGCCAAAAGAGGGGTATTGAGACAAGTGATATATGCAAACCCCAAATGGACAAACTTTATTCTACAATATTGAAGATGAGATAAAAATAAACACAATTGCAGAAGATGACATCCTCAAAATCAGAATACAAACATGCTATAAAATCCATGCAAAGTAGGCTCCCAAATAGGCTATATCATGAGACATGCAATGCACACACCAAATGACAAAACTTTCTTCATGAAATATGTAAAGGGGGTCAAAATAAGACCCCTTTCAGTTCTGACCAAAGGCCAAAACCAAAAGCACAAGAGGCTACAAAACATGCAAGAATACGGTAAATTTGATGGATTTCAAAGGAAGTACCAAAAATATACACCAAATGGCTTAAGGCCCTCAACATAACATGAAAAGGAGACAAAAACAAGGCTATTTCTAAGCCTGATGAAGGCTGAAATCCGGAGCCAAGTAAGCCTAACAAAGCATGCAAGAATTAGGGCCTAAAGTGAATTTCCAAGAGAGGTGGTATATATAATGGCCAAATGAGGTTGAGCCCTTCTACAATGTTGTAGAGGGACTCAAAATAAGCACAAAACCAGTAGGGGTCAGAGCCCCAAAAACAAAAGGAAGTAGGCCTAAACTAGCATGCAAGATGATGGCATAAAAGCTAGGTATTGAAACAAGTATATCATAGGGGCATCAAATGAAGTTGAGCCCTTCTACAAAGTTGTAGAGGGGCTCAAAACAAGCACAAAAGCAATAGGGGTCGGACCCCCAAATCTCGACCAATTAGAGTATAAAATTGAACCAAGAAAAAGTCCTAAAAGTTGGTTTTGAGTACTCACCCTTGAAGACTTGTCTTTCTTTGCTCCTTGGCTTTGATTTGTAGCTTCTCAACCTCTGAAATTCACCTCCTTGCTGCTAAAATGATGGTAGGGATGGTGAGGCTAGGTGTTGATGAAGGAATGGCCTTGATACTTGAAGCTTTTTTGGAGTTTAAAGCTTTGGAAATGGAGGATTTTGGAGGGGTGATCTTGAGACAAAATTTTCTAACCTTGAAGAAGGAGGGGGAGGGGCCTTCAAATAGGCAAGAAATGGGGTGTAAAAGGGGAGGGAAAGCATCCAATCTTTCCCTCCCGAAATATCCCCCGGATGAGGGAGACACTTTGAAAAGCAACGAGCAATTGAAGAATCTGGTCCGGCCAGTAATTTAGGGAGGTGGCAGGCCACCCACCCCACCTGGCAGGCCAGCCACCCATCATGGCCGGCCACACCCCAAAAATGAAGTGTAAAATCTCGCCGACCACCATACACAAGTGTCCTCCCATGTGTGTAGAATAAGGCCCTGTGGTGGAATTTGGCAACACCGAACCAGAGCCACAACATAGAGCTTGAAGGAGAGGCCCAAAAATGAAAGGCAATTTCGCCGACCACCATACCAAAGTGTCCTCCTAGATGTGTGCAACAAGGTTCCAAGGCCGAAATTGGCAACACCAAGCAGAGCCACAACATAGAGCTTGAAGGAGAGGCCCAAAATGAAACTCACAGCTTAGCCGACCAAGAGTTGGTAGGGTCCTCCTGTGTCCCTCATCACAGATATGTAGCTTTGGTGCAAGAAAATACCCCTAGGGTGTTCAACATTGGCCCGGAAGTGAGCAAAACGGGCGCCGGAAGAGCGAAACTGAGTATCTGGGATAATTGCTGGCCTCCCACCCCCCAGTGATCTTCCTGGTATTGAAACAGAGGTACCTGCCAAGTTTGAACAAAAACTAATGAGAAATGAACGCTCGGGGTCAAAACCGGGCAATCCGGGATCCCGAAAATGGGCTGCAGGTGCCGGAAGCGGTGTTCGGCAGCGAAGTGGGCATCTGTGACCCCAGTGTCCCTAGGAATGACAAAACAGAGGTTCCTGCCAAAAACCGGAGAAATCAGATACAAAATGAATGCTCGGGGCCAAAACCGCGAGGTTCGGGGCCCGAAAACCGGCTACAGACACCGGAAGTGGCATACGGCCACGAAGTGGGCATTGGGGGCCCCAGGGTTCTTCGAAATGATAAAACAGAGGTTCCTGCCAGGAACCGGAGAAAGCGGATGCGAAATGAATGCTCGGGGCCCAAACCGTCAATTCGGGGTCCCGAAAATGGGTCGCCGGGCACCGGAAGTGGTGTTCGGCTGCGAAGTGGGCATCAGGGGCTCCAGTGTCCCTCGGAACACTAAAACAGAGGCACATGCCAAAAACCGGAGAACTCGGAGATGGTTGGGCGGTCCCGAGCCGAGGCACGCGGCCTAACGGCTCCGAAAACCGGGAACCGGGCCCCGAAATGGGCAAAATGGCCTACGGCCACGAAAAGTAGCTCACGGCCACCGGGAGATAGTCTACAGGACCACTCCCTTCCCTCAGGAAAGAAAACAGAGAAAACCGAGTCTGGTTCGCAAACCGAGACAAGGTACGAAAGAGAGTTCGGAAGTCCGGAGGCAGGGCGCGCGGCCGCGACTCTGAGACTTCTGAACGCGCACAATATGCAACATCACCGAGCGCTCAACCGGTGACGTCTGAGTCTTAAGGTCGGTCAAAAATGGGGTGTCTACAGCCACGTGTCCGTCATCACCAAAGTTGGCTCGGGAACTTGGGTACGATTAGGGAAGGTCACATCGTGAGCACCCCCTCTCGCCCGGTCAAAGACCGGCCTCTACTAACCATGATATCTGTTTTTGAAAACTTTGTATGCTCTTATTCCGGTTATTAGCCTAGATTACTATGTGATGCTCGCAGCAAACAAGTATAGACTGGGCCGTCTGAATTGGAACAAAACACTTCATGTTTGTTTGTGAAAGATGGTTTGCTACCCGCAGGTAGGCTTAAAATGCAGATTTGCCACAATCTAGTGGGCTTAACAAACAATTGATGAATTGCTCCAATTCAGATAACTCAACCTCCACCCACAGGCATTCAAGGCAGTTATATCACATAAGCATTTAGCCTCATGGTAAGCATGCTATCATGGCAACACTCACACGCATGCAAGGATGCTAAAGCATAACAGCTCACCGAGTACTCCAAGCCAAAACAGAAAACTGATTAGAAACCATGCATGATCCTAAGTATACGAAATTGCCTAATGCAACACATGCAAAATGCAACTATAGTAGGCTCGGCTATTCTAAAGATGGCATGTGAGATGCAACAGCTATCATATATTCAACTTGGAATTTGAAATACAGATGCAGTTTGTATGATGCGCCGAGCCCGGTGTATGCAAAACAGATGAATGAATGCAAACATGCTATCATACTGTATGCTAAATGAAATATGCCCTATATCTAACCATCCAAAGCGGGTAAATAAAAGGGAGAAAGAAATGGGGGTTGGAAGACATACATCACACTCACCCACCCTTATTACATTTATGCCCTCGCGCAGAGGGTCCGAATAAATAATAATACAGACCCGAATAAAAGAATATACAGTCCAAAATAATACAAATTCTAATTAATTAACAAATTAATTACAAAAGAATTGAAACTGGCGTGCAAGCCAGGGACTGCCTCGCTTCTGATAGATGATGTATGCTGGGCTGCTTGGCGCGGAAATCCACTGGAATGCCCTGATTAGCCTCTGTTGGCAATATTTCTTGAAATGCGCGTCCGACTCCGAAAGTTGCTAAATTCTGAATTTTGCTGCAACAGAGAGCAGGAAAAGGGCACAGCAGTGTATTTCACGAATATATGCATGCCTCGATCCTCGTGCCACCAATCACGCATACCGATGCATGATGGCCGAGGAATCGGTTTGCACAACTCAATATAGGGATGAATGCGTATGAATGCGACAACAAAACCTAACTCCATCATGGGTAATCCGGAGTGTCGGTGACTAGGGATTTGAGAACCGTTCCGTCACTCGGAGTACAAAACGTGCCTCGTTTCCCGTGCGATATGCATGATATGGATGAAATGCAACTAATATGCAACCTAGCATGCGCAATGCTACGAGAATGAGATGCCTCGAAATGCGTGCCCACTGGCACGCAAACCGAGGCAATGCGGAATGACACGCGAAATGTAATGATGGACTTATACCAACATGAAGGGGGCCTCAGCCACACTCACATAGGATGCCTGAATGATAAGAATGAGGTGCCTCGAAATGCGTGCCCACTGGCACGCAAACCGAGGCAATGATGAAATATAAACCGAATAAAACAGAGTGCCTCGAAATGCGTGCACACGGGCACGCAAACCGAGGCGGAGGCATACTCAATGCAAACCGAATAAAACAGAATGTCTCGAAATTCGTGCACACGGGCACGCAAACCGAGGCGGAGGCATACGCAATGCCAAGCGGATAAAACAGAGTGCCTTGAAATGCGTGCACACGGGCACGCAAACCGAGGCAGAGGCATACGCAATGCCAAGCGGATAAAATAGAATGCCTTGAAATGCGTGCACACGGGCACGCAAACCGAGGCGAAGCTAAAATGGAGAACAGATACAATCGAAGTGCCTCGAAATGCGTGCATGCGGGCACGCAAACCGAGGCGATGACAAAATGAGAAAACAGGATAAAATCGAAGTGCCTCGAAATGCGTGCCCACAGGCGCGCAAATCAAGGCGATGATGGAAGATGAAAATCGGATAAGACCGAAGTGCCTCGAAACGCGTGCCCACAGGCGCGCAAATCGAGGCGATGATGAAAGAATGAAAATCGGATAAAACCGAAGTGCCTCGAAACGCGTGCCCACAGGCGCGCAAATCGAGGCGATGATGAAAGAATGAAAATCGGATAAAACCGCGGGCGCGCAAATCGAGGCGATGATGAAATGATGAAAAACGGATAAAACTGAAGTGCCTCGAAACGCGTGCCCACAGGCGCGCAAAGCGAGGCGATGATGAAATGATGAAAATCGGATAAAACCGAAGTGCCTCGAAACGCGTGCCCACAGGCGCGCAAATCGAGGCGATGATGAAATGATGAAAATCGGATAAAACCGAAGTGCCTCGAAATGCGTGCCCGCGGACACGCAAACCGAGGCGATGATAAAATGAGACGAGATGGCATACGGAATGCAACGATGGGCTTACACCAATATGGGAGAGCCTCAGCTCACTCACATAAGCTGCCGTCGGATAAAAATGAAGTGCCTCGAAATGCGTGCACACGGGCACGCAAACCGAGGCAATGGCATACAAACATGAAAATGCAAATTGGGCTTACGCCAACATGAGAGGGCCTCAACCACACTCACATAGGCTGCCGGAATGAAAAGAATGAGGTGCCTCGAAGTGCGTGCCCATTGGCACGCAAACCGAGGCAATGCAAAAATGATACAAATGGCATGGGAAATGATATGCAAGCATGGCAATGGAATTTCACACCTAAATAAAGGAAAACAAACCGAAACAATTCGAAATAATACTCGAAGCATGCATTCATCCCGAAAGTGTGAAATTAAGCCCCGAAATGGCCTATAGCCATGCTATACATGCAAAATATGATCATGGCCGCAAGAACAGTAGCAAGGCAGTCCCAAATATGGCATTTTTCAGTAACAAACATGGCCAAAATGCAAGCATAGATAGATCAAGTGATATATGCAAACCCCAAATGGACAAACTTTCTTCTACAACAATGAAGATGAGATAAAAATAAGCACAATTGCAGAAGATGACATCCTCAAAATCAGAATAAAATCATGCTAACAATTCCATGCAAAAATGGAGCTCAAAAGAGGCTATAACAAGAGTCATGCAATGCAAGCACCAAATGACAAAATTTTCTTCATAAAATGTGTAAATAGGGTCAAAATAAGACCAAAGTCAGTAGGGGTCGAAGTCCCAAAAACAAATAGAAATAGGTCAAAAGTTGCATACAAAAATGGGCACACTTGATGGAATTTGAAGGAAGTGGTGGATACAATGGCCAAATGAAGTTGAGCCCTTCTACAATGTTGTAGAGGGGCTCAAAATGAGCACAAAACCAGTAGGGGTCGGACCCATGAAAACAAAAGGAAATAGGCCTAAACTAGCATGCAAGATAATGGCATAAAAGCTAGGTATTGAAACAAGTATATCATAGAAGCCTCAAATGAAGTTGAGCCCTTCTACAAAGTTGTAGAGGGGCTCAATATGAGCACAAAACCAGTAGGGGTCGGAGCCCCAATTCTCAACCAAATAGAGTATAGAAATGAATCAAGAAAAAGCCCTAAAAGTTGGTTTTGAAGACTTACCCTTGAAGACTTGTCTTTCTTTGATTCTTGGCTTTGATTTGTAGCTTCTCAACCTCTGAAATTCACTTCCTAGCTGCTGGAATGGTAGTAGGGATGGTGAGGCTAGGTGTTGATGAAGAGAAGACCTAGGGACTTGGAAGCTTTTTGAGGTTTTGAGCTATGAAAATGGAGGAATTTGGAGAAGTCTTCTTGAAGACAAATTTTTCAACCTTGAAGAAGGAGAGGGAGGGCCCTTCAAATAGATAAAAAAATGGGGTGTAAAAGGGGAGGGAAAGCACCCAATCTTTCCCTCCCGAAATATCCCCCGGATGCCCCGGGATATGTTGGAAAATATCCGGACAATTTGGGGCCAGTGAAGCAGAAAGGTGGCCAGTAATTTGGGAGGTGGCCGGCCGGCCACCCCACCTGGTCGGCCAGCCACCTACCATGGCCGGCCGGCCACCCCCAAAAAAGGAAGTCAATATTTGCTGGCCGACCACCATGCCAAGGTGTCCTCCCAAGTGTGTAGAATAAGGCCCTAGGGTCGGAATTTGGCAACACTGAACCATGAGTCACAACATAGAGAGCTTGAAGGAGAGGCCCAAAAATGAAACCAATAATTGCTGGCCGACCACCATACCAAAGTGTCCTCCTAGATGTGTGCAACAAGGTTCCAAGGTCAGAAATTGGCAACACTGAAGCAGGAGTCACAACATAGAGCTTGAAGGAGAGGCCCAAAAATGAAACCAATAATCTCTAGCCGACCACCATACCAAAGTGTCCTCCCATGTCCTCTGATCACAGATATATAACTTTGGTTGGAAGAAAATACCCCCAAGGTGTTCAACATTGGCCCGGAAGTGAGAAAAACGGGCTCCGGAGGAGTGAAACTGGCTATCTGGGATAATTGCTGGCCTCCCACCCCCCAGTGATCTTCCTGGTGTTGAAACAGAGGTGCCTGCCAAGTTTGAACAAAAACCAATGAGAAATGAACGCTCGGAGCCAAAACCGAGCAATTCGGGGTCCCGAAACTGAGCTGCGGGTGCCGGAAGTGGTATTCAGCAGCGAAGTGGGTATCTGCGACCCCAGTGTCCCTCGGAAGGACAAAACAGAGGTCCCTGCCAAAAATTAGAGAAAACCGATGCAAAATGAATGCTCGGGACCAAAAGGCGATTTGGGGTCCCAAACCGATTCTGAGCACCGAAAGTGGCATCTGACCACGAAGTGGGCATCGAGGCCCAGTGTTCCTCGAACATTAAAAGCAGGTCTCTGCCAAAAACCGGAGAAAGCGGATGCGAAATGAATGCTCGGGGCCCAAATCCACGATTCGGGGTCGAAAATGGGTCATGAACGCAGTGGTGTTAATTGCGAAGTGGGCATCGGGGCCCTAGTGTTCCTCGGAACATTAAGCAGGTCTCTGCCAAAAAGCGGAGAACTTCGGAGATGGTTGGGCGGTCGAGCCGAGGCACACGGCTGACGATTCAAAGCCGAACCGGCTCGAAATGGGCGAAATGGCCTCTGACCACGAAAAGTAGCTCACGGCCACCGGAGATAGTCTGAGACCACTCCCTTCCCTCGGGAAAGAAAATAGAAAACCGAGTCGGGTTATGGCGAGACAAGGTAGAAGATGGTTCGAAGTCGGGAGGCGGCGGCGGCCACGACTCGAGACTTCGAACGAGCACTGATGCAACATCACCGGCGCTCAATCGGTGGACGTCGAGTCTTAAGGTCGGTCAAAAATGGGGTGTCTCTATTGCCCTCTTTGTGAACTTCGAAAGTCAAGAAGTGACGGGAGTGAATGTCAAAGCCCAGAGACGACCCATTTTTGACAAGGCCGAAGACTTAGACAATCATACAAGATAAACAGAGATATGTGCCCGCAGACAAAATGGGGCAAAATGCAAAATGATAGGCGCGGAGCCAGATGATCATGCAAATGCAGCAAGCTGTAATGAAGCAGGTATTGACAAATAGATGCAACAGTTTTAAGCAAGAATGCAAAGCAAACAACTACATTTCATGCAGTTAGGAATGCGGAGAATCATTCAATTCTCGTCGCGTCTCACACGGAGAAGATACGATACCTGCGCGATTCGTCTGGTCGCACCAGCCTCAAATGAACCGTACATACAATATCGTGCCTGCAAAAATAGAGAAATTCAACAGGAACAATATGCCAACAACATATATTCAATGTAATTCCTATGATTCCAAAGGTTCGACACACACAGTGTCAGTGAACGAATGCAACACAACGCGAGAAGAGATAATGCGCGACAACGCACGTCCAAGCATAGAAGTATTGTACACCGAGAAATCATGCATGACAATGCAGATCATTCGTGAGGATGCGAATTATGAGCCAAATAACGTAAAACGAGCACAAATCAGGATGCCCATTTGACATGAAATGGCAATGGAAAAGCGAGCATTTCGGCGACGGCAACTCGATCGCGGCCTCTGATTCACCTCCCGGAGAGGTCACAACATGTTTAAAAAGGATACACTCTGATTTTGATGAATAATGATGAGACACATGTCAATAATTGCAATTAAAGTTTCAGCGGAGCAATTCGCGCCAGAAAGTGTACTTTTCTTCAACTTTTTCGGGTCCCGGGAGCTCCGATTTTCCTCAAAATTTGCAGAGAGGTAGGGGAGGGAGGGGGGAAGGTGGTCGGCCAGCCCATTGCCCTAGGAGAGGCCATCGGCCAGGCCAAAAAGTAGAGGGGCCGGCCAGCCAGGTTAGGTGTGGCCAGGCCACCGCCTAAAGGGGGCAAAATGGTCATTTGGCATTTTCTATATATACACACCCCCCTTGCCTTCGAACTCACACCCAAAGTTGCTAAACTTCTTCTTCTTGCACTCTAAGCCACTTTCTCTTTCAGATCTGCATTTTAATCGCGTCCCTCGGCCTCCCATAAGTTGTTTTTTCGAAATCTTTACGATTTAAGCACTTTGAAGCGACTAAATTTCGACTTTGGGACTTCTCTTCTCATTTTCACCACTTGAGGTAATTTTGTCTCAATACTTGGAAAATTTTTCCGGAGTTGACTTTTGGTTGACTTTTCATTTCGAGAGTTGACTTTTGTTGACTTTTTCCAATTTTGGCTCATTTTGCTCATTTTGCTCCTCTTCGCAGATTTCTCGATATGGCGGGCCATTTCCCTCACGGCGGAGGTTTTCTGGTCGGAGATGATTATGATCTTATGACACTACCCCAGGGTCGCCCTTTCCTTCCGTCGTTATGCTCGGTGGTGCATAGGCTTCCGCGAGCCACTTTTCGTCATTTTACCGCATTCAACGATCGAGCACCCGTGGATCTTCTTCTACGAGAGCCGGAGCAGCACCTCTCTTATGACGCAGAGGTATTTTACTTTATTGTCTGTATTTCTCGTGCATTTCATACTCCTGTCATGCTTAGACACACAGTTTAACTTACGACATGAAACTTGCACCCTGAGCATGTAACTTAAACACTTTCATGAACACCTGGCATACTTGAATAATTGTGAGCGCACAGTGCACATTAGTTAGAAATTGAACACACAGCTCAAACATTGCTTCATCGAAGACACAATCCGAAGTCGAAAATGAGCACACAGCACATACTGACTAAGAGTAGAACACACAGTCCCAAAACTCAGATTTTCTGAACACGCAGCCCAGATTCGAAGCGAACACACAGCCCATTGATTGAGTAGAACACACAGCCCTAAACTTTGATGCTGCGAACACCTGCGGCCAGTTGAGCGAACACATTGCTCGATTGAGTAGAACACACAGCCCTTAACTTTGGAGCGAACACACAACCCACTGATTTGAAGTAGAACACACAGTCCCAAACTTGAAGCGAACACACAGCCCACTGATTTGAAGTAGAACACACAGTCCCAAACTTGAAGCGAACACATTGCTTGATTTGAAGTAGAACACAGTCCCAAATTTGAAGCGAACACCTGACTTGATTTGAAGTAGAACACAGTCCCAAACTTGAAGCGAACACACACATTTGATTGAGTAGAACACCAGTCCCAAACTTGAAGCGAACACATTGACCTTGATTGAGTAGAACACAGTCCCAAACTTGAAGCGAACACGCGACCCTTGATTGAGTAGAACACCAGTCCCAAACTTGAAGCGAACACACATTGACCCTTGATTGAGTAGAACACAGTCCCAAACTTGAAGCGAACCACTGACCCTCGATTGAGTAGAACACAGTCCCAAACTTGAAGCGAACACACATTGACCCTTGATTGAGTAGAACACACAGTCCCAAACTTGAAGCGAACCACGGCCATTGATTTTACGAAACTTTGAACACGCAGCCCAAATGCCAAACTTCTTGAACCATGACCCATTTTCACTTTACTTGCACATGACTCATTTTCACTTCATTTGCATATGGCTCATTTTCACTTCATTTCTTGATTTATGCATTTATTCGAATCTGAGTTCACTCTCGCCTGAGTCGAGGATATGGCTCCGTCGGCGAGGAGTGGTATTTCGAGCTTCCGGAAGCTGTCCGGGGATTGGTGGACTTTGCGGGTTTTGGGCCATTTGCGAAGGATTATCTCATTGCCTCATTAGCGGGACTTTACTCTGCTTTGGCGGAGAGATGGTGGGACACCACCAATTCCTTCCATTTTTCTGCCACTGGGGATATGACCATGACCCATTGGACTTTCTTGTACTTCTTGGCCTAGGCGTGGCGGTGTTTCCATTCCTGACGAGGATATGGGTCGATGGGAGGCTGCTGGATCGCCTCTTTGGGGACACACACTTTGTAAACGAGAGGTTCGGGAGGTCGATACTCTGGTTTGCCGCCCATTTTGACCCTGAGATGGAGCCTGAGACCCCTGAGGAGGCGGAGCAGTATGCCCGCGGTTTCCTCATGTACCTCCTCGGCACCACCTTGTTCGCTGATAGAGGGAACATGGTAGGCTTGTACCTACTGAGCGCTCTGGTGGACTTATCACAGGTTGGTCAGTATGATTGGGGCGGCGCTGGCCTGGCTACCCTGTACTGTTATATGGTATGGTCTCTCGCCTGCGAGGACTTACTCGGTGGCTCTTGGAGAGCACAGGAGGTACATTCCGTCCTCTTGATTTACATTTTGCTCCTCATTACTTGTTCACTGCACACACACGGCGCACTTTGCATTTTGCATTCTGCCTTTAGCACTTTGTACTCATATTCTGCATTGCTTTTCTCATTTGTGGGTGTATGTGTACTTTCCCATTAGCTCTGGAGATGGAGGTGGCGGGGCCTCCGGCGACTCCGTATTCATTGATGTTTGAGGCGAGCATCTGGCGAGGCCTCGAGACTCTCTCCTCTGCGGCGATACTTTGATCTTGTTCGAGCGGCAGAGGTACCGAACTCTCGTTCTTTTCATTTTCATCTTTGATCGGCATTTCTAATTGATTTATACCGGTTGTCCGCAGATCACTTAGCGACCTTAGGCGGTCTTTGGCGGCGACCTCGAGCATCAATACCGGAGGGTTGACTAGTTCTCGTCTGATTCTGCTCGAGGACGGTCGGCGGGCTTGGTTCTGAGAACGTTTTTGTTGTCGAATATGGGGGCAACTCTCAGAGCCTCTGCTGTGCCTCCAGACACCATGCGGATGGCGATAGATTATCCCCGAGGAGGTCGAGAGTGCTATGCGAGCGGTGATGCCTTATTACATCTTCTTGATTGGAGCTCGCCACCTACCGCGCATATACGATGCCCCCTTGGCGGAATGCGGGCTCCACCGGAGGTCCGGCGCAAGATCTTGAGTCGCGCCCGTGCTCTGAATATCCCTTCTTCTAGCGGTGGCACATCGAAGGTGGGGCGATTCGATTCCTCCGATCCCTCGACTCTTGATCATCCAGGTGGCGGACATGCGGCCGAGTTAATGAATTGGCGATTTGGGGCCTTACGATTCCGCTAGAGCCTCCTCTGCACGATCCGAGATATGTTAGAGACCTGACTTCGCCCGGTATGTTGTTGACTTTGATTTATCGATCAAATATTTAGACATTGATTCCTTCTTGATAGTTTTGCATTTGTATTCATGACCTCTGTTGAGTATCTGAGCGAGTGCTTTCGGGATCTTGGCCACATTCGAGGGCATGATCTTCTGGAGAGGCAGATGAGCATCGTGGGTGTGGAGGTCTTGTTCATTTTCCTGTACTAGCATGTTTACGATGATACTCGGTTTTGAACCTTCTGTATTAGAGCACATCGACACACACCTATTCACATTCTGCATTTGCACCTTTTATTGTTTGAACTAATGCCTTTGCACCTTGCATTTTCAGATGCCTCCAAGATATGCTTCGACCGAGGTGGGCCACGGGCCTTCTCGAGAGGTCGAGTCTTGGGCCATCGGGCCTTCTCGGGGCTGGGCCATCTAGGCCTTCTCGAGGAGTTCGAGGCGGAGTCTCATGAGCCTTGAGGCACCCATCGTCGAGGATGACGAGGAGGAGATCGCAGATCATGTGTCAGAGGCATCTCCTGGAGAGGGAGGCCCTGGTCTTGGCTCCGGGAGCGGAGATGAGGCCGAGGATGGTCCCGAGGATGACAGCTCCGATCCAGATGGTGGTGGAGATGCAGAGATTATCCCCCAGAAGAGGATGAGAGGGCCTCCCATTCCGTTCGAGGGCACTGATGTTATTTCCTGCTTTATTCTACTTTTTAGCTAGTAGTTTGTAGCACTTTGCACATTGTTAGGCAGTTTTATTTTCTGTAAAACTTGTACCCTTATTTCGTTGTAAAATGTGATGGAATGAAACAGCTTTTGAAAAGATGTTGTACTTGAAATTCTCAGCATCGCATCGCATTAGTTTGCATAAAATGGAATTGAATGGAATGTGCTTCATGTATTTATCGGGTCAGGTAGTGAACCGACGCAACAAATAAAAACAAATCGTCTCTACTAAGAGATAACAGAATCTTAGCAAGTTTACAACTCAATAAACAAAGTACAACAATGTTAACGACTCAATAAACAAGACTTAACAAAATTGTGTAACCAAAGGGTAACAACTCAAAACACAAAATGCGACAGCTCGACAAACTTACAACTCGATAATCAAAACAACAACTCGATAAAAAAAACAAGACAAAATGTATTTGAAGACGGACGATCTGGATGATGGGACGTACCCAAAACTGATAGAAATGGAGGCCTCCGACATCCCCGATGCACGAAATTTGCCCTCCGGAGGGGATCGAGTATCCGGCTACATTCCCAGTCCGAGGTGCACATCTTGCCCGGCCCATTACAGCTTGGAGGACCAGAGAGCTCCTGGCCCCTGTCTTCGATTGCACTTTATCGGCGAGTCTTTGGGATTGGCTCAACGAAGCACAAGATGGGCTTAGGTTGGCATCGAGACTTCAACGACTCTGGAAAGGCGCGAGGACACTGACTTGACTATGCCCCAGATTTATTGCTTTATTAGTACTTTCAAGTTTTCTAGCGTGAGTGTAATAAAAAGCAACTTCAATTGTATGCAAGAGCAAAAGAACTCTGTTTTGAAATTAATGAAATTGAAGGTTGTGGTACTGAAAATCCTCCGCTTTTGGTCCAAAAATGGTCTTAGTTGCGAAAAGATTAATTTGAACAAAGTCAACTTTTATGAAAACTTTTCAAAACTATTTTCGATATGGATCAGAACTGGACACGCCTGAGATCTGTCACTGAGATGCACAACCCCGAATCCTAGCAACTGGAAAGTTGCCCCTAGTCTGAAAAAGGGCCTCAGCCATTCAATAGCAACGGAAAGTTGCCCCTAGTCTGGATGACATCGGAACACTCCATTGCAACGGAAAGTTGCCCCTAGTTTGCATAGCACTGTACCGGAGATCACAATAGATGCTGATGAATAAAGATGACTGAGATGATCAAAAATGGACAAAGTTGATCGGGGAAAAGATTATAACTGAACTTCAAGATGAAGCTGCCTACGTATCCCAAAGATGGGAATCAAGTCTTACGTAGTTCAGGCCTAGGTTCGCTCGGGTATTTTTGCTCTCCTTTTGCGCTCTAACTTTTGCCAAGGCCGCCCTTTGCGGGTTTTCAACCTTGCGAGCTCAGTTTTTATAATTTCAAATTTTCTATGCTCTGAGTTTTGCCTAGGTCGCCCTTTCGGGTTTTCGGCCTAGCGAGCCTCTCAAGGGTAGTATTTCTTCAACTTGTCCATATTGATCGGTTGGGAAAACTCCAAGCCATCTAGATCCATCAGAACCACAGCTCCACCTGACCAGATTGACTTGATGATGTAGGGACCAGTCCAATTGGGTCGTGGATGGGAGCTCGGTTGTCCTTGAGCACCAAATCTCCTTCTTTTAAATTCCTGGACTTAACCTTCTTGTTAAAAGCCCGGGCGATTCTGCGTTGATAACCCTGAACGTGGTACAGTGCTTTCAACCTTCTTTCATCAAAGAGCATGAGTTCTTCAAACCTGCTTTGCTGCCAATCCGCTTCGGCTATCTGGCATTCGGCCAATACTCGCAATGACGGGACCTCAATCTCAATTGGTAGAACGGCCTCCATCCCATAGACTAATGAGTACGGAGTCGCCCCAGTAGAAGTTCTGATCGAAGTCCTGTAGCCCCATAGAGCAAACGGCAACTTATCTGGCCAGTCCCTGTAGGTTTCCACCATCTTCTGTAATATGCGCTTGATATTCTTGTTGGCGGCCTCAACTGCTCCGTTGGTTTGCGGCCGGTAAGTAGATGACTTATGAAAAGCCACATTGTATTTCTCCAACAAGTCAATCACCTCCTTCTTGAAGTGGGAACCATTGTCTGAAACTATTTCATTCGGGACGTCGTGGGAACAGATGATGTTGTTTCTGATGAATTTTGCAACGTGTGAAGCTTTCAACACTGCATAAGATTGGGCCTCAACCCACTTTGTGAAGTAATCTATCGCTACGAGGATGAACTCATGCCCATTTGACCCTTTCGGCGTGACGGCTCCGATCACATCAATTCCCCAGACTGAAAAAGGCCACGGCGAAGTCATGTTGTACAGCTTCGACGGCGGGATGTTCATGCGATTTGCATGAATCTGACACTTGTGGCATCGCCGAACAAAACCGATACAATCCTCCTCCATGGTGGACCAATAATAACCTTGTCTAAGGATCTTCCGCGCCAACATCACCCCATTCATATGTGCACCGCATTCACCCCCGTGGATGGCTTCCATCAGACGTTTGGACTCTTCAGCATCAACACACAGTTTATGCATTCCCAGATGACCTCTTCTATCTGATTTACCCCGCAGATGATGAACTGGGTGACATTCTTCGATTGCCCTCTTGTCTTTGGCATTTACCTGGCGGGTATGTACATTTCCAAAAGTTCGGATATCGTAATACCAGGGGTGTTCGTCTCGAACTTCATCTATGGCTGCAATCGACTCATAGGCAGGTGCGAATTTCTGGTCGATAATGACTGGACGCATTCGGACTCCACGTGGGATGTCTATCATGGATGATAGAGTTGCTAAAGCGTCTGCGAACTTGTTGTTCTCTCTTAGTAGATGAGTAAAACTTAACTTTTCAAACCGAGGAATCAGCAAATCCAAGGTTTGGTGATATATCATCATATTTTCTTCTTTTACTTTCCAGTCTCCTTTAGCTTGAGACACAACAAGATTCGAATCTCCGATGACGTCGGTAGTCTTGCCCTAATTCGAGTCGCTTCCATACCGACAATGCATGCTTCGTGATACGCCGTTATTTGAGACTTTGAAAGCGGAGTTTGAAGGCTAGAGGATCTGAGGAATTGTCGGGTGCTATCGGAACACTCCTATCCCATACCCATGTTGATTTGGCCTCCGTCAAAGTACATTGTCCAACTTTCCTCGTCGATATCAGAATTGCTTCATCAGAATAGGTACTCAATTGCTTCATCCCTCAACCGGATGGTCGGCAAGGAACTCTCTTTGCTCGCCCTTCTTGACTTCTTGGCGTCACATATGTAAGATCAAATTCGGAGAGCAACAGCAACCAACGAGCTAGCCTACCCGTAAGCGCTGGTTTCTCGAAAAGATATTTGATGGGATCAAGTCGTGTAACCAACCTTACAGAGTGAGGTAACATGTAGTGCCAACTTCACGGTAGCCCATACGAGCTAAGCAAGCCTTTTCGGTAAATGCGTATCTGGGTTTCATACTCTAGCATTTTCTTGCTCAAATAATAGATGGCTTTTTCCATCCTATCTTCTGATTCTTGTGCAAGCATGCAGCCCATCGTGGTCTCAGTCATTGACAGGTACAAAATCAACGGTTTCCCTGATTCTGGTGGTGATAAAACGGGTGGGTTCGTAGATATTCTTTAATCTGTTCAAATGCGACTTGGCACCGGCGTCCCATTGGAATTTCTTGCCTTTCTTGAAGACCAAAAGTGGTTCACAAGTCAAGGTTAGTTTTGAAATAAACCGTCTTATGAATTGCACTTTACCCGAAAGCCGCGCACCTCTTTTTCGGTCTTTGGTGGTGGCATTTCTAAGATGGCCTTGATTTTGGAAGGTCGACCTCGATGCCTTTGTGTCGAAACCCCCATTTTTCCATTGTAACACCAAACGTACATTTCTGAGGGTTTAACCGCAACCTGAATTCCCTGATCCTTTGGAAAAACTTGCGCAAGGCGGTGTAGTGGCCCTCTCTTTCTTTGGACTTGACAATCATGTCGTCCACGTACACCTCAACCTCTTTGTGGATCATATCATGTAGTATTGTGGTCGCGGCCCGTTGATAAGTAGCCCCGGCATTCTTCAACCCAAACGGCATGACCCGGTAGCAGTATGTTCCCCACGGGGTGGTGAATGCAGTCTTTTCTCTGTCCTCTGGCGCCATCACTATCTGGTTATAGCCCGAGAAGCCATCCATGAACGAGAGCAGTGCATGCCCTGCTGTAAAGTCCACTAGCTCATCAATGTGTGGCAAGGGAAAGTCGTCCTTCGGACTGGCTCTGTTTAAATCCCTGAAGTCTACGCACACCCGGATCTTGCCATCTTTCTTCGGCACCGGCACTATGTTGGCCAACCAAGTGGGATATTCTGATACTAGCAGGAAGCCTGCGTCAATTTGCTTGGCAACCTCCTCTTTGATCTTGAGAGCCCAATCCGGGCGGATCCTTCTGAGCTTCTGCTTGATAGGTCGGGCCTCGGGGTCAAGGGGGATCCGATGCTGTACAATCTCAGGATCGATTCCAGGCATGTCTTCGTAGGACCACGCGAAAACATCTTTGAAATCTTTTAATAAAGCGACTAAGCGCTCGCGTTCCTCTGAAGACAACGTGGACCCGATCTGGACCCGCGGGTCCTCCTCGGTCTAATATTCACAGAAATGATTTCATCCGTTAAGGGTTTAACAAACCTCTCTTGCTCTTGCTCAATTAGTCGTTGCAAAACCGGAGGAACTTCGTCCTCGTCGTTTTGATCAAAATTTTGAAAGTCTGAATTAATGCAATAAATTAGGGGCACAGAAAAGTACTCGGAAACCACATTCACCTCATTCTCATTAAGTTCATCCAAATCGTCCAATTCTTCCGTTACAACAGACTCAAAAGAAAAGGAAAAAGACGACACAGGCAGGCGTGGCATCGGGTTGACACCCGAAGTGCAGACTCGAGACTCGGTCGGTGGAACTGATTCCGACTCGAAGACTTCGGTGGAATCGATTCGGCTCACTACTGACCGGAACTGCGGATAAGAATCCTCCTCGTCTTGCCAAATGAGAGGGTGCGATCGATCGTCCAAAATAGGCTGGTTGGCCGCGGCCGTTTCATCTCAATCATGGAAACGCGACGTTATTCCCCAAGCAATCTGGTCGTCGGAGGATCGAGAGAGAACATGCAGTCTACCCCATTTCCAATTCGGTGCCCTCGGGATCCTCTGCCGTGATACGCTCAATCTCGGTTATTGGAGTGCATGCGCTCCGTAACGCGTCATCCCGAACGATTGCGGTCGAAGAAGATTTCGAAACTGATGCAGCGCTTCCTCCGCGTTCAACCATGGTTACGGAAGCGCAAAATGGAAAATCTTCCTCCGGACGGCGTCCGTTCGAGGTACCAGATGGGCCTATGTATTAGATCAAAGGCTTCGGCTGCCGCTCGAACCTGCCGGCCATTTCCTTTCCTTTCCTTGCCCGGTCTTCTTTGGTGGGTAGATAACCCAATCAAAGGTATGTGGATTATGTGGCACTTGACCCATGGCGACTCCTTTCTGCGCTTCTTCCCAATCCCATCCGGGATATGTTGTAGCTTATTCATGAGGTATACGGCTTGGCCGACATACAAACCCTCATTCACAGCCATAATGTTTTGTACCACGGGCCTCGGCCAAAGTAAATCCCGATATAAACATGTCCTCCATGCGTGTTCAATCTCCGGGGTGGCGTAGATACCTCCGGAGGGATGGATTGATGAGTTCCCAAAAACAATGGCTACTCCCTTTCCATAGGGGTATTTCACCATTTGATCTGAGTAGATGAAACGGCCTTCACGATGCAACGTGGTCGCCCCAAAAGCATGTTGAAAGATCACGGGGACCTCCAAGACATGAAAATCTATTTCGTGTTGTCGGGCCCAATCTTGGTTTGGATTTTCCTTTGTCCCGGGACATCCACGCTTGTATTATCATATGCTCGATTACTTGAGTAGTCGGTGTGAAGTCATGACTTTAACCCAATTGCATACGCCGTTCTGGCGACGGACATTGATAGCGGACCGGTGTCAACAAGCACCACCGGAATCCATTTGTCCTGCATTCTCTGAGAGATGTAGAGAGGTGCATTTTGATCCACGCCCTCGGCGGCAATTCTTTGTCCGTAAAGGTCAATGCCGGGAACCTCCTCCGGAAGACCAAACCAACTAGTTGTTCGGCGTAGTTTCGATGGAAAGTTTCGTTACGTCCATGGCGAGATAAAGGCGACTGCCGGTGCACCCTCGAAGCCATAGCGATCCCAGATGGAGATGTCACTGTATTTTCTTTAAATTTGCTTGATCTGACCTCTTCTTCCACTTGCTTCTCTTTGTTTCTCTGCCTCCTTATCTTTCCACGATGCCTCGGGTTGATCAAGGTGTGGGGGCTTGAAATACCGCCCACTTCTAGTCATATGGTCCACCTCCTCGAGGTACAGTCTTTGTCTGGTTGGCCACCGCCCAATCTTAAATGCTGTGGGCAAGATACAAGTCGTCATCTTCCCACCACATTCCATTAGCATCTAGCGAGCATCTGCGGTTACGGTAAGTTTACGCTCTCGGCGTTTTCATTCCGCATGCCCACGGCATGTTTAGTCTTCGTGCCGCGGCACTCTCAACTTCCTCGTGATTCTTTGCTTTTGGGCTCTCTCGAATCCCATCTTTTCCTTGTTCCTCCAACAATAAGCGTGCGGTTTTCAAAATGTTTTGTTCTGGCGAAATTCTTCGTCGGCGCTCTCGGCAATGTAATCGATCCTCGGCCCTTAGGCCACAAATGGTACAATATCGGTGATCATCCAACCACCCGCGACCTGGCGACTCCTCATCTTGAACGGTTAATCGATGCATCCCGATTCTGATCGTAGAATTGAAGGTTGGCGAAGTCCTCTTCCACCGATCAAATCATCCCCGCGATTCAAGCTTGTCCCCCGGATCATGCACAACTTCGGCCTCTTCCGTGACCCCATACTCAACAAACTTAGGCTCATTGACAAGATATATCCACTCGGATCATAAGCTCTGCCAGCTAAATTCTCAGATAGCTCCACCCCAGATTCAACTGTTTTGCTCTCCTCAGAAGCCTGCCCCGTTCCATCCTCGGTGGTCACCACCTTTGGCTCAGGTTGGGGTGTAGAGGTGTCCATCATGCACAAGTCCGTGCTATCAGGGAGGATCACCTCTGGCTTGGGTAAGTGGGAGGGAGTGATATAGATACTGGGATCATATGAAGCGACCCCAGTATGGATGAGGTTGACTCTTTTTGGTGGATCTTGGTTGTGTTTGGGGAGTGGGTTGTTTGTGACGTTGGGTCCTTGGGGAGGTAGAATGATGTTTTTGTCAATGAGATCTTGAATCTCATGACGCAGCCTGTAGCATTGGTCGGTGTCATGACCATGCTGTTGGTGGTATTGGCAATATTTGGCTGGGTTATGGGAAGGGGGGAGTGGATTCGGTAGAGGCCTCGGTTCCAAGGGTTTCAAGTGCCCCTTTCTGACTAGAACCCCGAGGACTTTAGACAAAGGCATATAGAGTGGGGAGAAGGTTCGTTGACCCCTGGGTTGGTATCTTGGGGCTTGATTACTGCTCCCAGAGGCATCAGAAAAAGGGGTGGCCGCTGCGGACCTTGGTTGGGGAGGGGGATTGGTGGTGACCATTCCGACCTCTGAAGTTCTTGTATTGGAAGAGCCACTCGGGCCTGCATTGGTATTCCGGTTAAATGTTCTCCGGGGTTGATCCCGATCTTGGTCGAACAGACCCTGTTTCATCGCATCCTCTATTTGCATCCCCATATCATGTAAATCTGCGAAAGTGGGGAAGGGGACTACAATCATCTTCTTCATTAACGCCGGCTGGAGATTGCGCACAATCATCCGGATCTGATCTCTATCTGTTGGCCTTAAGGTCATCATCGATGCCTTCGCCCTCCACCGGGTTACAAAGTCAGAAAAAGATTCTTTGGGCTCCTGCCTCGTTGTCTCGAGATCCCGAGTGGTGATCTCGATCTGCGTGTTATATGAGTATTATTAGCGATGAAGGCCTCGCCATCTCATCGATTTGTTTTCACATCATCATCGAGTTTTGAGTACCAAGTGGATGCCACACCCGGAGGTTCGACCGAACAAAAGCTTTTTGCGGTCGGGTTAGGCCCATTGGTCTTAAGATGTCCGAGAATAGCCGGAGGTGGACCATAGGATCCTCAGACCCATCAAAGCGATCGATCTGGGGCATTTTAAATCTGTCGGGCAGAGTCACGGCCACATCAGTATAGCCGTCTTCAATATCTGGGATGGCCTTCACCCCTTGAGACTTCTTAAAAAGCTTTTCCAACTTGCTCAATTTCAGAGCTGTCTGGTCTACCTCGAACTCAAATGGAGAGTCCGGGTGGTTAGGGGTAATGTTTTTGGACAGTTGTGGTAGAAGCGGGGGCGGAGCCAGCCCCGTTGGATGACCTGTGTCCTCTTGGGTGTTTTGTGGGTTGGGCAGAGCATTTTGTGGATTTGGGAGGGTAGCTTGGGTATTCGGCAGATTTGGAGGGGCATTCTGGGGATTTGGGGGAGGATTCTGCCCAGTAGATGTTTGTTCGGGCAATGGAGCCCCTGGTGGAGGGACCTGGTGCGGCAGTCTGCGGCGTTCTTTGTTATGTCTGGCGATCAACTCAGACTGTTGGGCCATGACAGCGGCCTGTTGTTTGGAAAATTCCGCCTGGCGGATAGCATCATCTTGCATTTGCTTCATGCTTTCTGCCATCTGGCGCATCATCGCCTCTATTGTTGGATTCTGTTGTTCCATCTGTAAAGCTGGCAAGTGTGTCTCTATAGCAGAAACAGGAAGCTCAACCCGACTATCAGACACTATAGTAGACTGCTGTACCAATAATCTCTGCTCTGATGGACTGCGTTTCCTCGGTCTCCTTCTAATAACCGGGGGTAGTGAATGGAACACCGGATGTCCGTCAACTAGATCCTCGGATCGGTTGAGTCGGCGACCTCGTGTCCAGATTGCTTGGGGGGTATCGACGGGTTCGGAAGCAATTGTGCTACAAAGCATCTAGCAAAAAAGATAAAGCGAAAAAGCAATAAATAACCGAAATAAAGCGGGCGGATAACGGCTTAAATTGAATACACCACACACAGTCGGGTATACAACAACACACAGTTGGTAAGCTGGCTATACACTGTCCTCAAATACTGGTCAATATTCCTGTATCACTGTTCTGATAAACTGAATCTGATATCCGCGGACAACTGATTCCCAAATACTGGATAATGCCCGCAGGCCTGATTCCCAAATTCAAAAACTGATGCCCGCAGGCCTGATGCCCAAACTCATACTGATACATGCATTCCCTGTAGAGGCACACTCTAACAAGCACATAGCGGATAAGTGAGAGCCAAAACACCCCTATGTTGGGGTAGGGTTTCCCTGTCCTATTTTGTCAAGAGCTAGGGTTTCACCTCGCACACATGACTTCAAACAACCTATATCGGGTAAGCAACCTGTCCTAGTTTGGAATGGTCACTATGGATCCGAATATGCACTAGGTCGAATGGTCAAAAAAGGTGGCCCGGTAAAACCGGGGTTTGTGTTCCCATCTTGGCGAGCGTAACCGTCGACCTTATGGACATGCCTTGACAAGACAAGCCTCCGGCAAACCGCTCAGGAATAGCAGATGGCAAACACGGTGTCCTAGGCGCACCAATGCAAATGCAATGCAAAGAAACACACAAGCGTAGTCAAAAGCAGATATCACGAGTTCGAGTCAAGTTCTCTAAATCCCCAGCAGAGTCGCCAGAAACTGTAACAACGCCCGCGGGGGACCTCGCTACAGCTCGGACTCGGTTTTTGTTGCGGTTCTCAATCTCGAACCAAAGAGTCCAAATCCGGCAAATCGTTTTGAAGGAAAACAGATTTTTTGAAAAGAAGTGGCAAACATGGATCGCTTTGCGGATATGATCGCCACCTAAATATTTTAAAATGGAAAATTTAGGAAACCCTGACTCGGTGCCGAAAGGCCACGTGTCCGTCATCACCAAAGTTGGCTCGGGAACTTGGGTACGATTAGGGAAGGTCACATCGTGAGCACCCCCTCTCGCCCGGTCAAAGACCGGCCTCTACTAACCATGATATCTGTTTTTGAAAACTTTGTATGCTCTTATTCCGGTTATTAGCCTAGATTACTATGTGATGCTCGCGGCAAACAAGTATAAAGGCTGGTCTGAATTGGAACAAAACACTTCATGTTTGTTTGTGAAAGATGGTTTGCTACCCGCAGGTAGGCTTAAAATGCAGATTTGCCACAATCTAGTGGGCTTAACAAACAATTGATGAATTGCTCCAATTCAGATAACTCAACCTCCACCCACAGGCATTCAAGGCAGTTATATCACATAAGCATTTAGCCTCATGGTAAGCATGCTATCATGGCAACACTCACACGCATGCAAGGATGCTAAAGCATAACAGCTCACCGAGTACTCCAAGCCAAAACAGAAAACTGATTAGAAACCATGCATGATCCTAAGTATCTGAAATTGCCTAATGCAACACATCCAAAATGCATCTATAGTAGGCGCGGCACTACTAAAGATGGCATGTGAGATGCAACAGCTATCATATATTCAACTTGGAAGTTGAAGTACAGATGCTGTTTGTATGGTGCGCCGAGCCCGGTGTATGCAAAACAGAGGAATGAATGCAAACATGCTATCATACTGTATGCTAAATGAAATATGCCCTATATCTAACCATCCAAAGCAGGTAAATAAAAGGGAGAAAGAAATGGGGTTGGAAGACATACATCACACTCACCCCTTATTACATTTATGCCCTCATGAGGGTCGAATAAATAATATCTGAGACCGAATAAAAGAATATACGATCGAAATAATACAAATTCTAATTAATTAACAAATTAATTACAAAAGAATTAGCTGGCGTGCAAGCCGGGGGCGCCTCGCTCGATAGATGATGTATCTTTGAGGGCTTGGCGCGGAAATCCTTGGAATGCCTGATTAGCCTCTGTTGGCAATATTTCTTGAAATCTTGGCGTCCGACTCGAAAGTTGCTAAATTACGATTTTTCAGCAACGAAGCGAGGAAAGAAGGGCAAAGCGGTGTATTTCACGAATATATGCATGCCTCGATCCTCGTGCCACCAATCACGATACCGATGCATGATGGTAGAGAATCGGTTTGCACAACTCAATATAGGGATGAATGCGTATGAATGCGACAACAAAACCTAACTCCATCATGGGTAATCCGGAATTAATGGTGACTAGGGATTTGAGACCCGTTCCGTCACTCGGAGTACAAAACGTGCCTCGTTTCCCGTGCGATATGCATGATATGGATGAAATGCAACTAATATGCAACCTAGCATGCGCAATGCTACGAGAATGAGATGCCTCGAAATGCGTGCCCAGCACGCATAACCCGCAATGCTTGAATGACACGAAATGTAATGATGGACTTATACCAACATGAAGGGGGCCTCAGCCACACTCACATAGGATGCCTGAATGATAAGAATGAGGTGCCTCGAAATGCGTGCCCACTGGCACGCAAACCGAGGTAATGATGAAATATAAACCGAATAAAACAGAGTGCCTCGAAATACGTGCACGCAGACGCATAAACCGGCGGAGGCATACTCAATGCAAACCGAATAAGCAGAATGTCTCGAAATTCGTGCACGGGCACGCAATCGAGGCGGAGCATACGCAATGCCAAGCGGATAAAAGCAGTGCCTTGAAATGCGTGCACAGACGCATAAGCGGCGAGGCATACGCAATGCCAAGCGGATAAAATAGAATGCCTTGAAATGCGTGCACACGGGCACGCAAACCGAGGCGAAGCTAAAATGGAGAACAGATACAATCGAAGTGCCTCGAAATGCGTGCATGCGGGCACGCAAACCGAGGCGATGACAAAATGAAAGCAGGATAAATCGAAGTGCCTCGAAATGCGTGCCTGGTAGCGCCAAATCAAGGCGATGATGAAAGATGAAAATCAGATAAGATGAAGTACCTCAAACGCAGCGTGCCTGGTAGCGCCAAATCGGCGATGATGAAAGAATGAAAATCGGATAAAACGAAGTGCCTCAGCAGCGTGCCTGGCGCGCCGTCGGCGATGATGAAAGAATGAAAATCGGATAAAACCGCGGGCGCGCAAATCGAGGCGATGATGAAATGATGAAAAACGGATAAAACTGAAGTGCCTCGAAACGCGTGCCCACAGGCGCGCAAAGTGAGGCGATGATGAAATGATGAAAATCGGATAAAACCGAAGTGCCTCGAAACGTGCCTGGTAGCGCCGTCGGCGATGATGAAATGATGAAAATCGGATAAAACCGAAGTGCCTCGAAATGCGTGCCCGCGGACACGCAAACCGAGGCGATGATAAAATGAGACGAGATGGCATACGGAATGCAACGATGGGCTTACACCAATATGGGAGAGCCTCAGCTCACTCACATAAGCTGTCGTCGGATAAAAATGAAGTGCCTCGAAATGCGTGCACACGGGCACGCAAACCGAGGCAATGGCATACAAACATGAAAATGCAAATTGGGCTTACGCCAACATGAGAGGGCCTCAACCACACTCACATAGGCTGCCGGAATGAAAAGAATGAGGTGCCTCGAAGTGCGTGCCCATTGGCACGCAAACCGAGGCAATGCAAAAATGATACAAATGGCATGGGAAATGATATGCAAGCATGGCAATGGAATTTCAGCACCTAAATAAAGGGGAAAACAGCCCCGAAACAATTCGAAATAATACTCGAAGCATGCATTCATCCCGAAAGTGTGAAATTAAGCCCCGAAATGGCCTATAGCCATGCTATACATGCAAAATATGATCATGGCCGCAAGAACAGTAGCAAGGCAGTCCCAAATATGGCATTTTTCAGTAACAAACATTGCCAAAATGCAAGCATAGATAGATCAACAATAGCATGCAAAGTTAGTGGCCAAAAGAGGAGTATTGAGACAAGTGATATATGAAAACCCCAAATGGACAAACTTTCTTCTACAACAATGAAGATGAGCTAAAAATAAGCACAATTGCAGAAGATGACATCCTCAAAATCAGAATAAAATCATGCTAACAATTCCATGCAAAAATGGAGCTCAAAAGAGGCTATAACAAGAGTCATGCAATGCAAGCACCAAATGACAAAATTTTCTTCATGAAATGTGTAAAGAGGGTCAAAATAAGACCAAAGTCAGTAGGGGTCGAAGTCCCAAAAACAAATAGAAATAGGTCAAAAGTTGCATACAAAAATGGGCACACTTGATGGAATTTGAAGGAAGTGGTGGATACAATGGCCAAATGAAGTTGAGCCTTTCTACAATGTTGTAGAGGGGCTCAAAATGAGCACAAAACCAGTAGGGGTCGGACCCCTGAAAACAAAAGGAAATAGGCCTAAACTAGCATGCAAGATAATGGCATAAAAGCTAGGTATTGAAACAAGTATATCATAGAAGCCTCAAATGAAGTTGAGCCCTTCTACAAAGTTGTAGAGGGGCTCAATATGAGCACAAAACCAGTAGGGGTTGGAGCCCCAATTCTCAACCAAATAGAGTATAGAAATGAATCAAGAAAAAGCCCTAAAAGTTGGTTTTGAAGACTTACCCTTGAAGACTTGTCTTTCTTTGATTCTTGGCTTTGATTTGTAGCTTCTCAACCTCTGAAATTCACTTCCTAGCTGCTGGAATGGTAGTAGGGATGGTGAGGCTAGGTGTTGATGAAGAGAAGACCTAGGGACTTGGAAGCTTTTTGAGGTTTTGAGCTATGAAAATGGAGGAATTTGGAGAAGTCTTCTTGAAGACAAATTTTTCAACCTTGAAGAAGGAGAGGGAGGGCCCTTCAAATAGACAAAAAAATGGGGTGTAAAAGGGGAGGGAAAGCACCCAATCTTTCCCTCCCGAAATATCCCCCGGATGCCCCGGGATATGTTGGAAAATATCCGGACAGCTGGGACATTTGGAAGCGAGGAAGGTGGCCGGAGTAATTTAGGAGGTGGCCGCCCGCCCCCCCCACCTAGTCGGCCAGCCACCTACCATGGCCGGCCGGCCACCCCCAAAAAATGAAGTCAATATTTGCTGGCCGACCACCATGCCAAGGTGTCCTCCCAAGTGTGTAGAATAAGGCCCCAGGGTCGGAATTTGGCAACACTGAACCATGAGTCACAACATAGAGCTTGAAGGAGAGGCCCAAAAATGAAACCAATAATTGTTTGGCGACCACCATACCAAAGTGTCCTCCTAGATGTGTGCAACAAGGTTCCAAGGTCGAAATTGGCAACAGGCGGGAGTCACAACATAGAGCTTGAAGGAGAGGCCCAAAAATGAAACCAATAATCTCTGGCCGACCACCATACCAAAGTGTCCTCCCATGTCCTCTGATCACAGATATATAACTTTGGTTGGAAGAAAATACCCCCAAGGTGTTCAACATTGGCCCGGAAGTGAGAAAAACGGGCTCCGGAGGAGTGAAACTGGCTATCTGGGATAATTGCTAGCCTCCCACCCCCCAGTGATCTTCCTGGTGTTGAAACAGAGGTACCTGCCATGTTTGAACAAAAACCAATGAGAAATGAACGCTCGGAGCCAAAACCGAGCAATTCGGGGTCCCGGCCCGAAGCTGGTGCCGGAAGTGGTATTCGAAAGTGGGTATCTGCGACCCGTCCCGGAATGACAAAAGCAGAGGTCCCTGCCAAAAATCGAGAAAAATGAATGCTCGGGACCAAAACCGCGGTTGGGGTCCCAAAACCGAAAGTGGCATCTGACCACGAAGTGCATCAGGAGGCAGTGTTCCTCGGAACATTAAAACAGAGGTCTCGCCAAAAACCGGAGAAAGCGGATCGAAATGAATGCTCGGGGCCCAAATCACGCAGTTCGGGTCCGAAATGGGTCGCCGCACCAAAGTGGTGTTCCGAAGTGGGCATCGGGGGCCCAGTGTTCCTCGGAACATTAAAGCAGGTCTCTGCCAAAAACCGGAGAACTTCGGAGATGGTTGGCGGTCCGAGCCGAGGCACACGGCAGCGATTCAAAACCGAACCGGCGCTCCGAAATGGCGAAATGGCCTCTGACCCGAAAAGTAGCTCATGGCCACGGAGATAGTCTGAGACCACTCCTTCCTCGGAAAGAAAAGAGAAAATCGAGTCGGGTTATGGCAAACCGAGACAAGGTAGAAGATGGTTGGAAGTCCGGGAGGCGGGCGCCACGACTCTGAGACTTCTGAACGAGCACAGTATGCAACATCACCGAGCGCTCAATCGGTGACGTCTGAGTCTTAAGGTCGGTCAAAAATGGGGTGTCTACACAACCCATGAAGACTATATACAACAGATTCAAAGTCTTCGCCAACATGACAAAATGTAAATACATAACAAAAGGCGAAGACGAGTCTCGTGCGTGAGACGCAAGAGCTGACTCTTCAAAACCTTGGTTGTTCCACACAGACTTCACTGAGGCTGGGTCTGGACCTCTCTTGGCTCACCTACAAACACATGAATGAGCGTGAGCGAAAGCCCAGTGAATAATATCAATTGAAGAAGATGAATTGGAACAATATACATCGGACGGCCTTAGGCCTAATTCATATTTCTATCTAGTATATAAATAGCTATAGATCAAGTGACTTTGGTTCCAAACACTTCGGACGGCCTCGGGCCCAATCCATTCATGTCAAACTGGCCTTTGGCCCATTTGTCTTTCATTCATGTCAGACTGGCCTCTGGCCCATTCATTCTTTCATTCAGATCATACTGGCCTCCGGCCCATTCATTCTATCATTCAGATCGTACTGGCCTCTGGCTCATTCATTCATTTATGTCAGACTGGCCTTCGGTCCATTCATTCATGTCAGACTGGCCTTTGGCCTATTCATACTTTCATGTCAAACTGGCCTTTGGCCCATTCATACTTTCATGTCAAACTGGCCTTTGGCCCATTCATTTGGCATAGCAAACATTGTCCACCAATCAAATTAATAAGCTTATACACTTACATAGAAGTAAGCAATTGGACAACAACATATTTCAGATATCTTTGTCAAGATATTATTCACAGTGATCAGTTGGTTGGTTTGCCCTGGAGCTTGACCCTACACATCACATAACACATACGGGTCACAAATGATTCGATTCATTCTTTAATTCACATATTCCTCTTTAGGCTTCTTTCTTATCCTTCTAACTCATTTACAATGCTCAATGTATGCCTAAGAGTACTTAGAAGTGAAATAGAACAGAAAACGAAACACAGAATGCCCTTTCAAAATTTTCAGAAACAAGGTCCCCGCTCGAGCGGACCCATGAGGTCTGCAAAAGTACTGGATGCATCAAATTTACGCTCAAGCGCGCACTCGGACGCTCGAGCGCGAACTCAATCTATATAGCTCCCTGCTTGAGCGTGAACTTCCTCGCTCGAGCGGACGTCAAGTCTGCAGAAAATACTGGGAGCTTGTATTTCCCGCTCGAGCGGCGGTTCCCCTCTGCTCGACCCGACATAAAAAATTCTAGGTTTTCCAGAACATGTTCTTGAGCTTCAACTTGATATTCAAAGGCTCTAAATGCATGATTTCAGCTCAAACTCCACATATACATGTACTAACATGGTACAAACACTAAATTACAACATTATGAAGCTCAATTCCATGAATCAAACACATGCATGTTCCAAATTGACTCAAACTCATCACCAACACACTAATTTCAAACATTCAAAGCTCACACTTTCATGATTCGCTCATGCATGTGGGAGATACTCATTATCCTCAACTTGATTGGTGAAGAGATGATCAAATACATGGATCTCAATCAAAAATCAACATGGATTACATACTCTATGCCCAAACATGGAAATTCATAGCAATTTCCTACATGCATGCATACATTGACCTTCAATTCAACATGATCAACTCAATTTCATTTCAATTCTCACTCTTGATTACCCAACTAGCTTGAATACACAATTTACAAACTAAAATCCATGAGTCAATGGTTGATTACTCACCTAGGAGCCTTAATTCTCACAATTGTGGTTAAATCTTGCACCTAGCCTTCCCAATTCACAAATCTTGAGCCAAAAATACACAAAGGTGTCTTCTCTCTCTCTCAAGGTCGGCTCTCTCTTTCTTTAGAGAGTTGATTTAAGCCAAAATCATATTAAAGAGAGGAATTACACATAATAAGGCCTTTTATATGGCCCCACTCAAACACATTATTTTAATACCAATTAATTGAGCACTATGACATTAATTTAATCTAATTAATTTGTCCTGAATCAATTTTCAATTAAATTTCATCGTAGGCTCTAAAAATTATGCCAATCCCAATGGCGTCGTCAATTTTGGTTTCTGTGGCCGATAAGGCCTTCAATTTAATTTCCAAAGTAGATAATCAAACAGATATTCCTACGGTGAACAGATAGAATTTCAAAACCACATATATTCACATAATTAGCACACAAAATCATATCAGACACATGATCAAATTCATGATAAGGACCAATTAGCATAATAAGGAACAGGGTTATCACAGAAGGTTTGAATTGTCTTCCTGTATTACCCTCAACCTGCCACGTGTTGAACTATGATTGGCCAGTACAAAATATATAGCCAACATTACCCCCCGCACTAATATGACCAATACTTGGTGATATTAGTGGATCAAGGTATTTTATCCACGTCTTAGAACATGCATGGGCTTTTGCATTTCTCAGAAATGCAACTATCATTTATCATTTGCATTAAATTCTTGTCTAACCCTTGAACACTCCCACTATCTCAGTATTCGAAAAGACTGATACATCTTTTATGGCCAAGCCAACCTTCTCTTACATTGATCATGCATACGAAGAGTTATTTGATGACACTGTTCATCCTCGAAAGAACCTTCATGCATTGATTAGCCATCTTTATCCACCTCCATTTATACAAGTTATAGAAGTTTTCGCAAATCACCGTCCTTCGAACCAAGAACCTACTACTTACGATTCTCTAGAACACAAATTTGCAATCATGGATATCAGAAGCTCTTCTTCTGGAACGAAACTATCTGTGTGGGACAAAGCTGCTGTTGCTTCTTCTTCTTCTTCTACGGCTTCTGGCTGGGGAACTTGGTCCACTACTGCTCAACCTCAGACAAGGGAACGCATTCATCATCGTTTCCCTGAATTTGATGACCCTCTTGACATTCCCCCTTCCAAACACAGTTCAGTAGTATATCCATATGTTTTTATTAATCGTAGCCACAGTCTTGAAGACAATCTGCTTACATCATGGTACACTTCTACCTTGCTATCTCGGATGGTTCGAAGTGTCCCACATTCCGTTGAAACTCTAGGGATCAGTCCTGCGCTTTTACCCCTCTGATTAGCTAGAATGTGTGACCAGGCCTGAATTTCTGGACTCACCCAGGGAACCTCCGACAGCTCCTCCTTTCCCTTCTAACCCAGATTGGATTAATGAGTTGAAGCTCACTCTCTCTGAGGGCTAATCCTTTTCCCCTTACAGGGTCCCAGTGCCTCCAACTCCCTATCAACAATTCAGGGCTCAGATATTGCTTGCTGCATTCTCTCATTTATCCTTCGAGGTCCTTCGAAATGATATTCCCCACCAAAACTTTCTATGGGCTTGTGACATTATGTCTCGAAGCCATCTCCTTAACCTTGTGGCCCAAATGGAGCTCCATACCTTTTTAGACCAACTTCCTATTCTGCTTAACTGTCACTTCCATGCTTCCATTACTAGTGAAGTTCTGGATGAAGCCAATTATGCTCAAATCCAGGTTCAGTATGAGGCAGAGAACCTTCTTGATGAGTATGAATCCTTTAAAAATCAGGATTCTGAGTATGGAGAGGATGCTATTATGAATGAAGTGGATGATGAGGGGGAAATGGACGCCACAGATAAAGCCTTAAAGCAAATAGAATTCGAAGTGAAAGCCCAACAACTCACTTCTCAATTAAGGGCTTACCAATTAGACAAGCCAAACTTGGACAAGATAGAAGATAGAGTAGGAAAAGAATTTTCGTTTATTGAATTTTGCTGGACTAAATTTCATGACCTTGTAACTCTGTCCATTCTGTATTTCTATGAAATCGAGAATATAATCAAATGAACTTTAGTATCAACAGTATTTATCAATAAAACTGAGCTTTCAGAATTTCATTTGTTAAACTCTGATTTAGCACTCAAATTATGAACTACGTGGTTGATGTGCTTCCACTTTGACTCAAACTCTTCTAAAGTGTGAAGTCTTTTCTTTTGAGAAAGCAATTTTTGCCTTTCATACCAACCCTAGGGCTAACATAATTCTTCACCCAACGGCTTCAAATTGACCAACCTTACCCTTCAAAACTTTATTCGATCACATTCAATTTCCCAACATATGGTTAATACAATCAAATGATTTCGAATCAATTAATTTTCTTTCGAACAAATAGTCTATATTTTCCAAAATATGGAAACCTCTGCTAAGTACTGCACTGTTTTATTTAGAAAGAGTAATTTCTTTTGTATACTATTAAACCAACTATTGGTTTCAAAACTTAGAACAAACAATTTCCAGCTATGAAGTATTTCAAAATTTTGCTTCAAAGGATTCTACTCTCATTAAGAAACCTAAAACAGGTCTTTAATCCCTTTGAAGTAAATAAAATACCTAAGCATTCTTGCACCGTTTAGGGGTGGAATGTGCTTCGAAGTAAGCTTTCGACATTCGAAGCCGCGCGTCATTTCATTTTGGCGCCAAAATTTGGCTTCGAAGCCAAATATTTTATTTCGAAACTAACATTAGTATTTGAGATGTGTTTCCCTGCATGATTATCAATATAGAAGGAAACTTTTCGTATCCGTGATTTTAGTACTTCTTTGCGAATTTCGTCCGTGCAACACGACTAGGTATATTTTTCAGACACAAAAGTTTCAAAACCCTTTTTATTTCATACTTTGAATTCACCTATTTGCCTATCACATAAACCCTTCATCTCTACTGACCTTCCTTTTCCTCCTACTCTCTCTCGACTTTGTCTTCTGAGAAAACTCTTTTATTAATGGCTTCTTCTTCTCCGAAGATACCGGCTGTGGAGCGTGCGAGTCCGTCTGTGACCTTGAAAAGGATTATTGCCGAAGAGTGTGAGAAGTATAAGGCCGGTGAGAAAAGTGCCATTGATGGACGCATCTTCATTCCTCATTATTATAAGCAGCAAGAGTATGTTCTTGGGCCCATCTTCAAAGAGATTCCTACTGAGCTTCCAACTCTATATCCACGTCTAGAAGACCATTATCTCCTTTACGAATGTGCTCTTGACTGGGGAAACTGGAGGATAAACTGCCCCCATCACTGCTGGCCCACAGTGAGACCAGAGTGGCAAGAATGGTATGATCGGGTTGTCCCTGATAGGAGTTTGGACCTTCAAGAGCTCTGCCTTTTCGACGCTCTCCAATTATCCAGGTTCACTATCTCATAGGACCATTTCTTAAAACCTGCTGCCCTTTGCTTTTGGAATTCTGCCTTTAATTTCTTTTAATTCAAATGTGGGATGATGGCCCCTACTGTTCTTGATATCTGCCATCTATTAGGATTGTCCCCCACAGGAACCCCCATTGGACTAGATTATCCTGACCTACTGTAGACTGCCCGAACTCCGCTTCGCGCGCGAGGATGCGAATTGTAGTTCTAGCTACTACAGTTCGGACTCCTGTCTCGGTTCTGAATCTAATCTCACAAAGTGCAATGTAAGATTGATAAATCACCAAAGAGTCCAAATCCAGCAAATCGTTTTGGAAAATCGATTTTAATCAAGAAGTGCCAAACATGGACTGCTTTGCCAGATTTCAGAGTCGCCACCTAAATATTTTATTTTGGAAAATTTAGGAAACCTGACTCGTGCCTAAGGCCACGTGTCCGTCATCACCAAAGTTGCCTCGGCTCGGGAACTTGGGTACGAGGGGGGAAGGTCATGAAATGAGCACCCCCACTCGCCCGATCAAAGATCGGCCTCTACTAACATGATATATTGTTTTGGAAAACACATGCGTTCTTATTCCGGTTTATTGGCTAACTTACTATGTGATGCGCACAACATACAAGTATAGACTAAATCACTCGATTTGGAGCAAAACATCTCATGTTTGTTTTTTTTTTAAAGTGGTTTGAAGGTGCTACTCGCAAGTAGGCTAAAACGCGGATTTGCCACCGAACAAGGTGGGCTTAAAACATGATGATTTGCCACTTCAAGTGGGCTTAAAACGTACATTTTGATGAATTGTTCCAATTCAAGCAATGAAGCCTTCATCCACAGGCATTCATGCAGTTAAACACTTAAACAGTTAGCCTCATGGCAAGCATGCTATTATGGCGTCACTTACACACATGCAAGGATGCTAAAGCATAAACACTCACCGAGTACTCCGAGCCAAAACAGAAGCTATGTTAGAAATCAATGCATGATCCTAGCTATGTTTGAAATGCCTAATGCAACACATGCAAAATGCAACTAAATAGGCTCGGCTATTCTAAGATGGCATATGTATGCAACACTCGAGAACATGCTTTGAAACACGTATTCAAGTAAGTATTGAAATTCAATGCAGTTTGAATGATGCGCAGAGCTCGGTGCATGCAAGACAGATGAATGATGCACGCATGCAAACATAAGGATGCTAATTGAAATATGCCCAAAAACTAACCATCGAAAGCTGGTAAATAAAAGGGAGAAAGACGTGGGGTTGGAAGACATGCATCACACACACGCACACTTATTACAAAATTTGTGCCCTCTCGACGGAGGGTCCGAATAATAAGCTAATTAAGCTAATTATTATAAAACGAAGCTAATTAACTACTCCTAGTTAACGAATTAGTTATTACAACACAAATTGAATAGCTAAGTGCATTAACTACTTAAGTACAGAACCAAATAGCTAACTAGCTAAGCAAAGCAGTTAAAAGGAGTCTTGGGGCGAGAAGTGCATGCATGCATGCTCGATCGCCTCGCTCGGAAATCCATTACTATGCCCTGAATTGCCTCTGTTTGCATTTGATCTCAGAACACTGCACAAACCTCCAGATAGCTTCTGCTCCAGCCTGGGGACTTCCTGGTGGGCTGCCGACTAGAAAAGGTGGTTGTAGACCACCTGTAGACCACCTAAACATGCTGCAGACCAGAAAAAGTGGTCGGCCAGCTACTTTTTCTGGTTTGCCGACCAGAAAATCCTGCCAAGCTCCAATTTGCTGCAACAGAGAACAAGAAGGGGCACAACAGTGTATTTGCAAGGTATGTGTAAACAACCACCCTTCCTATCATTTCTTAAGTTCAAGGGAGTGCGGTACTCGACTCTTGGGCCACCAACCGAGCATCGCAATGCACGATTGTCGAGAAGCCAAGTTTGCACAATTCAATGTCAATGAATGTACAAATAACACATAAGGGCCTTAACCTCTATCATGCATGATCAAAAGGGTCGGCGACCAAGAAATGAGGCACGTTTCATCACTTCAAGTATGAAACGTCCCTCGTTTCTCGTGTTTGGATTAATGGTCAATCCAAACACAATGCAATGCAACCACATTCCAAACAACATGCAAACAACATGAGCATGTCAAGTTAGAGTCTTTATGCATGAAAGCTAGTGAAGGATGCAACACAAGGGCTATGTAATGCAATACAAAATGGACCAAACCAACCCTAAACAAACCTCATGCATGCCAAAAAAGTGGCCAAAATACTCTGAAATGATGGCATGAAAAGCAAGATAATGCATGCTCATGCATTGGCCCATCAACTAAGCATAAAAGCATAACTCTCAAACATGATTAAGAAGTGACAAACATGGAAGTGTGGTAACACTATATGCTCTGAAATCAAGTGTGAAATGACATCCAAACAACACGGGCATAGCATGCTAGAAGGCCTAAGGCACAAGGCTACTAAAAGGGACTACACAAGAGGCATGCAATACATGGCACAAATGATTGAACCAACCATAGATAGAGCTTAAGTAGGTCAAAACAAAGACCAAAACATGCTAAGATGGGAGCTCAAAAGCCTAGGCATGCATTCATACAAGTTAGGCCATAAGTGAGGCACAAAGGGATAACCCTTAAAAGCACTCAAAGAGTGAAAGAAGTGAGAATATGGCAATGCTATATGATCTGAAATATCATGTTAAATGATGCCAAATCATGCACATGTCACAGATGAAGCATGCTAGGAGGCTTAAAGCTTGAAACTAGCATAGACACTTGCACTATAGCTATGCAATACAAGCCCCAAAAGGCCAAGAACACCCAAAATAGTCCTAAGGCATGTCAAAACAATGCTAAAACATACATGGAATAGAGCTAACACATGCTAGAATGGAAGGCTAAAGCATGACGCATGCAAGGCCAATAAGGAGGATTACAGTACACGTACCAAAACCAAGCATGAGATGACTTCACTGACAAAAATCAGAGTTGTATCATGGCAAAATAACACCAAAAACACACTGAAATGGTAGCCCAAAAGCTTAGGCAAGATGGCATACACATTGGCTCATATTTAAGGCATAAAGCACAACCTTCCAAAAGCATTGAAAGAGTGACACATGTGAGTGTATGACAATGAAACATGCTCTGAAATTATGTATCAAATGATGCTAAATCATGCGAATAGCCCAAGCAATGCATGCTAGTGACTTGGAAACTCAAAGCTAGTGAGCTAGAATGCCCTATGACTATACAAAGCAAGGCATGCATGACCAAAATAACATAAAACAAAGCTTAAGCATGGTAAAACATGAGTAGAAGCTTGCTGGAGTGAAGCCAAAGACATGTTAGAATGATGGTCCAAAGCATGATGCATTTTAGGCTAGTGAGTGGAATTGCACTACAAGTGCAAGGAGCATGCAAGAGGCAATCAAACCAACCCTAGACAGAGCTATATTATGGTAAAACAACACCAAAAATATACTGAGATAGAGCCAAAACATCCTAGAAAGGTGAGCTAAAACCTTAAGCATACAAGGCTAGTTTGCAAGGATTACACTACAAGTGTATAAAACATGCAAGGGTGGCCTAAAATAAGCCAAAACAGAGGTATGCCATTCTAAAATAAGGCCAAAAATAGGCTGAGATGGAGCCAAAACAAGCTTGACAAACATGCTACTTTGATGAGCCATGAACACAAGCACACAAGAGAAGAGAAGGGGGGACAACCCCCATCCATTTGGGGCCTCAAAACCAACTTTCCACCACTGAAATTCCTCTAGAATTTAGTGGTTTAAAGGCCAAGAGAAGATGATCTCAAAGGCCTAAAAGGATAGCACAAAACAAAGCCAAACAAGGCACAAAAGGGGGTAGACTACCCCCAACACCAAAGAGATCTTGAACAAACATTTCAAATACTTAAAAATGAAGCTTTTTTTCAGTAGAAAGTTAAGCCAAAAGAAGCATGCAAATAGGGCCAAATAAGCAATGAAAACAAAACTTAAAAGGGGACTAGTGACTCACCCTTGAAGAACAAGAACAAGGCAGCAACTCCAGCAACTTTTCTGAGCTAAAAACCAACTCTTGAGTCCAAACAAGACCCTCAGGTACCTTAGCAACAAGAGTGTGGTGTTTCACTAGGTGTTTGTGTGCAAAAGTGTGAAGAAACTACACTTTTAAGCACAAATATGGAGCAAATAGAGCAATATAGAGATAGAGACATATGTATAACCCTAATGCAAAATTCTGAACCTGAGACAAAATGGAGGAGGCTCCCTTATATAGAAATCCATGCTCCAAGCTTGTTTGACAAGCTAGAGTGCTCCAAGCAATCCCTCCATACACGTGTGTAACATGCCCGGGGCGTACTCGCGCGCGTTAAACTCTTCAGACTCCTGAGATCTCTCTAATCTAGTCTCACTAGTGCAATGTGAAATGTAAACGAGAGTCCAAATTTGGCAACTTTTAGTGAAAATCCATTTTATTACAATTTTGTCAAAAATGGACTGCATCATCAGATCCCAGAGTCGCCACCTAATAATTTGGGAAATTAGGAAACCCGTGACTCGTGCTAAGGCTACTGTTCGCCGTAACCAAAGATGCTTGGCTCGGAACCTTAGGTATGAGAGGGGAAGGTCAATAATGAGCAGCCCCGCTCACCCGATCAGAGATCGGCCTCTACTAAACCATGATGTGAATTTTATTTTCTTTATTTGTTCATGTTCTGATTATTTAATAAATCCTAAAATTTACTATATGAAACATTCAAGTATAGACTGTGCCATTCATTTTGGGAACAATTTTATTTCATGTAGTCTTGAAAGAGTTTTGGAGATGTACAACCCAAATAAATTGAGTTTACAAACATGAAAATCAACATTATTCCAAATTAAGCGACACAACCTCCATCTACTGGCATTCATACAGTTATATCAAGTAAGCAAGTAGTCACATGGTAGGATCCTTAAACATAATAAGAAAAACACACACAAATGGGATGCTAAAGCATAAAAACTTACATATTTACCAGCATCCCTCGAATAGCTACAAAACAAAGTTAGTAAAACATGCATGATCTTATATACAAAATTCTAATGCAATTCACTCATGAGATGCAACTAAAGATTCAGCTTCTAAAATATGACATGTGAATTATCTCAAGAACATGAGGTAGCGCATGTAATCACATAGGAATTGATTAAATCCACAAATGCAAACTTAGCCGAATCAAGATGCATGAAACATAGATGCAAAGCATGGATATAACGACAAAAAATAAAATAAAAATAAACATGATGCATATTTACAAATAAGGAAAGCAGGTAAAAGAACGGGATAGAAAGAAGTGGGGCGGGAAATTATTACAATACTTTGAATAAATTATTACAAACCAAATTAGAAGGGGAGGGGGAGAAGAATATTACAAAAAAAAAAAAAAAAAACCTCACAATACACTCAAAATAAAATAAACAAAAGAAAAAAAAAAAAGTTTCATGTGCCTTGAAAACTACCGGAAGTTGGTTAACATCGGAAGACAACGCCGTCTTGTCCAAAAAAGCTAACCGACTAGCCAAATAGGCCTGCTAGCCAACTAGGCGTAGCAAAACCTGTCTTATTGCGAAACCAAGAAAAATGAACAAACAAAAAATATGTAGGTGGCTCAACTAACCACTACCGGTTAGATTAAAAACAAGAAAACAAATATAAAATAAAAAAAGTGCAAACTTACAATAGAACTAACATGAACCTAAAGCAAGAAAACAAATATAAGATAGAACATGAAAGATTACAACAAAATTAATATGAGACTAATACAAGAAAAATATAAATTAGGAAATTCAAGATTATAACATAATTATCATGAAACTAAAATAAGAAAACAAAAATAAGATAGCACATGCGAGATTACAACAAAACTAACATGAACCTAAAACAAAACAAAAAAAAACATTTTGAGGTAGAACATGCAAGATTACAACAAAACTAATATGAGACTAATACAAGAAAAATATAAGCTAGGAAATGCAAGATTACAACATAATTATCATGAAACTAAAATAAGAAAACAAAAATAAGATAGCACATGCAAGATTACAACAAAACTAACATGAACCTAAAACAAAAAAAAAAAAAGCATTTTGAGGTAGAACATGCAAGATTTCAACAAAACTAACATGAGACTAATACAAGAAAAATATAAGCTAGGAAATACAAGATTACAACACAATTACTATGAAACTAAAACAAGAAAGCAAATATAAGATAGAACATGTAAGATTACAACAAAACTAACATGAACCTAAAACAAGAAAGCAAATATGAGGTAGAACATGCAAGATTACAACAAAACTAATATGAAATTAAAGCAAGCGAATAAAAATAAATAAATAAATAAATAAATAAATAATTATGAGCTAAACAAACCACTTAGATTACAACAACAAACTATGAAATATAAAGTAAGAAAATAAATATGAGATAAACAAACCACTTGGATTATAATAAAACACTATGAAATAAGAAATAAGAAACAAGAAAATAACTATGAGATATAAAATATAAAAAAATGATAGACTAGAAATTCACCTTCCAAAGAAAGATTGAATTTCTTGATTTCCAAACTTCCTCTTGATCACCCTCAAGTTTAGGAAGTGTGTTCTCAATCCTCAATTTGAAACTAGAGTGGAACTTTGGGTATGTATGGTGGAAAAGTGGCTAACTCTCTTATTTTTTACTTTCAACAACACTCACTCTTTATTTTGATCAATCACTACTGAAATTTAGCCATTTCAGAATTTTTGAAGGAGTTTTGGGTGTAGGAAAGATGGAATTTCAGTTTGTATGGAAGGTATGGGGTGTATATGGAAGATAGGAATGTTTTTGGCTCAAAAACTCAATTTTTCTCTCTTTTTTCACCCTTTTCTCACTCTTTTCTCTTCAATTTCGTGGTCCTCCTTCTCTCTTACAATATGATCATTCTATTTAGGCAATGAGGAAGAGTAAAGGTCAAAAAGAAGGTGGGAGACAAGAATGTGATAGGAGAGCAAATTTTCAAGGTGGTTGCATGGAATACTCCTTTATGGATGCAAACAAAACCTCTTTTTGACAATGGGGGATGATTACGTATAATGGAGGATGAGTGGATGCACTTGAATGGCTCAGAAAATAGATAAGTGGGTTGTCCCAACCGAACCAAAACCAAGAAAAATGGGCTATTGCTGTTTTGGGCCGAGTCAACAAAATCTGCTTTTAAGTCTAACTTCAAATGGGCATATCTCCCCCATATGGACTTGGTTTTAGGTGGTTCTTGTGTCCAAATTGAAGCCCCAGAAATCTGCTTTCCAATGGTGGTGGCCTCATATTTAAATTCCAAGTGTACAAAGAGATATGCCTAATTTAGTGAAGGCTGTCTCGGGCTAGGTCAACAAAATTCAAATGGGCATATCTCCCTTATTTGGAGTTGGTCTAAGGTGGTTCTTGGGTCTAAATTGAAGCCTCAGAAGTCTACTTTCCAATGGTGGTGGCCTCACATTTAAATTACAAGTGTACAAAGAGAAATGCCTAATTTAGTGAAGGCTGCTCATTTCCTTCTTAATGATTTGATACTCATCCTTTTCCTAAACTAGTTTTCTTTCATCCCCTCCTATTTCCTTCAACTCCAAACCTATAAAGAAGATGTTTTTAAGTATTTTTCAAAAAATTCACCTCCCTTCCATTTATTTCCACATTGTCCTTACTCGATTTACGGAAAAGTGCAATATTTTAATCGAAATGGGAGCCTCGGGACATCGTAGAAACATTTAAAAAAACATATTTTGAATAGAGGGTTTTAAGGTTTAAAATAGTTTGGCCAAAAAATGGGTGAAGGTTGGGATTAAAGCTTAAATTTCATCTTTTTTACTGAGAATTTTGTGACAAACACATTCTAATTGTCATCATCGGGTAATCAAAAGAAAGCGCCCAAGTCTTAGAGCGGGTCAAAATGGGATGTCTACAGTTGCCCCTCTTTGACAGAGCTCAAATCATTTCATGACGTGATTGAATGTTAATGCCCAAAGACGACCCTTTTGACAAGGCCGGTGTAGACACCCCATTTTTGACCGTCCTCAAGACTTGGACGTCACCATTTGAAGACTTGGTGATTATCCATGTTTGTGTTTGCCTAGAGTTCCCGGAGTTCTCGGCTACGCGCCTTGCCTCAGGATCTCCGAACTCAATTGTTTTGTGTCTGGTTTTGCACCAAAAATTATGTTTTGCCTCTGAGGGGCAGGGAATGCCTTGCGAGGCATCCCCACACACCACCGGCACTAGCTAGAGGCCACCGGCTGGTTTTTCTTGCCACCGGCAATATATATTGCCAGTCGGCACTCTTTGTTGCCGGTCGGCACTAAATTTTGTCAAAATGACATTCTTTGCCGGCCGGTTACTGTGCAGTTGCTTTTTCAGATATTTTGAAACAGCTGTATGGCTTTGGCTTCCCCTCCATACACGTGTATGGAGGGATGCACTTCTTGTCTTGCTTAGTGACTAAGCTTACAAGATTGCCCCTTCTATAAGAGAAGGCCTTCCCCCTTGGTTGGAGGGTTGGACATTTTGGAGAGAAAAGACCTCAGAGAAGCTCTGGTTTTAGGGTTTGAGTTCTATATCTATCCTATCTCTCTTTTTCTCTCTTGTTTGTACACTAGGTGCTTTAGTCCACATTATTGCACACAAGCACCTAGTGTTTCACCTTCCCTTGGCTACTGAGGTTCCAAGAGGTTGTTCTTGGTGTTCTTGGCTGGATCTGAGCCCAAGGAAGCAACAACATCAACACTTGTGAAGAAGGTCAACAAGGGTAAGAAACTTGCTTTATATACCCCATTCTTGCACTCCATTTTTACCTATCTTTGAACTGTTTTTGTGCTTGGTGTTTAATACAAAAAAGTTCTATTTTTTAGTCCTCTTGATAGTTTATTAAGGGTGCTTTGTGCTTTGGGGAAGTTTGCCCCCCCCCTTAGGCCTTGAAAGGCCTCATTTTTGTGGTATTTTATTGAACTCCAGGATTTTGGTGTTTGGGTCTCTTCACCACTGAAATCTTGAGGGATTTCAGTGGTGTAGATGATACCTTGAAGTCCCAAGAAGGAGAGGGCCACCCCCTCTCCTTGTTGTCCTTGAAAAGGACAAGTTTTGGCCTCTTGAGGAAAGCTTTGTTGGTGTGTGTGTTGAGCATGTCTAGGCCACATTTTATGTTTATTATGCCATGATATAACATTGCTAAGAGTTGGTTTTGGTCCCTTATGCATGCTTAGCATAGTTGCCATGTAATGCCTAGTGATCCCTTAACATGTCTTAGGTTGTGTGCCTTTGTTTCTAGCATGTTTTAGGCTTACATTTGTGAAGCTTGTATGCTTATTTTTCCATGAATGAGGTCTGTCCATAGTTATTTTGGTCAACCCTAGCTTGCATTGTATAGCCTCTTTGCATGTTTGGCTTGTTGGCCTTAAGTGCATAAATGTGTAGCATGCCTTGTTTGCATTATTTTCAATGGTTTGGAACCATTTAGCATGCAATTTCAGTCCCTTAGACATGCTTGTTTGATTGCCTTGCATGCCTCTTTGAAGCTTTGAATGCATATGTTGTATGCCTCATGCCTTGACCTTTGTGTATGCCTTGCTCTAGAGCCACTTAGATGCCATCTAGGAGGTCCCATTTGTATGGCCTAAGGCTGCCTTAGACCTGTTTTAAGCCTTCTTGGCCTTGTGAGGCTTGGTTGGCTTAGCCATGGTTTAGGTCTCCTTTGGCTTGCCTTGGATGCTTGGGCCATTTGTTGCATGCTTAGTCTATTTTGTTCCCTAGTTTCGGACCATGCTCCGCATATTTTTAAGAGCTTTCTATGTATGTTAATTGTCCATGTTGAGCTTCCTTTAAGTGTGCTTAAAGCTTGCTCACTTGATGCTTAAGTTGGTACCTTAACATGTGCATGTGTGCATGCGTGATTAGCCTTCATTTTTGGGCACTTTGGCCACTGATTTTAGGCCTATTTAGAGTTGCCTAAGTCATGTTTAAGACCATCATTTGCTTGCTTGCATGCTTACCTCATGTTTGCTTGTATGCTTTGCATAAGTACATTGCATTGTTCATATTGCATGATAGCTAACATGACTAGGTTGCATTGCATCAACATGCATTCCTTGTCCCTTGATTTGGTGATAGGGATTGGGATTTTGGTTTGTTTGGTTTGCATGCATTTGAGATTGAAAGTGCACATTTGATCCTTTGGGCCATCATGCATGGGAATGCGTGATTGGTGGCCCGAGAATCGAGGCACATGCCCCTTTGAGTCACAAACATGATATGGAGTGTGTTTGGTGCACACATTGCTTGAATAACATTGCCATGCAAGATTTTGCCCTCTGCTGCTGTGAGTTGCAGGTTCTGCAGACATTCAGTGCCGATCGGCAACATTTAGTGCCGGCCGGCATTAAATTATCAGCCGATGAGTTCATTTTGTGCCGGTGGCCACATACTTCAGCCGGTGGTGTTTCCCCTCAGCCGGTGGTATCCCCCAGTGCCTTGAGAAGTAGTTCTGAGACTTTGGCAGTTTTCAGAAAGGCAGAGCAGGGAAAACAGAGGCAGTCTAGGCATGGCAGTGCAATTCCGAGCAAGACCCGAGCACGTGCTGCATTTGGCTCTCCTCCCGAGGCGGTTTACTGTTTTTCTTAGTTTAGTTAGTTTGTCAACTAATTAGGCTATTTGTAATATTTAATTAGCTTGCGTAGTTAATTATTTGTATTATTCTTTCGGTCCCTCTGAGCGAGGGCATAATTGTAATTAGTGTGGGTGAGTGGTGTGTATGTCTTCCAACCCCCACTTCTTTCTCCCTTTTATTTACCTGCTTTTAATGGTTAGTGTTAGGGCACGTTTATTTTAGCATACCTTATGCAATGCATGCGTGCATCCATGCATTTGTTGACATGCATCGGGCTCGGTACATCATACAAACTGCATTGTATTTTCAATTCCAAATTGAATACGTGTATCGAATAAAGTGCATTTCAAATGCCATCTTTAGGGTTAGCCGAGCCTACTCTAAATTGCATCTTTACCTGTGTTGCATTAGCCATTTAACATGAACTAGGTCATGCATGTTTGCTAACTAGTTTCTTGTTTTGGCACGAAGTACGATGTAAGTATTTATGCTTTAGCATATCACATGCGTGTGGATGTTAACATAACAGTATGCTTACCATGCGGCTAAGTGCTTATATGAGATAAACTATTTGAATGCCTGTGGGTGGAGGTTGGATTGTTTGAGTTGGGAAAACTCATTGGAATCCGTGTTTTAGCCTACTTGCGAGTAGCAAATTCCAAAGCATTTTCAAAACGAACGGATATGCAATGTTTGTTTCCAAATTAGGCGATCTAGTCTATACTTGTTTGCTGTGCGCATAACATAGTAATTCTAGGCTAATAATTGGAATAAGAGCATGTAATGTTTTCAAAATTGAATATCACAGTTAGTAGAGGCCGGTCTTCGGACCGGGCGAAAAGGGGTGCTCATAGCTGACCTTCCCCGATCGTACCCAAGCTCCCGAGCCAAGACAACTTTGGTGATGACGGACACGTGGCCTTTGGCACTGAGTCAGGGTTTTCTAAATTTCCCCATTAAAAAATATTTAGGTGGCGACTTTGTATCTGGCAAAGCAGTCCATGTTTGGCACTTCTTTTCAAAAAATCTGTTTTCTCAAATGATTTGTCAGATTTGGACTCTTTGGTTCAAGATTAAGAACCGCAACAAACAAAAGGAAGTTCGAACTGTAGCGAGGTCCCCCGCGGGCTTGTTACAGCCGTACGATTTGGGCAAACAAACAAGATGCAATGCAAGTGGTTGAACCCGAAGGTTGCCTACGTATCCCTTTGCAAGGAATCAAACCAGCGTACTTCAGGGGCAAAATGCAAGTGACATTCTCAAAATGCAGTTTAAAGGTTGGACTTACACGCTTTGCGAAGTCAGTTGTTTGAAAATTCATGATTATGCAATGCAATACAATGCCATGGAGTGATGATAAAGATATGAAGATGACAACAATGAAGAGGCAAGCTTCGTGCAAATGATATGAAACATAACAGGGGGTGCATTGCATTAAATGTGCCACAAGATCACATACAAATGTGCCACAACACAAATGATAGGTGAACTCGAAATCCAAATGTGTCTTACACGAGAAGAGAAACTGATGAACTCGAAACCCAAATGCGTTTCACGCGAGAGGAGGTATAGTGGTGTAACCAACAGATGTTCCTAGCCATATCTCATACGGAGAGGAGGAAGGTAAACATGAAATCCTAGCACGTTTCACGTGAAATGAACAAAGGTAGTAAAAGCAACAGGCGTACCTAACCGAATTTCATACGGAAAGGGGGAAGGTTTTAACCAGGTAAACATCAAATCCTAACACGTTTCACGTGAAAGGAACAAAGGTGGTGTAACCAACAGACGTACCTAACCGTATCTCATACGGAAAATGGAAAGGTTTTAACCAGGTAAACATCAAATCCTAACACGTTTCACGTGAAAGCAACAAAGGTAGTGTAACCAACAGACGTTCCTAACCATATCTCATATGGAAATGGGGAAGGTTTTAACCAAGTATACATCAAATCCTAACACGTTTCACGTGAAAGGAACAAAGGTAGTGTAACCAACAGACGTTCCTAACCGTATCTCATACAGAAAGGGGGAAGGTTTTAACCAGGTAAACATCAAATCCTAACATGTTTCACGTGAAAGGAACAAAGGTAGTGTAACCAACAGATGTTCCTAACCGTATCTCATACGGAAAGGGGAAAGGTTTTAACCAGGTAAACATCAAATCCTAACACGTTTCACATGAAAGGAACAAAGGTGGTGTAACCAACAGACGTTCCTAACCATATCTTATACGGAAAGGGGGAAGGTTTTAACTAGGTAAACATCAAATCCTAACACGTTTTATGTAAAATGAACAAAGGTGGTGTAACCAACAGACGTACCTAACCGTATCTCATACGGAAAGGAGGAAGGTTTTAACCAGGTAAACATCAAATCCTAACATGTTTCACGTGAAAGGAACAAAGGTAGTGTGACCAATAGACGTTCCTAACCGTATCTCATACAGAAAGGGGGAAGGTTTTAGCCAGGTAAACATCAAATCCTAACACGTTTTACATGAAAGGAACAGAGGTAGTGTAACCAACAAACGTTCCTAACTGTATCTCATACGGAAAAGGGGTGTAGACACCCCATTTTTGATTGTCCTCAAGACTTGGTTGTGCTTGCAGGTACATCCAGCCACAAGTTTGATTGCTCATTCAGTACTCAACTTTCACGACGGAACGTCACAGGTTTGAGCTTTCCAAACCTGGTTTCCTTTCTGCCCCATTCTTGGACCATGTGTTGGTCCTTTCAGCATGCTTCTCATGGTGCACTGCCGACCACTCTCTGCCACTGCCGGCCTTGAATTTATCCCTGCCTGCCATTGATGAAGCCTGCCATCCATCAATGAGGCACTACCGGCCACCACTGATGGGCGGCAGAATACCTTGTCTTAGCAAATTTCACGCCAGATTTTTTGAGCCAATTGGTTTTCACTCATCCCTCCTCCATACACGTGTATAGAGGGATGAAGCCCTTTTCAAGCCTGTTTAACAAGCTTTGCTTTGCATTCCTCTATATAAGGAGAGGCTCCTCCTCCCTTACAGAGGTTCAGCAACTTTGGAGAAAATATATATCTCTCTCTCTATATCGTGTTTGTTTGTGCCTTAAAGTGCATTTTCCTCTCACTTTTGCACTACAACACATAGTGATACACCACCATCTTTGAGCTGAGGTTCTTGGGAGTGTTATTTGAGCTCTAAAAGTTGGTTTTTGGCCTCAGAGGTTGCTGGTTTCGAAGTTGTGCTTCAAGGGTGAGTGTATTCCCCTTTTAAGCTTTTGTTTGTATACCATATTGTCCATCCTTGCATATTGTTTTAGGCCTTGCTTTCAACTGAAAAAAGTTCTGTATTTAAGTGCTTTTGATGGTTATTTAAGGCCTCTTTTGTGTTGAGGGTGTTCTACCATCTTGTGTGCCTTGTTTGGCCTTGTTTTGAACCATGTCTTAAGGCCTTTGAGTTAGTCTTTATTTGGCCTTTTAGCCACTAAAATCTAGTGGATTTTCAGTTGTAGACATGTGGTTTTGAGGCCTCAAATCAGAGGGGGTGATCCCCTCTCTTCTTGTTTTGTTTGCTTGTACTATTTGTCTATCAAATGAGCATGTATCTCTATACTCTTGAGGCATGGTGTGAGCTTGTTTTTGTGAGTTTTTAGGTCTGACATGACTCTATTTTTGGCTGGTTTGGTTGTCTCTTGAGTGGCTCATACACTTGTAGTGTAATTTTGCCTTGTTAGCCTAACATGCTCTATACTTTGATCCGTTATTCTAGCTTGTTTTGGCTCCATTCCAGTAAGATTTCACTCATGTTTTAACATGCTTTAGCTCTTTTTGAGGCTTCTTGGTCGAATGATGCTTGTCATGCATGCTTGTAGTGCAAAAGCTTTGACTAGCCTTGAGTTTTGAGGAATCTTGCATGCTTAACTTGAGGTATTTGCATGTTTTGGCATCATTTAGAATGATATTTCAGAGCATATAGTGTTGTTGTACTTCCATATTTTCCACTCTTTAAGTCCTCTTGAGAGTTATACCTTTATGCCTTATTTGTGAGCTATTGCATGAGCCTCATTTTCTTGCCTTTCAAGCCATCATCTCAGTCCATTTTTGCTACTATTTTGGCCTACATGGGTCTGTTTGGGGTTGGCTTGGCCATTTGAGCATTGCCTTGCATGCCTCTAGTGTAATACACTTCACTAGCTTTGATGCTTAGGCCTTTCAACGTGCATTACATGGCTTGTTTACATGATTCCAAGTCATTTTGCATGTCATATTAGAGCTGGAACATATGTCATTGCACTCCATGTTTCACTCTTTCAATGCCTTTGGAGAGTTGTGTTTCTACCTCAAGCTTTGGCTAATATGCATGCATGTTTGTATAGTCATTTGAGCTTCTATCTTAGCATGTTTGGCCACTGATTTGGGCATGATTGAGGTCTGCCCATTTTAGTTTAAGTCCATTTTTGCATGTTGTTGCATGCTTGTCCATCTTTGCATGTTGTTGCATGCTTGCTCTGTTTTGTTGTTATTCCATGCTTGGTACATTGCATGTTTGCATGTCTAGTTTGCATTGCATTTTGCATGCTTGGTACATTGCATGTTTGCATGTCAAGATTAGTATGGTTGATCGCATAAAATGTTGTTTGTGTGCATTGCATCGTGTTTAACCCGGTGTTGTGTTTGAACACAAGGTGGATTAGCTTATTTCATACTTGAAGTGATGAAATGAGCCAATCTTCCTTTGGTCTCCATTGCCTTTGATTTCTCATGATAAGGAGGTGGTCTTGGTGTCTTGTTTGTTATGCATTTATCGAATTTTCACATGTTGGATCTTCGGCCATCATGCATCGAGATGCGTGATTGATGGTCTTGGATCTGATTATGCCTCTCCCTTGATGCTTTGAAGTGATATGGAGTGACATAGTGCGTACATACCCTTGGGAGACCCTCCATTTTCTCTATTTTGTGCTCTGCTGCAGCTTGGTGTCACAGCACACCAGTGGCCGGCACCCTCCCATCTTTGACTGGCAGATCTTCATTTGTGGCCGGCAATATGCACTCTTGGTCGGCAGAGGGGTCGGCAGTAGCTTCTCATGGCCGGCAAGCCACTGGTGCACTCCTCAGCACTGTTCTGGTGAGATCCAGCAGCTAGTTCTCAAGGACACCCTGCAGACAGAGCCTCTTGAGAGCAATCGGAGAGCTTTTCGGGACGGGAATCGAGAGCATGCATCCTTCCTTGTTCAAGGCAGAGCTGAGGCGGCTTGATTTAATGCTTTACTTGTTAATTAGCATTCGGTGTTGTAATTTAATTAATTAGTTTGATTAGTTAAAGTTTTGTAATAATTACTTGTAGCTAGTTATTCAATTTGGTTGTGTAATAATTAGTTTAATTAGATCATTAGATTAGTTAGAATAGCTTAGCGTAGCTAGCTTAGCGTATTCATTCGGACCCTCCGTCGAGAGGGCGAATTGTTGTAATAAGTGTGCGTGCGTGTGTGCATGTCTTCCAACCCCACGTCTTTCTCCCTTTTACTTACCTGCTTTTGATGGTTAGTTTTAGGGCATGTTTCAATTAGCATCCTTATGTTTGCATGCGTGCATCATTCATCTGTCTTGCATGCATTAGGCTCGGCGCATCATACTAATTGCATTGTATTTCAATACCGATTTGAATACATGATTATCAAGTTGCATTTCACATGACATCTTAGAATAGCCGAGCCTATTTCTAGTTGCATTTTGCATGTGTTGCATTAGCCATCTTAACATGAACTATGATAATGCATTGATTACTAACTAGCTTTTGTTTTGGCTCGATGTACTAGGCAAGTTTTTACGCTTTAGTATCCTGCATATGTGTTAAGTGCTGCCATGAGGCTAACTGCTTAAATGATTAACTGCATGAATACCTGTGGATGAAGGTCGGATCGCTTGAATTGGAACAATTCATTGAAATGTGAGTTTTTAAGCCCACTTGAGAGTGGCAAAATCATATTTTCTAAGCCCACTCGAGGGTGGCAAATCCACGTCTTAGCCTACTTGCGAGTAGCACCTTCAAACTATTTTCAAACAAACAAACATGAGATGTTTTGTTCCAACTTAGGCGATCTAGTCTATACTTGTATGCTGTGCGCATCACGCAGTAAGCTAGCTAATAAACCGAAATAAGAATACATGTGTTTTCAAAAACAAAATATCATGCTTAGTAAAGGCCGATCCTTTGATCGGGTGAGCGGGGGTGCTTATTGCATGACCTTCCCCTCTCGTACCCAAGTTCCCAAGCCGAGGCAAATTTGGTGATGACGGACATGTGGCCTTAGGCACGAATCAGGGTTTCCTAAATTTCCCAAAAGAAAAATATTTAGGTGGCGACTATGTATCTGGCAAAGCAGTCCATGTTTGGCATTTCTTTATAAAAATCAGTTTTCCAAAACGATTTGCTAGATTTGGACTCTTTGGTGATTTATCGGTCTTGCATTGCACTTTGCGAGATTACATTCAGAACCGTGACATTGAGTCTGAACTGTAGTAAGCTAATAAACAATGCAGATTTCGCGCCCATTTCGCGCACGGAGCTCGGGACGTTCGGGCACGTCTATAGTTTCTGGCGACTCTATTGGGGATTTAGAGAACTTGACTCGAATTCATGATATGTTGTTTTGTTTACACTTATGTGTTTCTTTGCATTGCATTTGCATTGGTGCACCTAGGACACCGTGTTTGCCGCATGCTATTCTTAAACGGTTTGCTAGAGGCTTGCTTGGAAAAGTGTGCCATAAGGTTGACCGGTTGCGAGCTCTGCCACGACGGGAACACAAACCTCGGTTTTTACCGGGGCATCCTTTTTGACCATTCAACCTAGTGCATATCGGAATCCATAGTGACCATTCCGAACTAGGATAGGTTACTTACCCGATTGTAGGTTGTTTGAAACCGCTGCGTGCGTAGTGAAACCCTCGCTCCTGACAAAATAGGACAGGAAAACCTTACCCCATCATAGGGGTGTTTTGGCTCTTACTTATTTGATACGTGTTGTCAAAGTGTGTCTTTACAGGTTGTATGTATCAGTTCACAAGTCTGGGTATCAAGCCTGAGGGCATCAGTATTTTGAGGGAATCAATTTTACTTGAGGGTATCAGTTTATTGGCATAATTTTTGGGACAGAATTTAGTAAAGAGTACAGTCATTCAGCTATGCTCAAATCTGTTCTGGTGAAATTGGGCAAAGATCCTGCCTATTTTCTTTTTTGCTAGGTAGTCTTGGAACCATAGCTTCAGAAGGCTCCAATATCCCCCGGGTGCATTGGACTTGTGTTGATAGACTTTGTCAGGTTAGAGATTCAGTTCAAGGGTAACCAGTGTTCCTTCGCTGAGGCAAGGCAAAGAAAGGCCAGTCAGGGCTTACCAGTTCATCTGATCTGACAGTCACTAGTCACATCAACTTTGTTCAAACTCAGCAGACCGTGATGGCACAGGGTTCGGAAGAAGTTGTGGCCGTGACAGCGGCATTAAACCAGGGAATCGCCATGCAGGGTGAGACCGATGGCGAAATGCAACGCCCATCTGGGGCACCTACCACACATCCAGTCTCGGAACCCCAGTCATCTAATCCGACAGTCACCAGTCACATCAATTTTGTTCAAACTCAGCGGATCGTGATGGCACAGGGTTCGGAAGAAGTTGTGGCCGTGACAGCGGCATTAAACTAGGGAATCGCCATGCAGGGTGAGACCGATGCCGAAATGCAACGCCCATCTGGGACACCTACCACACATCCAGTCTCGGAACCCCAGTCATCTCAAATCCGTGAACCCACTACTTCTGAGATGATGAGGATGACTGAAGATCTTCAGAGAACAGTGGCGGATTTCGCTTTTGGAGTTTTGGCTCCATCATCAACCACATCACCTACTAGTGGTTTCACGCCAAAATGTTCCCCAATCTTAGGACTAGCTGCATTGGAAGAAGGCCAACCTCCCAGCAAAGTGGAGGCCAGTGTAAGAACAAGGTTGGGGCGGGCATTGGTCCCTGTGAACACCTTCAGTGGGCTATTGAGGCTTTGAAAGCCGAAGGGCTGAACAAACAGCAAGTGATTGCAGTTATTGCAAAAACTATGGATGACACTTTTGCCACTCAAGTTAGGGGCAGTTTGAATCAAAGGGCAAGCCGGAAGGAGGGTCGTCATACCAGAAACGTCCCTTTCAACTCCAATTCTACTCTCGGAAGAGATCAGCAAATCCAGTCAGCGCCTACCAATCCCTTTGCCGGTGCATCCAGCAAAAATCCACAAACCTCGAAGTACCAACCCCGAGGTCGAAGGGTCTTCCATGCCCTCTATATGCCTTTGTCCAAAGCTTTCCAAATTCTCGTTGGACAAGGCCATCTCAAACCCCTTGAGCCTTGGCCTCTCTCGAATCCCCTTTCAGCTAAGCATGATGCTACCCAGTACTATGCCTTCCATCAACAAACCGGTCATGGCACTGACAATTGCTTTCGTCTTCGCCACGAAGTACAAGATTTGATTGACAACGAGGTCATCACCGCACCAGGTCCAGCAAAATCTATCGGCACCAGATCGATGAACTTGGGGGATAATGTGACCATGTGATCGGGGGATGAACCATCTGCGAATGGCGCTTAGTTTACTCCAGATATGGGGATGGCACGCACTGTTTTGAGCAATGTGCAAATGATGGTTATTTTACATTCTGACTTGGGTATTGAGTCAGTTTTGTTGTGTTGTATTGAGTCAGTCCTTTCGTACTGAGTCAGTCAAGTCAGTCTTGTTGTATCGAGTCTGTCTTGTTGTGTCAGAGTCGGGTGATTTTGGGGGTGCTACCTCAGACATCACTTGCTTGTTTTGTGTTTTGTCTTTTACACCCTTTCTTTTGCGTCTGTTTCTGCCTTCGCGCCAGTTGAGCCAAAAGATCTGAATGAAACAACAGTGATTTTCATGCTTTTCTGTTTGTTTCTGCCTTGAGCCAGTTGTGCCAAAGATTTTGAATGAAGCGGCAGTGCTTTTCACCTACTTTTCTGTGTCTTGAAATCATTGTATTGACCTAAGTTTTTCAAAAACTTTTCTAACACTGTGGTGAAAACAAAGAGGAAGGAATTCCTCGGGATTTGCAAAAATTTGATCAACTGAGAGAAAGAGAGGCATGCTAAGCCCTTAATGAATGAGATCATGCTTGTTAGTGTGAGTACTGAGAAGGATCCTGGCTTGATCCGGATTGGTTCTACATTGTCCTCAGTACGAGCGACTAGTCGCTTTCTTAAAAGATTTCAAAAAATGTTTTGTGTGATCCTGCGAAGACCTGTGTGGAATCGCTTTTGAGATTGTACAGCCTAGGAATGCTCTCAGCCTCGAGACTCGACCTTTTTTGCTTTCAAACCTTGAACTTGGATTCAGAATGTTCAATGGTCAACCACAATGTGAGGCTTGTATGGCCAGATCAGAAGCAACCCTTGGACTAGGGGCAAGAAGGTCAGATATGATCAAAAGAAAGCTTGCAAAGCTGGATAAGAAGCAGCCCTTGAACTAGGGGCAAAAATGTCAAATGTGCTCGAAGAGTAAAAAATTGGGACATTTTTCAAGCTAACGAAGATCGGCAAGAATGCCAAATCCCAGAAGGGAGGAAAGAAGAAAGTATTGTTGAAGGACAATCAAGTTCTTATCTGCAACACTAGGGGCAAATTCAGCCCCCATTGGATAGACTTCTATATCATCAGTGAACAACAGTCATTCTCCTGGATTCAGATGGCTTCGAGATCCGACGACCAGTCAACATGGACAAAGCTACACTTTTACCCTTGAGAGGCTCGCTGGGCCGAAAACCCAGAAGGGCGACCCAGGCAAAAGTTAGAGCAAGAAAAAGAAGAAAAATGAAAAGAAAAGCAAAAAGAACAAAAAAGAAACGAAGAAAAAGAAATGAAAATTTTTGAAAAGAAATGAACAAAGAAAAGAAGAAATGAAAAGAAATGAAAAACGGAGCTCGCAAGGTTGAAAACCCGGAAGAGCGGCCTTGGCAAAAGTTAGAGCGTAAAAGGAGAGGTTAATACCCGAGTGTACCTTAACCCGGAACTACATTAGGCTTGATTCCCATGTTCGGGATACGTAGGAAACTTCATTCTGAAGTCCAGCCATAAACACTTCCAAATCGATTGTGTCCATGTAATGGTTCTGATCATCTTTGTTTTCTCTATATCCGAGAGTTCGATTGTGATCGTCACTTTGAGGACTGGTTACAGTGTGCTGCGGTGCTATTCAAGCAAAGGGCAACTTTCCGTTGTCGTGCAGGGCCATTTAGGCAAGGGGCAATTTTCCATTGTTTTGGATCTGAGGTTGTGCATCTCAAGAGTAAATTCGGTGTTGGTCGAGCAGTGGTCATTGGTAAAAATAGTTTTGAGAATTTTTAATAAAGTTGACTAATTTTCTCGAAAATTTGCTCCATTTAAAAAAAAAACTAAACCATATCTTAGACCCAAAAAAGAAAAATTTTCAGTGCTCATAGCTTGACTTGCATGATTTTAAATCAGAAAATCGAACAAGCATGTTAATCTAACTCTCATATTGATCAAAATTGTTTTAGTAGAAAACCAAAACAAAAAATGGTCAAAATGATGAATTAGGGGTATAGTTGAGTCAGGATTCCTATCTTTTCCTCGTTGTCAATGCACTTGCCAGAAAGGGCACCATACTTGCCGGAAATGGCACCTTGTTCGCCGGAAAGGGCACAACTGAAGCAAACAGCAAAGGGTCGAAAGCTCTCACATTCTCCAAGCAGTGAGGTATCAAGCTAAGTGCAAAGCACGAAATGGAATAAAGCAGGATATTCCACTCCCTCATCTGGATAGGTCTGATCACATCCAAACTGGCCAAGGGCATCATTAACCGATGTCAGCTGCAGACCTGTTGCACACCCAACTGTAGCGCAACCCCTCTGTGGGAGGGACTCACTGGCTGTGAGCAAAAAAAGGAGCATCTAGTAGAATACTAGAGGCAAGAGCCCGTAACTTCCTGTTTATCCATCAACCACCCAGGGGAGGGATAAAAAAGAAGAGAGATTGAAGAATAGAGAGATGTGCGCTGAGAGAAAAAGTGAGAAAAGGGCTTTTTAGAAAAACAGAGCCTGAGGGCCAAGTGATGTGAGAATCACAAATAAGGAAGGGTAGGAAACATACCCGGAGAAACAGGCTCCCTGTGCACATTTGAGTCTTGTGTTTTGTTGTGTTTCTTTTTGTTTGTCTCAATTTTTATTTTGAGTCGTTTCGAGTGTCAATAGATGTGTTTAGGTTGTTTACCTTTGTTTTTCCTTTGTTGAGTCGTTTTTGCTGTGGTCAGTCGTAGGCACAATACCCGGTTAAGAACTCGTTTCTCAATTTCAAATTCAGAAATAAAATCATTTTGTACGTAGAGTGCTGTGCCGTTCTCCGCATTTGTGCAAAACAGAATTTGTTCTTTCATAAAACTGCATGGTTCAACCCAGGTCATGGGAGAACAGTAGAACCAGGACCTATCTGAAGCTATATTGGTTCCAGACTGCAAAGCAAAAGAAAAGAGGGAAAATGTCAGGCATCTGAGTTTGTTTCGACTTCAGCAAGTTCCAAGATTGTATTCCGGATGTACCTTTTCAGGCCTTATCAATGCTCCGAAGTATGAATGTGCCTCTACCTCAAGCTCAAGATCAAGTTTGCTTCAAGCCAGAATGGTGATCAGAAGTGCTCTCCCTGAGTATCATTCCCTGCCAGAGGCATCTTGGTTGTGTTCACAATGAGTTCCTAGGAGAGCAACTGCGACGGTGGACACTAGAGTTCGAATGGCTGTTTCCTAGAACGCAAAGGTTCGAGATTTCTGAGACTAAAGTCTGGTTTAAATACCCAGGGGTATATCACCGGTTTGAAATATGTATGGAAGCCCTATAGGTTGAGATAACATTTATGCTCCTCAATTCTGGATACTGAACCAACCTAATCTGTCACCCCGTTGGAGAATAGGGAAAGTTGTGAATATGATCAGGAAGAAAAACGACATCTGTGGCTTGACATGCAGATGTCACTACTTGTCAGCATTTCAGGACCTTCATACTATGAGTTGAAGGTAAGAGTTCGAAGAACACAAGGTAAGAGTTCAAAGAACACAAGGGGGAGATCCCCATCGGAGTAGAGCGGTTCATCGCCACTCACCCCATGAGGTGCTTTCTAAAGCGCCACTTTGTTTGTTTATTGCATTCCCTAGACATCATGCTCTACATTCCTTGTAACATGTATCATATCATCACACATAGTGCATAAATGCATCTTGTACTATACTTATTCTTGTTGTTGCATAGAATATACATGTCACATTGAATGTACGCTGTTGATCCTTTTGCATAGAGTATGTACATTACCTGGAGCACGTTTTAACCTTGCTTGCATAGAATGTGCACTTCTCACCCTGGTATGAAATGCGTATCTTAATGTTGCATGGAGCATACATTTCTTGCACTTGCATTGTTATGCACGGTCCTAGTTGTATTGTTTTGCACACTTCAGTTGTATTGTTATGCACACCTCACTTGCGTTGTCACGCACATCCTAGTTGCATTTTTTGCACACTTCAGTTGCATTGTTATGCACACCTCACTTGCGTTGTCACACATGTCCTAGTTGCATTGTCATGCACACCTTACTTGCGTTGTCATGCATACTCGTTGCATTGTCATGCACATCTCTGCTTGCATTGTCACGCACACTCGTTACATTGTCATGCACACCTTACTTGCGTTGTCACGCACACTCGTTACATTGTTATGCACCTCTTTACTTGCGTTGTCACGCATGTTACCTGCATTGTTATGCACTCTTCACATGCGTTGTCACGCACGTTCCACCTGCATTGTTATGCACTCTTCACATGCATTGTCACGCACGTTCTACCTGCATTGTTATGCACCATTCTTTTTGCATTGTTTTGCACCTCTTCACCTGCATTGTCACGCACGTTCCACTTGCATTGTCATGCACCCTTCCACCCGCATTGTTATGCACTCTTCACATGCGTTGTCACGCACGTTCCACTTGCATTGTTATGCACCTTTCCACCTGCATTGTCATGCACGTTCCACTTGCATTGTCATGCAGGTTCCACTTGTATTGTCATGCACCCTTCCACCCGCATTGTTATGCACTCTTCACATGTGTTGTCACGCACGTTCCACTTGCATTGTCGTGCACCCTTCCACCTGCATTGTTATGCACCTCTTTAACTTGCGCTGTCACGCACGTTACTTGCATTGTTATGCACATCTATCTTGCGTTGTCACGCACGTTACTTGCATTGTTTTGCACATCTATCTTGCGCTGTCACGCACGTTACTTGCATTGTTATGCATATCTATCTTGCGCTGTCACGCACGTTACTTGCATTATTATGCACCTCTTTAACTTGCACTGTCACGCACGTTACTTGCATTGTTTTGCATATCTATTTTGCACTGTCACGCACGTTACTTGCATTGTTATGCACCTCTTTTACTTGCGCTGTCACGCACGTTACTCGCATTATTTTGCACATCTATCTTGCGTTGTCACACACGTTACTTGCATTGTTATGCACATCTCTATTTGCGTTGTCACACACGTTACTCGCATTATTTTGCACATCTATCTTGCGTTGTGACACACGTTACTTGCATTGTTATGCACATCTCTATTTGCGTTGTCACGCACTTTACTTGCATTGTTATGCACCTCTTTACTTGCGTTATCATGCACGGTCTACGCTCATTGTTATGCACATTTCTCTCGCATTGTTATGCACACGCTACTTGCATTGTTATGCACCCTCGTTACTTGCATTGTCACGCACGTTCTACTTGCATTGTTATGCACCCTCGTTACTTGCTTTGTCACACACGTTCTACTTGCATTGTTATGCACCTTTTCACTCGCATTGTTATGTGCTCGTTTCGTTTGCATTGTTATGTACGTTCTACCTACATGTGTTTCTACTATATTGTATCTGTCAAAGTTTCTTTTTGTGCATGTACAATATTGTATGCACGGTTCATTTGAAGCTGGCACAACCAGACAATGTTGTATGTACAGTTCAGTCAGAGGAACTCCGGGTGAGATCATTCATGTTCCCTCGAACTCTCTTGGTTACCTTTCTCCACTCGCGTGCCACATTTGGACGTACCCGCATGTTTGCATTTATCACGCGTTCTGCAACCTTTCTCCACTTGCGTACCGCATTTGGACGTACCCGGATGTTCGCGTTTATCACGCGTTCTGCAACCTTTCTCCACTCGTGTGCTGCGTTTGGACATACCCGCATGTTCACGTTTATCACGTGTTCTGTAACCTTTCTCCACTCGTGTGCCGCGTTTGGACGTACTCACATGTTCGCGTTTATCACGCGTTCTGCAACCTTTCTCCACTCGCTTGCCGCGTTTGGACGTACCTGCATGTTCGCGTTTATGACGCGTTCTGCAACCTGTCTCCACTCGCGTGCCGCGTTTGGACGTACCTGCATGTTTGCGTTTATCACGCATTCTGCAACCTGTCTTCACTCGCGTGCTGCGTTTGGACCTACCCGCATGTTCGCGTTTATCACGCATTCTGCAACCTCTCTCCACTTGCGTGCCGCGTTTGGACGTACCCGCATGTTCGCGTTTATCACGCGTTCTGTAACTTTTCTCCACTCGTGTGCTGCATTTGGACGTACCCGCATGTTCGCGTTTATCACGCGTTCTGCAACCTTTCTCCACTCGCGTTTGGCATGCATTTGGACGTATCTCCCTCCTCTCGCGTTCAGCACGTATTTGGATGACTGCGTTTTCTTGAACAGTCCTTTCCTCTCCTGTGTGTGCTACGCTAAGAGATGTTGTGTTTGAGACCCCGGGGATCCTCGATAGTCGCTTTTAATCTTCTCTGCGTAAGACGCAGTGAGAATTGCATATTTCTCTTACATCATCTCTGTTGAAACATGTGAGATTTCTACAACTTGTCACTTTGCTTAAATTGTTGTATTTATTTTGCATAAATGCTTCATTATAGCTTTCTTTGCATAGTCATAAGTTATGCTCTTCCATCTTGCATGTCATTTGCATTTTGCCTCAGCCTGCAGGCGCATCTCTATCTCGTTATATTGAATGTTTGCCAGAGTTTTTGGCCTTGTCAAAAATGGGTTGTCTCTGGGCTTTGACATTCACTCCCGTCACTTTGTAACTTTCGAGTTCTATCAAAGAGGGGCAACTGTAGACAACCCATTTTTGACCATCCTCAAGACTTGGTTGTGCTTGCAGGTACATCCAGCCACAAGTTTGATTGCTCGTTCAGTACTCGACTTTCGTGGCGGAACGTCACAGGTTTGAGCTTTCCAAACCCTGTTTCCTTTCTGCCCTATTCTTAGATGATGTGTTGGTCCTTTTAGCATGCTTCTCATGGTGCACTGCAGGCCACTCTCTGCCACTGCCGGCCTTAAATTTATCCCTACCTGCCATTGATGAAGCCTGCCGTCCATCAATGAGGGACTACCGGCCACCACTGATGGACGGCAGAATACCTTGTCCCAACAGATTTCACTCCAGATTTTTTGAGCCAGTTGGTTTTCACTCATCCCTCCTCCATGTGTATGGAGGGATGAAACCTTTTTCAAGCTTGTTTAACAAGCTTTGCTTTGCATTCCTCTATATAAGGAGAGGATCCTCCTCCCTTACAATGGTTCAGCAACTTTGGAGAAAATATATATATCTCTCTATATTTCTCATTCTCTCTCTATATCGTGTTTGTTTGTGCCTTAAAGTGCATTTTCCTCTCACTTTTGCACTACAACACATAGTGATACACCACCATCTTTGAGCTGAGGTTCTTGGGAGTGTTATTTGAGCTCTGAAAGTTGGTTTTTGGCCTCAGAGGTTGCTGGTTTCGAAGTTGTGCTTCAAGGGTGAGTGTATTCCCCTTTTAAGCTTTTGTTTGTATACCATATTGTCCATCCTTGCATATTGTTTTAGGCCTTGCTTTCAACTGAAAAAAGTTCTGTATTTAAGTGCTTTTGATGGTTGTTTAAGGCCTCTTTTGTGTTGAGGGTGTTCTACTCTCTTGTGTGCCTTGTTTGGCCTTGTTTTGAACCATGTCTTAAGGCCTTTGAGTTAGTCTTTATATGGCCTTTTAGCCACTGAAAACCAGTGGATTTTCAGTTGTAGACATGTGGTTTTGAGGCCTCAAATCAAAGGGGGTGATCCCCTCTCTTCTTGTTTTGTTTGCTTGTATTATTTGCCTATCAAATGAGCATGTATCTCTATACTCTTGAGGCATGGTGTGAGCTTGTTTTTGTGAGTTTTTAGGTCTGACATGACTCTATTTTTGGCTGGTTTGGCTGTCTTTTGAGTGGCTCATACACTTGTAGTGTAATTTTGCCTTGCTAGCCTAACATGCTCTATACTTTGATCCGTTATTCTAGCTTGTTTTGGCTCCATTTCAGCAAGTTTTCACTCATGTTTTCACATGATTTAGCTCTGTTTTGAGGCTTCTTGGTCGAATGATGCTTGTCATGCATGCTTGTAGTGCAAAAGCTTTGACTAGCCTTGAGTTTTGAGGAATCTTGCATGCTTAACTTGAGGTATTTGCATGTTTTGGCATCATTTAGAATGATATTTCAGAGCATATAGTGTTGTTGCACTTCCATATTTTCCACTCTTTAAGTGCTCTTGAGAGTTATACCTTTATGCCTTATTTGTGAGCTATCGCATGAGCCTCATTTTCTTGCCTTTCAAGCCATCATCTTAGTCCATTTTTGCTACTGTTTTGGCCTGCATAACGTCTATTTGGGGTTGGCTTGGCCATTTAAGCATTGCCTTGCATGCCTCTAGTGTAATACACTTCACTAGATTTGATGCTTAGGCCTTTCAACGTGCATTACATGGCTTGTTTGGATGATTCCAAGTCATTTTGCATGTCATATCAGTGATAGAACATATGCCATTGCACTCCATGTTTCACTCTTTCATTGCCTTTGGGGAGTTGTGTTTTCTACCTTAAGCTTGGGCTAATATGCATGCAATGTTTGTATAGTCATTTGAGCTTCTATCTTAGCATGTTTGGCCACTGATTTGGGCATGATTGAGGTCTGCCCATTTTAGTTTAAGTCCATTTTTGCATGTTGTTGCATGCTTGTCCATCTTTGCATGTTGTTGCATGCTTGCTTCGTTTTGTTGTTATTCCATGCTTGGTACATTACATGTTTGCATGTCTAGTTTGCATTGCATTTTGCATGCTTGGTACATTGCATGTTTTTATGTCAAGATTAGTATGATTGTTCGCATAAAATGTTGTTTGTGTGCATTGCATTGTGTTCAACCCAGTGTGGTGTTTGAACACAAGGTGGATTAGCTGATTTCATACTTGAAGTGATGAAATGAGCCAATCTTCCTTTGGTCTCCATTGCCTTTGATTTCTCATGATAAGGAGGTGGTCTTGGTGTCTTGTTTGTCGTGCTTTATTGAATTTGCACATGTTGGATCTTTGGCCATCATGCATCGAGATGCGTAATTGATGATCTTGGATCCGATTATGCCTCTCCCTTGATGTTTTGAAGTGATATGGAGTGGCATAGTGCGTACATACCCTTGCGAGACCTTCCATTTTCTCTATTTTGTGCTCTGCTGCAGCTTGGTGTCACAGCACACCAGTGGCCGGCACCTTTCCATCTTTGGCCGACAGATCTTCAATTGTGGCCGACAGTATCCACTCTTGGTCGGCAGAGGGGTCGGCAGTAGCTTCTCATGGCCAGCAGGCCATTGGTGCACTCCTCAGCACTGTTCTGGTGAGATCCAGCAGCTAGTTCTCAAGGACACCCTGTAGACAGAGCCTCTTGAGAGCAACAGGAGAGCTTTTCAGGACGGGAATCGAGAGCATGCATCCTTCCTTGTTCAAGGCAGAGCTGAGGCGGCTTGATTTAATGCTTTACTTGTTAATTAGCATTCGGTGTTGCAATTTAATTAATTTGTTTGATTAGTGAAAGTTTTGTAATAATTAGTTGTAGCTAGTTATTCAATTTGGTTGTGTAATAATTAGTCTAATTAGATCATTAGATTAGTTAGAATAGCTTAGCGTAGCTAGCTTAGCGTATTCATTCGGACCCTCCGTCGAGAGGGCGAATTGTTGTAATAAGTGTGCGTGCGTGTGTGCATGTCTTCCAACCCCACGTCTTTCTCCCTTTTACTTACCTGCTTTTGATGGTTAGTTTTAGGGCATGTTTCAATTAGCATCCTTATGTTTGCATGTGTGCATCATTCATCTGTCTTGCATGCATCGGGCTCGGCGCATCATACTAATTGCATTGTATTTCAATACCGATTTGAATACATGATTATCAAGTTACATTTCACATGACTTCTTAGAATAGTCGAGCCTATTTCTAGTTCCATTTTGCATGTGTTGCATTAGCCATCTTGACATGAACTAGGATCATGCATTGATTACTAACTAGCTTTTGTTTTGGCTCGGAGTACTAGGTAAGTTTTTACGCTTTAGCATCCTGCATATGTGTTAAGTGCTGCCACGTTTAGCATGCTTGCCATGAGGCTAACTACTTAAATGATTAACTGCATGAATGCCTGTGGATGAAGGTTGGATCGCTTGAATTGGAACAATTCATTGAAATGTGAGTTTTTAAGCCCACTTGAGAGTAGCAAAATCATATTTTCTAAGCCCACTTGGGGGTGGCAAATCCACGTCTTAGCCTACTTGCAAGTAGCACCTTCAAACCATTTTCAAACAAACAAACATGAGATGTTTTGTTCCAACTTAGGCGATCTAGTCTATACTTGTATGTTGTGCGCATCACGCAGTAAGCTAGCTAATAAACCGGAATAAGAACACATATGTTTTCAAAAACAAAATATCATGCTTAGTAAAGGCTGATCCTTTGATCGGGTGAGCGGGGGTGCTCATTGCATGACCTTCCTCTCTCGTACCCAAGTTCCCAAGCCGAGGCAACTTTGGTGATGACGGACACGTGGCCTTAGGCACGAGTCAGGGTTTCCTAAATTTTTCAAAAAAAAAAAACATTTAGGTGGCGACTCTGCATCTGGCAAAGCAGTCCATATTTGACACTTCATTATGAAAATCAGTTTTCCAAAACGATTTGCCGGATTTGGACTCTTTGGTGATTTATCAGTCTTGCATTGCACTTTTCGAGATTAGATTTAGAACCGTGACATTGAGTCCGAACTGTGGTAAGCTAATGAACAAAATGGATTTCACGCGCGGAGCTTGGGACGTTCGGGCACGTCTACATGGGGAAGGTTTTAACCAGGTAAACATCAAATCCTAACACGTTTCACCTAAAAGGGACAAAGGTGGTGTAACCCACAGACGTACCTAACTATATCTCATACGAAAAGGGGGAAGGTTTTAACCAGGTAAGCATCAAATCCTAACACGTTTCACGTGAAAGGAACAAAGGTGGTTCGCGATGATATGTAAAATACGTATTACATACGTATCTGTTTACACACAGACAAACTATATACAGATACGGATACACACATATACATATACAGACAAAATACACACAGATATGTACATATGGTATACATATATAGATACGAGGAATATTTTGTTTGCGGCCGTCAGCGGGAAGATGCCGTTACTGAGAAGGCATATTCCGTTTGCTGACGTCAGTGCGCGTATGCAAAACATGCAAAAAGAAAAAAAAAACACAAAATGCATGGACACGGGGGTTCGACCTTCTGATCTCAAGCTCTCAACCATTGAGCCAACCCACTAAACCAAGCCACTCTTGTGACCAATTATTCAAACAAATACGTATATGATACATAGGTATACGAGACATATATACATAAAACCAAAACAAAATAAAAGAAACACTCATTGCTATGGGGGCTCGAACTTCTAACCTCAAGCTCAGCCCTTCAATCCTTAACCACTGAGCCGAACCACTAAGCCCAAGCTGCTTTTGTGACCAAATATTCAAACAAATATATATAATACATAGATGTACAATACATATACACATATATATATATATACATATACATATACAACTCTCCCGCCTCTCTCTCTATTTTTGTCTCACTCTCTCTTCCTTTATCTTCTTCGAGCGTCGTGTCTGGCGCGCGATTTCAACAATCGTGGCGCCTGACTGACAGGCTGCCCTAATTCTTCAATGCCTTATCCCAATATTTCCCCTCTTTGTCTTCTTCTTCTTCTTCTTCTTCGCTCTCTTCTTAAGTTGAGGCCTGCAAGAGAGAGGCAGAGCAAAAGCCTGCAAACTTTCTCTACCATCAACCTTTCTTTTCCATTACTCTCCTCTGCCATGGCCTCTTCACACGGTTCTCTCACTCTTTTTCCAGACCTGAACGAGTCCATGATAGAGATGACTGATTCTAACTCCCCTGAACCTCAACCACGGGCTCCTCCTCCTCCCCCTATTTTTAACTTTCCAGCGATGTTAGTTGAACAAATCATGGCTATACAATCTGACATTGAAGCAAACTCGTATACGCTGAGGTCATGTGTGGAGACCGTGACTGCGGTCTCTAACTTGTCCCGTCGATTGCAGAACAGGACGTGCGAGGTACATCAGTTAAATGCACAACTCTCCATCCTCCAACGTATGTATAAAGACGCTCGAGTAGAAATTAGAGCGCTGAAAAAGCAGAACAAAGAATTGAAACGACAGGCCACCTCCGTGGCTCGATTCGGAGTTTCTTCGCACAACCAATTTGATGGTCGGTGAGGAATAATCTCCTTCGGAAGCTCTGCCAAGGCCGAGGCAGAGTCTTCAAGAGCTTCGAAGGAGTAAAGATAAAGCGAGGCAAGTGATAGTAAAGTCAGGCAACGAAGCTATATGGAAATGAAGCCGGTTGTAATCATCGTCGCCGAGCTGTTGCCGAAAAACTGAGAAAATACTACTCTCTCTCTCTCTCTTTTTTTTTTTTTTTTTTTTTTTTTTTTTTTTTTTGGCGTTTGTTTGTTTTTTGGAGTGGGAACCTATAGCTTCAACTCCTTTTTGTACAACTTTGATTGGGGTTGATCACTGGCATTTAATAAAATGAGTTTGTTCTGCAAATCTGGATGGCATGAATGGCACAACACTGAACATACATATTATTTTGTTTTGAACTTGAAAATGGCTGCATTTTAGTGAATTCTGAATTGAATATTGAGCCTATCACTGACCAAAACACAAAACACAACTTAATGAAATGAAAATGAAGCAAAAACCATCCCAAAAAACACCTCTTTGCGCTTGTCGGAGCAAAATGAACGCAAAACAGACTAACACCGGTCGATCGCCCGACGGAAAAGCATCGTCGGCGACAACTACTGTGCATTTTTCGGCAATTGCTTGATTAAGATGATGAGAACTCGGTAGTGTGGATAAAAGACCAAAAACCTGACTCAACTGTGCCCCTAGTTCATCACTTTGCCCTTTTTTTTGTTTTTCCTTTCTGCTAAAGCGATTTTGGTCAACATGAGAGGTAAATTAGCACATTTGTTTCATTTTCTATCTTGAAATCATATGAGCCAAATTATGAGCACTAAAAATTTTCTCTTTTTGGTCCAAAGAATAGTCTGAGTTTTAAAAAATGAAATAATTTTTGAGAAAATTAGTCAACTTCATTAAAAGTCCTCAAAATCTAATTTTACAAATGACCACTACTCAATCAACATGAAATCAACCCATGAGATGTACACTTGAATTCCTCTTGCGACTAAACTTGTCATGAAAGAGAAATAGGACAACTGAATCAAATGGGGACGAGCCAACCAAATATGGATAGCCGAGTCGAATAGAGATACACCAATCAAACATGGACGAGATGAGTGAGTTAAAAAATGATTAAGGCCGAACTTCAAGATGAAGCTGCCTACGTATCCCAAAGATAGGAATCAGGCCATACGTAGTTCCGGTTAAGGTTCACTCGGGTATTGACACTCTCCTTTTGTGCTCTAACTTTTTTCAAAGCCGCCCTTTCGGGTTTTCAGCCTTGCGAGCTTTTCATTTTTCTATATATATATTATTTTATTTTATTTTATTTATTTATTTATTTTTTCCTACTCTAACTTTTGCCTAGGTGGCCTTTTTAGGTTTTCGGCCCAGCGAGCCTTTCAAGGGTAATACTTCTTCAGCTTGTCCATGTTAATTGGTTGTGAGAACTCCAAATCATCCAAATCCATGAGAATGACTACTCCTCCTGACCAAATTGATTTAATGATGTAGGGGCCTGTCCAATTGGGTCTAAACTTCCCCCTGGGGTCATGAATAGGAGCTTGGCTGTCTTTTAACACTAAGTCCTCTTCTCTCAAATTCCTAGATCTAACCTTTTTGTTGAATGCTCTGGAAATCTTGCGTTGATACCCCTAAATGTGGTATAACGCCTTCAATTGTCGCTCATCAAATAGCATCAGTTCCTCAAATCAGTTCTGTTGCCAATCAGCTTCTGTTATTTGACATTCAGCCATAATCCTTAATGAAGAAACTTCCAACTCAATCGACAAAACAACCTCCATTCCATATACCAAAGAGTAAGGGGTTGCCCCTGTAGACGTTCGGATTTATGTCCTGTATCCCTAAAGTGCAAAAGGCAACTTATCTGGCCAATCTCTATAAGTTTCTACCATCTTACACAGGATGTTCTTGATGTTTTTATTTGCAGCTTCAACAGCTCCATTGGTTTGTGGCCTGTAGGTTGATGACTTGTGAAAAGCCAAGTTATACTTCTCAAGTAGAACTGCCACTTCTCCTTTGAAATGTGAGCCATTGTCAGAAATTAATTCATTTGGCACCCCGTATCTGCAGATAATGTTGTTCTTGATAAATTTGGCCACATGTGATGCTTTCAACACTGAATACGACTGTGCTTCAACCCACTTGGTAAAATAGTCAATGGCAACCAAGATGAACTGATGCCCATTTAAACCTTTCGGTGTGACTGCCCCGATGACATCTATGCCCCAGATTGAGAAAGGCCAAGGTGAAGTCACGTTGTAGAGTTTTGATGGTGGGATGTTCATGCGATAGGCGCAGATTTGACATTTATGGTATCGCCTAACAAAGTTGATACAATCACTCTTCATGGTTAACCAGTAGTATCCTTGTCTAAGGATTTTTCTGGCTAGCATTACACCGTTCATATGGGCTCCGCACTCTCCTCCATGGATGGCTTCCATGATACGCTTTGCCTCTTCTTCCTCTGCACGCAGCTTGTGCATTCCCAAATACCCTCTCTTGTATAACTTATCTCCACAAATGACGAACTGAGTGGCTAGACGCTGTATCCCCCTTTTGTCTTTAGTGTTTGCCCTTTGTGGGTATGTACCTCTTTCCAGAAAATTCCAAATATCAAAGTACTAAGGGTTTTCATCTTGAACTTTTTCTGTTGTGGCTATCATTTCATACGCGGGGTGTACCTTTGTTCTATAAGGATTAGGCGTATCTTGACCCCGACCGGTTTATCTATCATTGATGCCAGGGTTGCCAATGCATCAGCAAATCAGTTATTCTCTCTTACTAGGTGTGGAAAAGTTAGTTTTTCGAACCTCGAGATCAACAGGTCCAAGGTCTGATGGCAGATTTTCATTTTTTCCTCTTTAACTTTCCAATCTTCATTGGCTTGAGAGACGACCAAGTTTGAGTCCCCGATCACATCCAACCTTATTGCCCCTAGTTCCAGGGCTGCTTCCAATCCAGCAATGCACGCCTCATACTTTGCTTTGTTGTTAGATACCATGAATTGAAGTTTAAAAGCTAAGGGGATATGGGAATCATCTGGCGCTATGAGCAACATGCCTATCCCATAGCCAAATTGATTGGACGCTCCATCAAAGTTCAATTTCTAAGTGTCTTCTTCCATCTGTATGACCTCTTCATCTAGAAATGAGTACTCCATATCTTCTCCTCCTTCAATTGGGTGATCAGCCAAAAATTCTGCTATGGTCCTTCCTTTGACAGATTTGCGAGTGACATACTTAAGGTCAAATTCGGAAAGCAACAGCAACCAACGAGCTAGCCTACCGGTAAGTGCTGGTTTCTCAAAAAGATATTTGATTGGGTCTAATCTTGAAACTAGAATTACCGAGTGAGCTAACAGGTAGTGTCTCAACTTCCTGGTGGCCCATACCAAAGCTAAGGAAGCTTTTTTCAAAGGAGTATAGCGGGTCTCATATTCAAGCATCTTTTTACTTAAGTAGTAGACGACCTTCTCCACTTTCTCATCCGACTCTTGTGCAAGCATACATCCCATGGTTGATTCAGTCATTGATAAATACAAAATCAACGGTTTCCCTGGCTCGAGTGGCGATAACACAGGCGAATTCTGCAAATATTGCTTAACTTGCTCGAAGGTGAGCTGACACCGATCATCCCATTGAAACTTCTTCCCTTTCTTCAACAGACCAAATAGGGGTTCACAAGTTAAAGTTAATTTTGAAATAAACCTCCTTATGAATTGCAACTTTCCCAGAAAGCCCCGCACCTCCTTTTCAGTTATTGGTGGCAGCATTTCTAAGACAGCCTTAATTTTAGATGGATCAACTTCGATTCCCCGCTGTGTGATCAGAAATCCCAACATCTTGCCCGCAGTTACCCCGAAGGTGCATTTTACGTGGATTGACACTTAGCTCAGTATTCCCTAATTCTCTCAAAGAATTTCTTCAGTGCAGTGTAATGGCTTTCCCGATCTTTGGACTTGACAATCATGTCATCTACATACACCTCAACTTCCTTATGGATCATATCGTGTAAAAGAGTAGTAGCAGCTCTCTGATAAGTGGCCCCAGTATTCTTTAAACCGAATGGCATAACCCTGTAGCAGTATGTCCCCCATGGTGTGGTAAATGCTGTCTTTTCTCTGTCCTCTGGAGCCATAAGGATCTGGTTATACCCTGAAAAACCATCCATGAATGACAGTAAGGCATGCCCTGCAGTGAAGTCTACCAATTCGCCAATATGTGGCAATGGGAAATCATCCTTCGGACTAGCCTTATTCAAATCCCGAAAGTCAACACAAACTCGGATTCTGCCATCTTTCTTTGGAACTGGCACAATATTGGCTAACCAAGTAGGATATTCTAATATGAGCAAAAACCCAGCATTGATTTGCTTGGTAACCTTTTCTTTAATTTTAAAGGCCCAATCTGGACGAATTCTGCGAAGCTTCTGTTTGTCAGGTCGGGCCTCAGGGTCAAGAGGGATCCTATGCTATACAATCTCAGGGTCAATTCCTAGCATGTCTTCGTAGGACCATGCAAAGACATCTTTGAAATCTGTTAATAAAGTAACTAATTGTTCACGTTCCTCTGAAGACAATGCGGAACCAATTTGGATGAAGTGAGGATCTTTTTCAGTACCCACATTTACAGAAACAATTTCATCCACTAATGGCTTAGCACGCCTTTCTTCCTCCCAGTCGATTAAATTTTTCAAAGCCCGAGGGATTTCTTCCTCTTCATTTTTATCAAGATCTTGAAAATTTTTGTCAATGTTATGAACTATGGGCACAGAAAAGTAAGCAGAAATCACATCTTCATTCAAAGCCTCAGGCTCACAAGTTGCAACAGACTCAAAAGAGAAAGAAAAAGAAGACTCAAACATCTTAGAAAAACTTAAATCTGACTCTAATCCCACAGGCCCACCGGACTCAGACTCAACAGCCAATTCAAAACTCTCAATAGAATTGTAGACGTGCCCGAACGCCACGGGCTCCGCATTGCGAAATTGGCGCGAAAACCTGTGTTGTTCATTAGGCTTACTACTACAGTTCGGACTCAATGTCACGGTTCTGAATCTAATCTCGCAAAGTGCAATGCAAGACCGATAAATCACCAAAGAGTCCAAATCCGGCAAATCATTTTGGAAAACTGATTTTTATAAAGAAGTGCCAAACATGGACTGCTTTGCCAAATACAGAGTCGCCACCTAAATATTTTGTTTTGGGGGAAATTTAGGAAACCCTGACTCGTGCCTAAGGCCACGTGTCCGTCATCACCAAAGTTGCCTCGACTCGGGAACTCGGGTACGAGAGGGGAAGGTCATGCAATGAGCACCCACGCTCGCCCGATCAAAGATCGGCCTTTACTAACATGATATCTTGTTTTTGAAAACACATGTGTTCTTATTCCGGTTATTAACCTAGAATTACTATGTGATGCGCACAACATACAAGTATAGACTAGATCGCCTAAGTTGGAACAAAACATTGCATATCTGTTTGTTTGAACATGGTTTGGAGTTTGCTACTCGCAAGTAGGCTAAATCGAGGATTTCAATGAATTGTTCCAATTCAAGCAATCCAACCTTCATCCACAGGCATTCAGGCAGTTAATATCACATAAGCAGTTAGCCTCATGGCAAGCATGCTATCATGGCAACACTTACACTCATACAAGATGCTAAAGCGTAAATACTCACAGTGTACTCGGATCCAAAACAAAGAACTAGTTAGAAATCAATGTATGATCCTAGTTCATGTTAAGATGGCTAATGCAACACATGCGAAGATGAAACTAAGATAGGCTCAGCTATTCTAAAATGGCATGTGAAATGCAACTTGATAAGATGTATTCAAATCGGAATTGAAATACAATGCAGTTAGTATGGTGCGCCGAGCCCGGTGCATGCAATACAGATAAATGGATGCACGCATGTGAAGCATAAGGATGCTAATTGAAAAATGATATAGAACTAACCATCAAAAGTAGGTAAGTAAAAGGGAGAAAGATGTGGGATTGGAAGACATTCACACACTCACGCACACTTATTACAAAATTCGCCCTCTCGACGGAGGGTCCGAATGAATTAGCTAACTAGCTACGCTAATTATACTAATTATTACAAACCAACTAATTAACTATGCTAAGCTAATTAATTATTACAAAACTTTAACTAATTAACAAATTAATTAAATTACAAAACCAAACGCTAACTAACAAGTAAACATTTAAACTAAACTACTCCAGCTCTGTTTCAAGAAGTCGAACATGCATGCTTGCATTCGGTTTCTCGCCCTAAAAAGCTCTCTAGTTGCTCTTTAGAGGCTCTGTCTGCAGGGTGTCCTTGAGAACTTGCTGCTGGATCTTACCAAAAACATACTGGGGAGTGCATCAGTGGCCTGCCGGCCATGGGGAGCTGCTGCCGACCATCCTGCCGGCCAAGAATACACACTGCCGGCCATCAACAAGAGGGTGCCGGCCACTGATGTGCTGGGTTACCAAGCTACAGTAGAGCACAAAACAGAGGAAATTGAGGGTCTCCCAAGGGTATGTGCGCACTATGCCACCCCATATCACCTCAAAACATTAAGGGGAAGGCATAATCGGATTCATGACCATCAATCAAGCATCTCGATGCATGATGGCCAAAGATCCAACTTGTGCAAATCAATGAGAAATGAATGCACATAAAAATACATAAATGCCTTAACCTCTATCATGGATGATCAAGAAGGTCGGCGACCGAGAATTGAGGCATGTTTCATCACTTGAAGTATGAAACGTCTCTCGTTTCTCATGCTCGGATTAACACTTAATCCAAACACAATGCAATGCAAGGTGTGCCAAACACAATGCTAATGCAATATGAGCATGCAAGTATGCAATATAACTCAAGCATGCAACAACAATACAATGGAACAAGCATGCTATATGTCAAGCATGCAACAACATGCCACAACTTGCAATGTACTAAGCAATGCAACAAGCATGCAAATGTCATGCAATTCAAACATGCGAACATGATGCAATGTAACAACATTTGAACAACATGGTAAATGGACTCAAACTAAAAATGGACAGACCTCAGTCATGCCCATATCAGTGGCCAATATGATGAATTGATGACACGAAAAGTGAGAAAAATGCATGCACAAACAATGGCCCAAAAATTAAGGCATAAGGACACAACTCTCAAACATGAGCAAGGAGTGATAATCATGATAATGTGGCAATGAGGTAAGCTCTGAAATCTCATGTAAATTGATGCCAAACCGACTAAACAATGCAAGTATAGCATGTTAGGATGTTCAAAGCTTAAGACTAGCCAAGGAGCTTGTACGAAGGCCACATGAATCAAACCCCAAAGGGCCAAGGACAACCAAAACAGTCCTAGATCATGCCAAAATGAATCTAAAACATGCATGGGCCAAGGCCAAAACAAGTCAACGTGAAAGGCAAAAAGCATGGTGCAAGTAAGGCCAACAAGGGGGATCGCACTGCACCTATTACAACCAAACATGGCATGGCTTAACTAATAAAAATCAGAGTTATGGCATGTCAAAATAAGCCCAAAAACCTGCTGAGATGGCATCCTAAGGACCTAAGCATAGAGGCATGCACAATGATCCATTCATGAGGCATAAAACACCAACTCTTCAAGGCATTGAAAGCATAACAAAGGTAAGTGTATGAACATGAAACATGCACTGAAATAACACTTCAAATGATGCCAACGCATGCAAACATCACAAGTATAGCATAGTAGGGGCCTCAAAACTCAAGACTAGTCAAAGCATTTACACTATAGCTATACAAAACATGAGTGATATGACCATGGCAGCCCAAAAAAGTCTTAACAAAGCCCAAAATATGAATAAAATCATGCTGGAGCATAGCCAAAATATGCTAGGATGATGAGCCAAAACCTCATGCACACAAGACTAGTATGCAAGATTTGCACTACAAGTACATGGAGCATGCAAGAGGTGAGAAAACCAACTTTAAACAGAGTTATGACATGTCAAATGATGCCCAAAAACCTACTGAAATGAAGCCAATATATGCGAGCAAGACATGATACTTTGATGAGCCACAAATGGGATTACACTACACATACAAGATGCATGCTCAAGGTGACCAAACCAGCCATGGAAAGAGTTAAGGCAGGCCTTAAAAGTCACAAAAAAGTGCCTGAACCAGGCCTCAAAAGTATAGAGATACATGCTCCTTTGATAGGCCAATAACTCAAGCAAACAAAACAAAAAAAGAACGGGTCACCCCCCTCTGATTTGAGCCCTCAAAGCAGGGTTTTTATCACTAAAAATCCTTTGAATTTCAGTGGTTCTAAGGCCAAAAAGAATTTGTTTGAAAAGTTTGAAAGTTAGCTCACAAGGCCTTACAAGCCAAGGAGCAAAAAGGAGGACAACCCCTTAGCCAACCAAGGCAGAAACCAAAACTTTTAGGACTGAAAAATAGAGGAAAAACAAAGGTTTTTGTAGTTCAACACCACCCCCAAAACAACCCCAAAGTAGTGTGAAAAGATGGCCAAGCAAATGTGTAAAACAAGCTTAAAGGGAGAGAAATGTTACCCTTGATGCATAGCTGCAAAACCAGCCCAAAATCTAAGCCAAAACACCTTTTGGAGCTCCAAAAAAGTCCCAAGTAAGCTTCAAGCAACCTCCTCCCAAAGATAGACCACTTTCACCAAGGATGTCTAGGCAAAAGAGAGGTATTTCTCTACTTGCATGCACAAAAGGCATGAGGGAGAGGCTTTAGAGAGAGAGGCAGAGATCAAACTCTGAAAATTGTAGAGAGAGAGAGAGGGAGTTTTAGTGAGAGGAGCTCTCAAGACTTGATCAAGAAGTTCTCAAATGTTCTAACCCTCCAAAACAATAGCTAAGGCCTCTATATATAGCAAAAAGAGAGGTTTGGGTCGAAAATATCTCAAAAAAGACAGCTGGAGTAAGTTAGAGCAAAATATCTGTCGAAATCTGCTTTCTGGCATCAATGGCCGGCACCTTATCACTGTTGGCTAGCACCTTACCATTGTTGGCCAGCAAGGGGTCACTTTTGGATGGCATAGGGCCGGCATTGGCCATTCATGGCCGGCACACTCCCATAGAGTCCAACAGCAAAAATCAGTCCTAGTCCCCGACTTGAAGAAAGCCTAACTCCTTCATCTGGATGCCTTTTGAGGTCATTCTTGTGTCCAGAATGAAGCCCCGAAATTAAGCTTTCCAATGGTGGCAGCCTTGCATCAAAATTCCAAGTGTGCTAACAGATCTCTCTCTTTTAGTAAAGACTGCTTAGTTTCAGTCAAACCGGATTGATGCCTAACTTCCAACAACCATATCTCTCCCATCCGGGCTCGGCTTTAGGAGATTCTTGAGTGAAAAATGAAGCCCCAGAAGTAAGCTTTCCACCGGTGGTGGCTTCATATCTGAAATCCAAGTATGCAAAAGGATAGGCCTGATTTAGCGAGAGCTACTCGACTCTCTTTTAACGGTTCATGCTCATCTTCTTCCCCAACTTGGTTTCTTCCCTCTCCTCCTCTTTTCTTCAACTCCAAACCCAAACCCTTAAAAAAGGTGTTTTGAAAGATTTTTTCAAATATTTCATCTCTCTTTCATTCATTTCCACTTTGTTCCCGCTCGGTTTACCGAAAAGTGTGACATTTGACAAAATGCGAGCCTCGGAACATCGTAGGAACTTCATTTCAAAAAAAATATTTTGAAAGAGAGGCTTTTAAGGTCTAAAAACCATCCAAAATAGCTTTGGTCAAAAATGGGGTGTAAGGTTAGGATTTGACTCTCCTCTTGCTAAAGAAATCGAACCTTTGCCCCGCATAACTTTCACCACCAAGTAAACCATCAGTAGTGCCCAAGTCTTAAGGGCGGTCAAAAATGGGGTGTCTTCAACAACTCTTTTCAAAATGCCAATTCATTTATGAGCCATTCATTGCATCCATGATGAAGCTTGAACAGTCAGCAGGTACCTCTTCCCCGATCACGGCAATGGTCATATCCCCCAAATTCATCGGTTCAGTGCTAGTATGCGATTCTATCAGTAAATTAGCCAGTGTTAGACCCAGGACTTCCTCGGCATTGCTTTCCGAGCTGACTTCTCTGTCTTGTCCGATGTCGATGCTAGGATCTACCCACTCCTCGCCACTGTCAGAGAGCTGATGATCGAAGAAGATCTCAAACCCAGGGTATCTCTTCTTCTCCACTTGATCAAACCAAGGCTCAGGAAAACCACAGAAAGAGAACTCTTCTCCTTGGCGGACAAAGCATCCGTTCAAGGTCCCATGAATTGGCTTATGAACCAACTCAAACTGCTCCCTGGTTCTCTTGGTCTTGATCTTCTCCCTAATCTCTTCAGTTTTTCTTTTCCAGTCATCAGCCGTGGGTGCATACCCTAGTCCGATTGCATGTGGGTTATGAGGTACTTCACTGGCTGTAGTAATACCTTTCCTGCCACTTCATCCCAATCCCATCCTTGGAATGTGACCTAGTTTACTCATGAAATAGATTGATTGGGAACTAACGTATACACCTTCGTCTTCTGCCATGAGCATTTGAACTAGCTAGGCATCTGCCAATGTAAAACCTGATAGGAACACATCCTCGTCCCCATGTTGTATTTCTAGCAGTGATGTTATGACTTCTGGAGGAGGATGAATGGATGAATTTCCGAAGACAGTGGCAATTCCTCCGCCGTATGGGTACTTTACCAATTGATGTAATGTGGATGATACAACTTTCATATGATGAAGCAAGGGCCTTCCTAATAGCAAGTTGAATGTTGCGGGAACATCTATGACATGAAATTCAGCTTCGTGCTCGGATGGACCCACTGCTATTTGTACTTTGATTGTCCCCATCACTTCCCGACTAGTATTATCATAGGCCGGGATCAATTGGGTAGTGGGCGTGAAATCTGTTGGCTTTAGCCCGATTACATAAGCAGTGCATGTAGGGCAAACATTGATGGCTGATCTGGTGTCAATCAGAACAATCGGGATCCATTTCTTTATACATTCCAGTAATATGTACAGAGGCTTATTATGTCTCGATCCTTTTTGTGGCAACTCTTTGTCAGCAAAAGTTATTGCTGGGATTGTTTCTCTCGGGGTGATTAATGACACTAATTGCTCAGGAGTGGTGTCAATTGACAGCTTAGCCTTACTCAACATTGACAACATTGCCTGTCGATGTTCTCGGGAAGCCATGAGAAGACCCCAAATGGAAATGTTTGCTTGGATCTTTTTCAGTTGTTTTAGAACCAGGTCTTCTTCTACCTCTTTCTCTTTTTCTTTCTCTTTCTCTTTCTCTACCTCTTTATCTTTGCCAGAGGGCTCTCCTTGGTCTAGATGTGGAGGCTTGAAGTACCGCCCACTCCTGGTCAAATGATCAATTTCGTCTGCATACCAAGTCTCATCCGGTACATGGTTTACCCATTCATCATCAGTATGGGCCAGCTGTAGGTCATTATCATCCCACCATTCGCCTTCATTGACTGAAAGGCAATTATCTAATGCTGCTTGAATCATTCCAATAGTATGCTCTGACTGCCTTTCTGGTTCTTCTTTTCTTCTTGTGGAACTCTTTCCTTTACCACATTCAACAGGTTTTCCGAAATCAAGTCTTAGTTTATCCCCTTTTCTTTCAGTTTTCTCATCAGAAGGTTCATCACCGCTTGACCAATCGTGACTGTAATTCTTCGGTTCCCACCATTCTATCTGCACATTCCCAAGATCTAATTCTTCAAAGAAATGAAGATTAGCCAAGTCCTCCTCCAGGTCAGCCAAATCATCCAACCCCTGTTCAAGTATATCATCTCTGACAACATTGATAGTAAATGAGTCAGGCAGATCAACCTCAAGCTTTAGTTGACCACTAGGAATAACATACCAGCTAGGATCATACTTTTTCTCTGATACTTTGCCAGCCTCAAGCATAGGTACTACCACCATAGGGTTTTTGGGTTTTGGCTGGGTTAGAGGTGCATCCATCATGCATAACTCAGTGCCTTCAGGAATATATACCTCAGGTTTTGGTAAATGGGTAGGTGTGATATAGATACTGGGGTTAAAGGTGGATGAAAGTGTATGGATGAGGTTAAGATGAGGAGGTGATGGAACTCTTTCATGGGGTGGCAACGGGTTGGTAGTGACGTTGGGTTTTGGCGGTTGTGGAGGAGCTATGACTTTATTATCTATGAGATCTTGGATCTCATGACGGAGACGAAAGCAAAGGGTCTGTGTCATGTCCTGGTTGGTGGTGGAAAGCACAGTGTTTGGAAGGGTCATGTTTGGCTGGGAGAGGTTCGGGAAGAGGTTAGGGGTCCAAAGGCTTCAAACACCCTCTTTTTGTCAAGATGTTCATTGCTTTAGAGAGTGACATATAGAGAGGGGTGAATGTTCTGCTTGGGGCTCAGGTTGTGTTTTGTGGGCCAGCATGAGCAAAGGGGTCAGCTATTTTAGTGGTGGTGGCAACCATGTTGATTTCAGAGGGCTTCACAGCTATGCTACCACTGGTGATAGCATTGGAACTGCGACCAAAAGGCTTCCGAACAAGTTCCTTATCTTCCACAATGATTCCCTGTTTGATGGCATCCTCTATCTGGACCCCTATCTCATTTAAGTCATTAAAAGTGAAGAGCGGAAGGACTATCATTTTTTGTAACATCTTTCTATGCAGATTTCTGACTATCATACCGATTTGGTCTTTTTCAAGTGGTCTGTTGGTCATCATTGCTGCTTTTTCCCTCCATCTGGTGATAAAGGTCACGAAACTTTCATTGGGCTCTTGACGGGTGGCCTCTAATTCCCGAGTAGTCACTTCAATCTGGGTGTTATAAGCATACTGAGTAATAAAGGCCCCGACCAACTCTTCCCAACTTGGTTTTACCTAGTCCTCTAACTTGGCATACCAAATGGCAGCCACTCCTGACAAAGTTCGTCCGAATAAAGAGAGCTTTTGCGGACGAGTCAAACCCATAGGCTTTAAGACATCAGAGAACAAGCGAATTGCACCATTGGGTCACCAAAGCCATCAAATCTATCGATGTGTGGCATTTTAAACCATTCTGGCAACTTCACAGCTATCTTATTGTACTTGTCTTCGATGTCCGGGATTGAATTGACTCCTTGTGCCTTTTTGAAAAGTTTTTCCAACTTGGCCAGCTTCAACATAGTTGAGTCAGACTCAGGTGCTTCAGAGGGATAGAGCCCTCCCACTGGTTGTGGAAGAGGAAATGATCCTCCTGAAGTTTGTGCAGGAACCCTCAGATCTTCTGGTGAATTAAGTTCGGGAAACTCGTCAGCTAGTAGAGGTGGAGGTGGAGGTGGAACTGGATGAGTCACCAGAGGTGGTTGAGTAATGGACGCCCCAGATGAGTGTTACAGTTCAGCAAGAGTATTGCCATGAGCAGCAAGAGTAGTGCCTTGGGCAGCAACCGTAGTGGCAACAGTATCCATGCTCCATTGAAGACCCAGTAGTTTGTCTGCTATATTTTCTGGAATCTGAGCCATCACTGATTCGGGTGAGTTGAGTGGTGATGAGCTAGCAGGTGAAGAATTATATGTTCATTGCATTGCATTCATTGGTGCACTTCAAGTCCCTATGTTGCCCAGATACTGGTGGGAGCATAGGCAAGCTTTTTGTGACACTACACCTATTTTTACGATACTTTAGAGGCCTTGTGTTGTAACCTTTTGAGATTTGTCAAAAGGGTAGCTTTGCTATCTAAGGTTTTCAGACTTCGAAGAGAGGCTATTTGACTTTTCTGATTTCCTAGGATCTTTATTGGTTATTACCCAAAGGACTCTTTGGTAACGTCACCTTGACTTCAACCCTTAGAGTAGAGCTAACCTTGTGCATATAATGAGTTATAGTACCTTCCAAAATTAGGACAGGATGCTCTCCCATTTCTAGGATGTATGATGCCACTTGTTTGAATAGTGAAACCCTAGATCATTTCAAAGATAAGACAGGGTAACCGTCGCCCATATAGGGGTGTTTGTTCTCTTTCTTGCTATGTGTTATGTGTAATGTGTGGAAATTCTCAAATAAGTGGTTCAGTCATTTCAGTTTGTGGGGTTGAGTTCAGTTTTTCACTTGAGTTAGTAGTAATCAGTTGAGCTAGGATGCTAATGAAATTCTGATTGGGGGTTCCGTTTTGTTTCAGCAAGGTAGTCGGGCACTATAGCTTCCGAAAGGTCTGATATTCCCCAAGTTCTGTGGACTCGCGTTGGTAGACTTTGAAAAAGTGCAGATTTGCTTCAGGGTCAGCCAGTGTTAGATTCTTTGCCACTGGTTACACGAAGAAAAGCAAAAGCTTCATCAACTGTCCAAAATACCCCTGAAAATAAAGGTCATATCATGGAGTTCGAGTCAAGGTTCCATAAAATCCCCAACAGAGTCGCCAGAAACTGTAACATGCCCGGGGCGTACCCGCGCGCGTTAAACAGTTCGGACTCCCGAGATCTCTTGGATCTAGTCTCACTAGTGCAATGTGAAACGTAGACGAGAGTCCAAATTTGGCAACTTTTAGTGAAATCCATTTTATTACAATTTTGTCAAAAATGGACTGCATCATCACATTTCAGAGTCACCACCTAATAATTTGGGAAATTAGGAAACCCGTGACTCGTGCCAAGGCCACTATTCTCCGTAACCAAAGATGCTTGGCTCGAAACCTTAGGTATGAGAGGGGAAGGTCAATAATGAGCACCCCCGCTCACCTGATCAGAGATCAGCCTCTACTAAACCATGATGTGAATTTTATTTTCTTTATATGTTCATGTTCTGATTATTTAGTAAATCCTAAAATTTACTATGTGAAGCATACAAGCATAGACTATGCCATTCATTTTGGGAACAATTTGATTTCATGTAGTCTTGAAAGAGTTTTGGAGATGTACAACCCAAACAAATTGAGTTTACAAACATGAAAATCAACATTATTCCAAATTAAGCAACACAACCTCCATCCACTAGCATTCATACAGTTATATCAAGTAAGCAAGTAGCCACATGGTAGGATCTTTAAACATAATAAGAAAAACACACACAAAAGGGATGTTAAAGCATAAAAACTTACATATTTACCAGCATCCCTCGAATAGCTACAAAACAAAGTTAGTAAAACATGCATGATCTTATATACGAAATTCTAATGCAATTCACTCATGAGATGCAACTAAAGATTTGGCTTCTAAAATATGACATGTGAATCATCTCAAGAACATGAAGTAGCGCATGTAATCACATAGGAATTGATTAAATCCACAAATGCAAACTTAGCCGAATCAAGATGCATAAAATATAGATGCAAAGCATGGATATAACGACAAAAAATAAAATAAAAATAAACATGATGCATATTTACAAATAAGGAAAGCAGGTAAAAGAATGGGATAGAAAGAAGTGGGGCGGGAAATTATTACAACACTTTGAATAAATTATTACAAACCAAATTAGAGGGGGAGGAGAATATTATAACCAAAAAAAAACTCACAATACACTCAAAATAAAATAAACAAAAGAAGAAAAAAAAAAGTTTCATGTGCCTTGGAAACTACCAGAAGTTGGTTAACATCGGAAGACAACGCCGTCTTGTCCAAAAAAGCTAACCGGTCGGCCATATAGGCTAGCCAGCCAACTAGGCCTAGCAAAACCTGTCTTATTGCAAAACCAAGAAAAAGGAACAAACAAAAAAATGTAGGTGGCTCAACTAACCACAACTGGTTAGATTAAAAACAAGAAAACAAATATAAAATATAAAAAAAAAGTGCAAACTTACAATAGAACTAACATGAACCTAAAGCAAGAAAACAAATATAAGGTAGAACATGCAAGATTACAACAAAACTAATATGAGACTAATACAAAAAATATATATATATAAATTAGGAAATGCAAGATTACAACATAATTATCATGAAACTAAAATAAGAAAACAAAAATAAGATAGCACATGCGAGATTACAACAAAACTAATATGAACCTAAAACAAAAAAAAAAACATTTTGAGGTAGAACATGCAAGATTACAACAAAACTAATATAAGACTAATACAAGAAAAATATACGCTAGGAAATACAAGATTACAACACAATTACTATGAAACTAAAACAAGAAAACAAATATAAGATAGAACATGTAAGATTACAACAAAACTAACATGAACCTAAAACAAGAAAGCAAATATGAGGTAGAACATGCAAGATTATAACAAAACTAATATGAAATTAAAGCAAGCGAATAAAAATAAATAAATAAATAAATAAATAATTATGACCTAAACAAACCACTTAGATTACAACAACACACTATGAAGCCCATATGGACTTGGTTTTAGGTGGTTCTTGGGTCCAAATTGAAGCCCCAGAAGTCTACTTTCCAATGGTCATGGCCTCAGATTTAAATTCCAAGTGTACAAAGAGATATGCCTAATTTAGTGAACGTTGTCTTAGGTTGGGTCAACAAAATCTGCTCTTAAGCCTAACTTCAAATGGGCATATCTCCCTTATTTGGACTTGGTCTGGGGTGGTTCTTGCATCTAAATTGAAGCCCCAGAAGTCTACTTTCCAATGGTGGTGGCCTAACATTTAAATTCCAAGTGTACAAAGAGAAATGCCTAATTTAGTGAAGGCTGCTCATTTCCTTCTTAATGATTTGATACTCATCCTTTTCCTAAACCAGTTTTCTTTCATCCCCTCCTATTCCTTCAACTCCAAACCTACAAAGAAGATATTTTTAAATATTTTTCAAAAAGTTCACCTCCCTTCCATTTATTTCCACTTTGTCCATATTCGGTTTACTGAAAAGTGCAATATTTTAATCGAAATAGGAGCCTCGGGACATCGTAGAAACATTTAAAAAAACATATTTTGAATAGAGGGTTTTAAGGTCTAAAATAGTTTGGCCAAAAAATGGGTGAAGGTTGGGATTAAAGCTTAAATTCCATCTTTCTTACTGAGAATTTTGTGACAAACACATTCTAATTGTCATCATCGGGTAATCAAAAGAAAGCACCCGAGTCTTAGGGCTGGTCAAAATGGGGTGTCTACAACGTGTATGGAGGATGCTTTCTATGCCAACAGCTGGCACAACTGGCAAGAAAATATCTGTAAAAAATGCAGAAAAGGTGCCAACCAGTTGAGGTGGTCGGCCGACCACTCCCACTAGTCGACCAACCAGAAAAGGTGGTCTACAGGGAGAACAAGTGGTCGGCAGGGTGGAAGAGGTGGTCTGCACAAAGAAAGAAAGGTAGTGGCATGGCTGCCGACCACTTTAGGTGGTCCAAAGAGCACCCACCCTAGCTGGCCGACCAGAAAACTAGCTGGCAGGGAGGAAAAGTGGTCTACAGGGGAAAGGAACTGGTCTACACCCCTGTGCCACCCTCCAGGCAAGGGAAAACAAGGTTTGGTTCAAAACCAAACCAAAAAGGAAGCAAGACAAAAGTCCGCGGGACAAGGCACGCAGTCGGAAGTCCCGAAAACTAGTCTACGGGCGCAAAAAGTGGTCTACGAGAGGGAAACGTGGTCTACGACTACAAAAAGTGATCTACAGACCTCTGTTTCCCTTTAGGCAATGGTAGCAAGGCATGGTCCGAAAACCAGGCCGAGAGAAGAAAGTTAAGAGGTCCCGAGACAAGGAGCTCGGCCAAAGGCTTCGAAAATCAGAAACTAGCCTACAAGAGGGAAAGTAGTCTATGACTACAAAAAGTGGCCTATAGGCCTCTCTCTCCCTCCAGGCAAGGTCAACAAGGCATGGTCCACAAACCAAGCCAAAACACAAAGAGTTCAGAGGCCTGAAGGCAAGGCACTCAGCCGAAAACTCCGGAAACTCGAAATGAGCACAACATGCGCGATCATCGAGCGCTCAATCGATGACGTTTGAATCTTAAGGTTGGTAAAAAATGGAGTGTCTACACCTACCAACCCCTTTTTCCCTCCCCTCTCTTAACTCATCCTATAGTGACTTTGTCAAGGCTGAGAATAAAAGAGAGGGCCCTGTGACTGATAGGGAATTCTTTTCTTTCATATTATATTGGCTTTGCAAATTCCTTTTCTGCACCTCTTCTCAAAGAATCATGCCTGAATTCGCTCCTCTTGCCAAAGCTCTTGTTTTACAGAAAAATGTGGCCTTAGCTCCATACGTTCTAGGTCACATATATAGAGCATGTTTTCTTTTTTGTGAGAAACCTTTGGATGCCAATCAAGGAGGTCCATTTTGGATACTTCAACTTTGGCTTTTTGCATATTTTACTGAACTACAATCCAAATGCCTTAAGTTTTTGGAGCCAAATCCTACTACTCATGGCATGAGGCTAGCCAGTGTTTCACTCTATCCTTCTACCTTTGCTTTTTACTTCTCTTTCTTCCACCAACTCCTAGTTTCCTTTTCTTCCCATAACTTCTGTCCCTTCAAACCTACTACTATTGGCCCATCTTGGTTGAAAAACTTTCTGAGTGATAGGTTCTGCTCTTCACCCCAACACAATAACATATGGGCCTCCATTCTGATCCCTAGAGAGTTATTCATTGGGACTATGAACCCCAAAGCTTACAAGTGCATTGTTGAGCCCTATTGTCCTGCTCAATTTGCTAGACAATTTGGCCTCTCACAAGGGGTCCCAATACCTCTCTACAGCCAAACCAATTTAAGTCTTACCACCAGGGACTTAAAGGTTCGAAGATCCAAATTAGAAGAAACAACTTCTAAATTTATCCAGGACTTGATTGAGTTTGAATATCTCCTTTTCATTTCTCTAAGTAACCTATTGAAAAGGTGCCAAAACTGGTGGGTGACCAATTTGGAGGTATACTTGGCCATTCCTCCCCAAGACCTATTAATGGTATTAGATATACCTCAACCCAAATCAACAGAGGCTGGAATTGTTACTTCTTCTACTGTTCTTGCTACCACAGTTCTTGCACCTGTCATTACAAAGCCTATTTCTGCTGCCTCAACTCCTCCTAGAGTTACTCGAGCTACCTCGAAGAAAGGTATGTACCCTTGTTTCTTTTATCTTCTTCTTCTTTATAATGCTTCTAGCCTTACCTCTAGTTCTTCTTTTGGTGAAGGTGGTGCGGGTGCCTCACAAGGAGATTCGCCCCAAAAGGTCCAAGCTTTAAATCTTCTCAGGAGCAAATAGCAACAAAAGAAAAGGAAGCTTTTACTTTAGCCTGAAGAGGAAGCACCTGGGGTTCAGGCAGCAGAAGAGGAAGAAGCAGAACAAGAGCAAGAAATACCCTTAAAAAGAAGAAAGAAGATGACTGTCTCTCTTGCTGATTTCATTGGAGATCCTATCCACGAAGCATCAGCTAAAGCAGTGCAAGCAGAGTATTCCAAAGAGCTTATTGTATTCCAAATGGCTAAGAAGAGGAAGCAACAGCAAATGCTCAAGGATGAAGCCGCCACCGCTGATGCACTCCAGAAAGAGGTTGCAAGAAAACAGCAAGCTGCTGGACACTAGCTTCCTAATCATAGCCATTACTTCTGAAACCAGCAAGCTCCTTCGTACTTCTATTCATCTTTCTCAAATTCTCATTACTGAGGCTTGACATTGTTCTGTATTTCTTCTTTTGCAGCAACAACTACTTTGCCTATTCTTCCAATAAGGATTCCATCAGTTTCAGTTGAAGTTGAACAAACTCAAGATGTGGAGCCCATTCAAATAATTCTCCCACTTCCTGGCCCTATATTTTCCATACCCTTCTTGAGGCCAAGTATTCCTGCTCATCCTTCTTTTGGCTTAACTCCATACCTCCCTCATTTGTCTTTCAATTTTACTCAATTTGATTCTCTTTCGAGCTTTACTTCTCCTCTCCCTCCTAAGGAAATTCCAGCTATTACATCACCTTTGATGATAGTTGATTCCTATAGAGAAGGTACTGGTAGCTCTCCAATCCATCATCCATTATCTTTGCCTAGCTCCAGTCCTTCTTCTCTTGACCAACTGGTAGCCAAAACTATAGAGACTGCTAAGGATACTCCACCTTCTTCTCCTATTCCTATGCAGTCATTTCTTCCTTCTACAAGGGCTCTTTCTACACCTTCCATGTCAATGGATGAGGTGGATATCTTTGAAGCTAGACTAGCTAGTCTTTTTGACATACCTTTCACCTCTCCAATGACTAGCAATGAGACTGAGCCATTAGTTCTAGCTGATTCTCTGTTAGAAATTTTTGAGAGCTCTTCCTCCATTAGTAAGACTTCCTTGCCTTCGATAGACTTAGACAGTTGTCTGGAGCTACTGGCATCTTTTTCGAGGATTCCTTTCGAAGCCTTACAGCGGCCTATAATCAAAAATGGCTTCCTCCAATGTTGCAAGATTGCTGAGCAATCCAGCATGGCTGTCCCCAGTTATTTGTCTCAGGCAGCAGCCACCATTGATTTTTACATCAATATTTGTCATGCTGCCAAGGTTGCAGAGGAGAAATTGGTGAGGGATCAGAGCTTTGTTTCCAAAGTACATACTGAGGTGTCAGAATTGAAGGAACAACATTCCTCTGTCTCCCAATTTCGAGCTCAACTATTGGAGAAGAAAACTCAACTTGAAGAGGAGCTATCAGCAGTCAACCAAGCCTTAGATCGAACTACCACTAAATTGCAGATTACCAATCAAGGACTAGTTGATCGAAAGCAAGAGATGGCTACAGCCATCTAGTTGTTTCCATCACTTCATAATAGAGCATCTATTGTAAAAGAACAAATGAGACATAGTACTGACTTCTGGGCCAATCTATGGCTACATGTACTCAACTCTTTATGAAATAAAAATTCTTATCCATCATTTGAGTGTTCTCATGTTCTTTTATTTATCACTTATTCTATTCCTTGTATCTCCCATGCGGTTGGATAATAAGGCTTCAAATATCTGCCATTAATTTTCTTAGGATGTACATGTCCATTCAAAATTTTCAAATGATATGCTCCCATAGGCAAGACTCTATGAACTTGATATGGTCATTCCCAGTTAGGTGACCATTTGCCAAACTTGTGGCTTTTAATCCCTATTGGGAGTATTGTCTTCCATACCAAATCACCTTCATCAAAACTAATGTGCTTGACTTTCTTATTACAGTTTTTGGCTGCTTTCTTCTTTTGGAAAAGAATGCTATTTAATGCTAGAATCCTAACTTCATCTATACTCTCTAATTCCAAGCACATACTCTGATGGTATTGCTCAAGATCTAACTAGTCTTGGCATCTCACCCTCAAGGACTTAACATTAATTTCCACAGGTAGCACTGCATCATGCCCATATACTAAGGCATAAGGAGTGATTCTTGTGCTTGACCTTGGAGAAGTCCTATAAGCCCACAATACATCCAACAATAAGTTATGCCAATCCATAGGATTTTCTTCCACAACTTTCTGTATTCCTTTTTTCAAAGACTTATTGGATGATTCAGCTTGATTATTGGTTTGTGCATAATAGGAGGTGGAATTAACAAGGCTAATGCCAAACTCTGCCATAAAAGACTTTTCCATTTTTCCATCAAATATAGTCCCATTATCAACAGTTATAGTCTGTGGGATACCAAATCTATGGATTAAATCCTTAATGAATCCAATGACTTCAGTCTGGTCTACAGCCTTGTATGGCTTAGCTTCAACCCACTTAGTGAAGTAATCAATGGCCACTAAAATGAAACAATGATGCTTCGAAGAGGGTGGATGTATTTTCCCCGTCATATCCATGGCCCATCCTCTAAATGGCCAAGGCTTCACAACTGCATACAGGTCAGTTACGGGCACGTGCCTTATTGTGCCATGCTTTTGGCATGCCTGGCAACCTCTTGTATATTTTATGCAGTCTTTAAGGATAGTTAGCCAATAGTAGGAATGCCTTCGAAGTAGCCATCTCATCTTCACACCAGGCTGATAAGCACCACAGATGCCTTCATGAACCTCAACCATAGCTGTCAATGCTTCCTTTGGGCCTAAACATTCCAACAATAACCCATCTCCCCCCTCCCCCCTTTTGTAGAGAGCATTACCATACATTATGTATTGCATATATTGCAATTTAATTTTTTCTGCTGGCTTTCGAAGATGGGCCAACCAGATACTGCATTATTGGATGCCTCTAATCTTGTTCTTGTATGAGTCATTATGATTGACTTCCAGGACCACATTCCTTTTATTTAAGGGTGGTATTAATTTCAGATATGTTATTTGGCTTATGTCCCTTTGAGTATTATCCCTTCGCTTGAAATTCGAAGCTTTCTGAGCCACATCATTAGCTTTATTATTCAAGAATCTTGGGACATGAGTTACATTTGCTATCTGAAATTGAGAAAGCAGATGTAATGCAACAACATAGTATGGCAACATGCTTATACTTTGACATTTGAAAATCCCTTTCACTTGGTTAACTACCAATTGAGAATCTCCAAATATGTCAACTACATAAGCTTGTAATCCAATAAGTATTTCCAGTCCCATTATTAAGGCTTCATATTCAGCTTGATTATTAGAACAAGTAATTTCATCTACTCTAAAACCATGCGTGGTTTGTACTCCTTATGGTGACTTAATTACTACACCAATTCCAATTAGACTATTGGCTTTTGATCCATCGAACCACATTTGCCATGGTTTAACACTAGCCATACCAAGTTCCATTATCTCTTGGCTTTCTATTTGACATGGATGGTCTGCCAAAAAATTAGTTAAAACTTGTCCTTTTACTTCCTTTTGGGGGACATATTCTAGATGAAATTCTGATAAAGCTAGTATCCATTTGTCAATTCTTCCCCTCAACATGGGTCTAGATAACATTTATTTAACCAAATCTGTGGTTGCAATTACCAAGACAGTTGTAAGCAAAAGATAGTATCTTAATTTCATTGCAGCAAAATACAATGCAAGGCACAGCTTTTCTATAGCTGAGTATTTAAATTCACAAGAATTTAGAAACCTACGAAGGTAATAAATAGCTTGCTCCTTGCCTTCTTGGCCTTTAGTTCGGAATGAACTTTGGCCAACTGCTCCCTGCTACAACTCCTTTTGTCTGGAAGAGTCGATTTTAGATTATGGTCTGAGTTTGAATCTTCTTCTCCTTCTGCTTGGCTCTTTAGCTGAACCAATAAAGAGCTTTCTCCGCCTTCTTTCAGATCCTTCTGGTACTGAGTGTACCTTCGTTGGATTTTCCTTCTTTGGGACCTAGAAATCACTGGGACCATATTTGGTTCTTTTGTTTTTGGGTGCTTAAGCAATACCCAATTGTTTGGAGCCACCAAAGAAGGTTTGACCATCCTACCTTGGTTTCCAACAACATTTCTTTGGGTAGACATTTCCCTAGGTTTGTTCTGCATGACAAACCAATATGGAACTCCAAGTACCCACGAACCTACTGACCCAGTTGTTGAACTGTTTCTTTCTTCCTTCGAAGCCATCTTCGAAGCTGGCTATGAAGGCCACTGCTTGGCCTTGACTCTCTGTTTTGGGCCTAACTCAGGCCTTTGATGAAGGTGGCCACTTTCCGTCCTGCATGAGGCTGGTCTAGGAGGCCAATCTCTGGATTTGATCCCATAAACTGAACCCTTCTCCGGTCTCCTTTCAGGATGACCGCTATCCATTCTGTAATAATTAGGTGGTCTGGACTCATGTAAAGGCGTCTTGCCTTTAGAATGCATTCTAGCGGCTGTTGCCTAATGCTAGTTGGATATGGCCTTTTGTTATAAGCACTGGTTGGTTTAGGACGCCTTTGCACATCCTTGTAATATTGTTTCCCATCAATTAGAAGCCCTTTCAACCACTTGTAGCTCAGCCTGCATTTGGGACACATTCTTTGCATGACAGCTGCTTCTAAAGAGTCGTCATCCAGTGCTTCTTCATCAGAGTCTTCCCTCTGGTGTGAGAAACCTTGTCCAATATTTGGTAGATTTCCATTGTCTTTCTTGACAGTTGTTTGGCTGGCAACATGCATCTGCACATTGACTTCTTTCGATTCTTTCAAGGACAAGTTCTGGAAGTCTGGCATAATAATATTGGCTGCCACCTCTCCAATTTTCGAGAATGGATTAGTATCAATCCCCATGGCCTTTTCTGCTTTAGTTGGGAATTTTAAACTCCCCTTTCGAATCTGCTCTTGGATCTTGTCTCGGAAAATAATGCAGTTTTAGTTGAGTGAGACCAAGAATTATGCCATTTACAATACACTTTTTCTTTAAATTTCTCTGGAGACGGAATTTTGACTCCTTTTGGTAATTTCAGGAAATTTGCAGCAAGCAAACGATCAAAAATGTCATCTGCCTTTGTTAAGTCAAAAGAGTATTTCCTATGAAGGTCTTTCTTTTTAAACTACTAATCAATTGTTGTATCTTTATGAATTAATGCCTCACAGATCACAGGTTCTTTCCCTACAATCTCTGCTGCATCAATCTCATAATTAGGATCTCTATAATACGTCTTGTACGATGCATTACTTCGATCTTGTTCTTCTTCTAGTAATGCTTCATACCTAGACACCTTATAGGTTAATCGCACTAAGTCTCTAAACTCAGTTGAGTCAAACTTCTTTCGAAGTCTAAACTCTAAACCATTTTAAGCCAATCTCACAAATTCAGGCTCTGGTAAGATGATCCTACATTTATTTCGTGCTCTTTTAAATCTGGCAACAAACTGAGTAGCCTTCTCATCAGGCCTTTGACTCAATCTTGCCAAGTCTGCCATGAAAACCTCTGGCTCTGTTTGGAAGAATTGGGCATGAAATGCCTCTTCCATTTGTTGCCAAGTTTGGATAGAGTCAGGTGTAAGGTTAATATACCATACAAATGCTCCCCCAGTTAGAGAATTTGGGAATGATCTTAACTTCATATAGTCATTATTGGTAAATTCACCGCACTGAGCTGCGAACTTAGCAATATGCTCAACCGTTGACTGGTTTTCATTCCCATACAAAGGGGCAAAATCTAGTATCCTGAAACCTCTTGGGTATTCATGTACCCTATCTACCCATTCTGGGTACGGTTTCCTATACATAGGAGTCTGAACCCCCCAAGCCATTGGTCCACACATCTCTCCAACAATGTCCGCAATTTGGTCCTTAAGGACCATATTTTGTGCCTGTTGAACCACTACTGGAGGAACAAACACAAGATTTGGTGGACAACATTGTGCCTAGGGTCCTCTTGGTCCATAGGGTGGTATATTTGGGACTGGTTGTCCCTGTGGTGCTGGCTGCTGTTGGGGGTATGGGTGACCCCTTTGAGCCTGTCCTACGAAAGGACCTGCAAAAGGTGCTGGAACAGGTGTTGTGTCTCTTCTAGTTGTAGGAAAACCTTCCAACCCGCTGGGTATAAATTCGAATAAAAGATTAGTGAACCCCCTCGTGCCAGGTATGGCTTCAAACATGGGATTTGGAACCATTTGTGATAACCCCATTCTGTACCATGCTAATTGGTCTTTATTATGAATGTGATTCTGTGTCTAATATGATTTTGTGTGCCATTTATGTGAATATATGTGGTTTTGAATTTCTATATGTTCACCGTAGCAAAATCTGTTTGACTTTCTGCTTTGGAAATTAAATTGAAGACCTTATCGGCCACAAAACTCAAACTTGATTACGCCATTGTGATTAGCGTAATTTTTAGAGCCTACGGAGAAATTTAGTTGAAAATTGATTTGGATCGAATTAAATAGATTAAATTGATGAAATAGTGCTCAGTTAATTAGTATTTAAATAATGTGTTTGAGTAGGAGCTTATAAATGGGCCACTTTCACTCAATTCCTCTCTTTTCATATACTTGGCTGATATTAACTCTAAGAAGAGAGAGAGAGAGGGTCGGCTAGAGAGGGAGAAAGAAGGAGAATTGTGTGTTTGGCTCAAGTTCGTGAAAATTGGAAGGTTAGACTCAAGATTCAACTAGAAATTGTGAAGATTAAAGCTCCTAGGTGAGTAATCAACCCTTAATTCATGAGTTTGAGTTGTAATTTTGTGAATTGAAGATTAAATGGTGAGTTAGATCATGAATTGAGTTGATTAAGTTGAGATTGAAGTCCATGTGTGCATGCATGTAGGGAATTCCTATGAAATTGCATAATCTAGCATGTAATATGTGAATTATGAAAGATTGTGGGTTGGATCATACATGCAAGCATGTTTTTGTTGAGTTTCATGAGAATGAGCACCATTTGCATCATTTGAAATAAAAATGAAGTCAAAATTGGCATGCATGTTTGATTGTTAAAGATGTGGAGCTTATATGAGGTTTGAAAGCATGAGCCAAGATTAATTTTGAAGAATTAGACCATGATTTTGGATGATTGGCCTCATGTTGTTTACATCCACGTGCTATATAATGTATTTGCATGTTTTGGACCGAAATCATGAGCTTTGGAACCTTTGAATGTTGAATTTGAGCTCAAGAACAAGTTCTGGAAAATCCAGAATTCTTGAAGTCCGCTAAAGCGAGGGAACCGCCACTCGAGTGTAAAATACGAGCTCCCAGAATATTTTGTAGACATGATGTTCGCTCGAGCAGAGAAGTTCACGCTCGAGTGGGGAGCTATGTAGACTGACCTTCAGCTCGAGCATCCGAGTTCGCGCTCGAGCGTAAAAATGATGTAACCAGTACTTTTGCAGACCTCATGGGTCCGCTCGAGCGGGGAAGTCCACGCTTGAGCGGGACCCCTGTTTCTGAAATTTTGTAAATGCGTTCTGTGTTTCGTTTTCCGTTTTCTTTCACTTCTAAGCACTCTTAGGCATGCATTGAGTATTATGAATGAATTAAAAGGATAAGAAAGAAACCTAAAGAGGAATATGTGAATTAAGAACGAATTGAATGGTTTGTGACCCATGGTGTTCATGGAATGTGTAGGGTCGAGCTCCAGGGCAAATCATCCAGCTGATCACTGTGAGTAATATCTTAATAAAGATATCTGAAACATGTTGTTTGTCTAATTGCTTACTTCTATGTAAGTCTTATAAGTTCGTTAATTTGAATGGTGGACAATGTTTGCTATGCCAAATGAATGGGCCAGAAAAAAGTCTGACATGAATGATAGAATGAATGGGCCAGAGGCCAGTCCGACATTTTGGAAAGAATGAATGGGCCGAAGGCCAGTTTGATATGAATGAAAGAATGAATGGGCCAAAAGTCAGTTTGACATAAATAATACGAATGAATGGGCCAGAGGCTGTATGACATGTATGACACGAATGAATTAGGCCCGAGGTCGTATGATGTGTTTGGAACCGCAGTCACTTGACCTATATTTATGTATATGCTAGATAGAAATGCGAATTGGGCCTAAGGCCGTTTGAAGCACGTTGTTCTAAATATCATTGTGTAACTTCTCCATTTGATATTATTCATTGGGCTTCCGCTCACACTCCTTCATGTGTTTTTAGGTGAGCCAAGAGAGGTCCAAACCCAGCCTCAGTGGAGTTTGTGTGGAACAACCAAGGTTTTGAAGAGTCAGCCCTTACGTCTCACGCATGAGACTCGTCTTCACCCTTTTGCTATCTTGTTTTATTTTGTCATGTTGGCGAAGACTTTGGTTTATGATTGTATATAGTTTGATTGGCTGACCTCGGCTTGAATGATCCTGTCTGTACAGAACCTTATGTTACTATATATTCTGATGTGAGTTATTAATATGTGTATATATGGTTTGTTATAATGTGCCATGTAAGCACAACTCTATGGACAAAGTTTTAAATTTTGCTTCCGTTTGGCCCCTTCACTCTGATGAGTTAGGTCTGGTTTGGTTTGAGGCCGTAGGTAATCTCAGGATTACTAGCCGGTTATGTCCTTAACCCATGGGGCGGGTTCGGGTCATGACAGAGTGGTATCAGAGCACGAGTTAATAACTCACACACTCGTCCAAAAGAGCAATAAGTGTCTAGAAAAGATCTAGGATGCATTCATGTGATAAGTATGAATCTAAAAGCATCTAGAATACGCTTAAATGTTTGAATTTGAATGATTATGTGTTATAAGTTTGTGATTTGCTTGCATTGCGAATTATTTGAATATGTATGCTCTTTACTATATGCATACTTGTGAATCTTTTGTATAAAGTATAATGCAAGTCTAATCAGATGGTGAGAACAAGAGGTGATGAGATAGAAGAGTCCTCTACTGCCAGAATGGATAGAATGGAAAGGTTGATTCAGGAAATGGCAAAAACGTTGAGGCAACAACAAGAGTGGCAACAACAGTGGCAGCAACCACATCCTTCACCTCCACCTCCGACACCTCCTGTGCCAGATAATCAGAATGATGATCGGATAATAGCTCTCACCAAAGAGTTTAAGAAAAGGAAACCACCACAGTTCCATGGGGGATTAGATCCATTTAAAGCCGAAGCATGGGTCCTCGGCATCGAAAAGCTATTTGAAGTGTTCCCTTGTTCAGAGACACAGAAAGTGCTTCTAGCCACCTTTATGCTAGAAGACGAAGCAAGAAGATGGTGGATGTCAATGCGTGAAAATCATAAAGATGTTGATTGGGCGAAATTCCTTGAAATTTTCTATGATAAGTACTTCCCGCAATGTGTCCGGGACAGGAAGGTATCGGAGTTCATGGAACTAAAGCAAGACAGCATGACAGTGGCTGAATATGAGGCCAAATTCACCGAATTAGCCAGGTTTGCACCACATGTGATTGATACTGATTATAAGAAAGCGAGCCATTTTGAAGGTGGGCTTCGAAGCGACATTTTAGAAAAGGTGAATGTCTTGAAGCTGGAAACCTATATTGGGGTGCTAGACCGAGCCATAATATCAGAAGCTAACATAGCTAAATAGGCTAAGTCAACAATCGACTGGAAAGGCAACAAAAGGCAAGGCTTCTTTTCAAAGAAGAAATTTTCGAAAAAGCAAAATACGGGCTCCTCAAGTACTTCGAATTCTTCCCGAGATACATCTCCTATGTGCAATATTTGCAGTAAAAGGCACCGTGGGGTTTGTTGCCGTGTGTCGGGAGCCTGTTTTAAATGTGGTAAACAAGGGCATATGGCCAGAGATTGTAATCAAAATAGTGGAAAGCTAGCTGTTAGCTTAACTGCATCAGTCCCAAAACCGGGAAATACTACGAGAACTACTACCACCGGAGATACCGTAAGGCAAGGGAGAGTTTTCGTGCTTGTTCTGGGCGATACACGGAATGCTAACACAGTTGTCTCAGGTACTATTTCTATATGTAATCAAGATGCTTTTGTGTTAATTGACTCCAGATCAACGCACTCTTTCGTAACATGTGCATTTGCATCTAGATTGAGTAGATCTCTAGAATTATTGTCATATCTACTATGTATATCTGCTCCATCTGGGGAATCTGTATTGTGTGAATCTGTATATCGTTTTTGTGACATGCAAATTGGGAATGCTATTTTGTATGTGGATTTGTTGCCCTTGAACTTTAGGCACTTTGATATAATTCTGGACATGGATTGGTTAACTAAATATTGTGCCACCATTGATTGTGTGACAAAACGGGTTGTGTTTAGACCACAAGAACAGGAAGAAATTGTATATGTGGATAACGGAGTAGTACCTCCACCTTATTTAATATCTGCAATGAAAGCATATAAACTGATCAGGAAAGGGTGCTAGGGTTATTTGTGTTATGTGTTGTCTGAACAATCTGTAAATGTTGAATTGAATAATATCCCTATTGTTAGAGAATTTCCAGATGTGTTTCCAAATGAATTACCAAGGGAATTGGTAGACAGGGAGATAGAGTTTACAATTGAGATTATGCCAGGCACCCAACCTATTTCCAAAACTCCTTACAGAATGGCTACTGGTAAAATGAAAGAACAGTTGCAAGACCTACTTGACAAAGGGCTAATCCGACCTAGTACTTCACCATGGGGTGCACCGGTGTTGTTTGTGAAAAAGAAAGATGGAACCTTGCGTTTGTGTATCAACTATCGAGAATTGAATAAGGTAACAATAAAGAACAAATATCCTCTACCTTGTATTGATGACCTGTTTGACCAGTTGCAGGGATCGCAAGTGTGTTCCAAATTGATTTGAGATCCAGGTACCACCAGTTGAAAGTAAAGGCGGAAGATGTTGAGAAAACCGCATTCAGAACGAGGTATGGTCATTTTGAGTTTCTTGTTATGCCATTTGGAGTGACTAATGCTCCGGCAGCATTTATGGACTTAATTAACCGAATTTTTAAAACCTACCTTGATGAATTCATTATGGTTTTTATTGATGACATTCTGATATACTCCAAGAATAGACTTGAACATGAACATCATTTGAGAATTGTCCTGAAAACACTTAGAGAAAAGAAATTATTTGCTAAACTAAAGAAATGTGAGTTTTGGTTTGATGAAGTCATCTTTTTAGGGCATGTGATCAACAAGGAAAGAATTTCAGTAGACCCACAAAAAATAGAGGCAATTGTGAATTGGCTTACACCGACAAATGTGACAGAAGTCCGCAGCTTCATGGGCTTAGCCGGGTATTACAGGAGGTTTATGAAAGACTTTTCAAAAATAGCAGTGCCTCTTACCCAACTGACACGCAAAGGACAACCATTTGAATGGGATGGCGAAAGAGAATTTGCCTTTCATGAATTGAAAACAAGATTGACCACTGCACCAATTTTGACATTGCCCACAAGTATGAAAAATTTTGTAATTTTCAGTGATGCGCCTTATAAAGGTTTGGATTGTGTATTAATGCAGAACGGAAAGGTTATTGCTTACGCCTCCCGACAGTTGAGACCACACGAGAAGAACTACCCAACATATGATTTAGAATTGATCGCAGTTGTTTTTGCTTTGAAAATCTGGCGGCATTATTTGTATGGGGCAAAGTGTGAAGTCTACGCGGATCACAAAAGTCTGAAATACTTCTTTACGCAGAAGGAGTTGAATATGCGACAGAGGAGATGGCTTGAACTGATAAAAGACTATGATCTTGAGATTCAGTATCACCCCGGGAAAGCTAATACAGTTGCTGATGCCTTGAGTAGAAAATCAATGGGGAGTATGGCTTGTTTGCTTACTGAACAGAAAGAAATCTTGTAAGATTTTGAGAAGTCTGAAATTAAAGTGGTATTGTGTGAACAGGGCAGATTGATAGCCACTATTTCCGCTCAGCCGGCAATCATTCACGAGATTAAACAGAAACAAAAAGAGGATGAATTCCTCAGGAAAGTGATCGATGAATTTGAGACAAGTCTGAAAGTAGAGTTCAGCCTTGAAGGCGAAGTGTTGAGATTTCGAAACCGAATGTGTATCCCAAATATTTCGAAACTGAAGAAGAGAGTTTTAGATAGAGCCCACAAATCAGTGTTTGATATGCATTCGGGTAACAATAAAATGTATCGGGATTTGAAACAAAGCTATTGGTGGCCTAAAATAAAGAAAGAGATTGCAGAATATGTGTCCAAATGTCTTTAATGTCAGCAAGTTAAAGCTGAACATCAGAAACCAGGCGGTCTACTTCAACTCCTCCCTATTCCTGAATGGAAGTGGGGACATGTGACTATGGATTTCGTTGTTGGTCTACCTCGGACTTCTCGAGGTATGGACTCTATTTGGGTTGTAGTTGATAGACTGACTAAGTCTGCGCATTTTCTACCTGTTAAAACTACATTTAATGCTTATAGATTGGCTACAATATATATTGATGAGATTGTCCATTTACACGGAGTTTCGGTATCTATTGTATCAGATAGAGATCCGAAATTTGTATCTAGATTGTGGAAGAGTTTGCAGGAAGCTATGGGGACAGAACTGAGGTTTAGTATTGCATTCCACCCCCAAACAGATAGGCAATCAGAACGGACTATACAGACGTCGGAGGATATGCTGAGAATGTGTACCTTTGATTTTCAAGGGAGTTGGGAAGACTATTTGCCACTAGCAGAGTTTGCATACAATAACAGCTTCCACTCCAGCATCGGAATGGCACCATACGAGGCTTTGTATGGTAGAAGGTGTAGATCACCAATTTGTTGGACAGAGGTCAGGGATAGAGCTTTACTTGGGCCTGAAATTGTGCAAGACACTTCTGAGAAGATCAAAACTATTCAGCAAAGGCTCAAAACAACTCAGGACCGACAAAGGAATTATGCAGACGTTCGAAGAAGGCCCCTCAAGTATGAGGTGGGTGACCATGTATTTATCCGTGTGACCCCAATGAAAGGCCAAGTCAGGTTTGGAAATAAGGGCAAGCTATCGCCCCCATTACATTGGGCCGTTCCAAATTTTGGAAAGGCTCGGTCTAGTTGCTTATAGAATTACTTTGCCACCCGGATTCAAGCAAATCCATAATGTGTTTCATGTATCGATGTTGAGGGGTTATCTTCGAGACCCGTTTCATGTGATTGATTATCATCGGGTAGCTCTTGATGAAAATATGGAGTACGCTGAATGGCCGGAACGAATCGTTGACCGGCAAGTGAAACAATTGAGAAGTAAGTCCATCCCAATAGTGAAAGTGGAATGGAAAGAACACTATGGAACGGATGCCACATAGGAAAAGGAGGATGAAATGCGACTACGCTATCCACATTTGTTTTCCAACGAAGGTAAATTAAGTTTGGAGGACCAAACTTCCTAAAGGGGGGAAGACTGCGATAACCCTGTTCCATACCATGCTAATTGGCCTTTATTATGAATGTGATTATGTGTCTAATATGATTTTGTGTGCCATTTATGTGAATATATGTGGTTTTGAATTTCTATCTTTCACCGCAGCAAAATCTGTTTGACTTTCTACTATAGAAATTAAATTGAAGGCCTTATCGGCCACAAAACCGAAAATTGATTATGCCATTGTGATTAGTGTAATTTTTAGAGCCTACAGTGAAATTTAATTGAAAATTGATTTGGATCGAATTAAATAGATTAAATTGATGAAATAGTGCTCAGTTAATTAGTATTTAAATAATGTGTTTGAGTAGGAGCTTATAAATGGGCCACTTTCACTCAATTCCTCTCTTTTCATATACTTGGCTGATATTAACTCTAAGAAGAGAGAGAGAGGGTCGGCTAGAGAGGGAGAAAGAAGGAGAATTGTGTGTTTGGCTCAAGTTTGTGAAAATTGGAAGGTTAGACTCAAGATTCAACTAGAAATTGTAAAGATTAAAGCTCCTAGGTGAGTAATCAACCCTTAATTCATGAGTTTGAGTTGTAATTTTGTGAATTGAAGATTAAATGGTGAGTTAGATCATGAATTGAGTTGATTAAGTTGAGATTGAAGTCCATGTGTGCATGCATATAGGGAATTCCTATGAAATTGTATAATCTAGCATGTAATATGT